>QGSO01000214.1:1665436-1724996 GCA_011037825.1 Carya cathayensis | reverse complement strand
AAAAAAAAAAAAAAAAAGGTTCCTCCCAAAATAGTTGCAAGTATTAAACTGGCCTAGGCTCATTCCATCATGATGTAAGAGAACAGAGTTAGACAATTTTGGCAAACTTGCTTGTTGCATTACAAATTGTAGTGTTGTGAGGAAGAGGAATGACTAAATAATTTGCAGTGAAAGAGCTAAAGAGATAAATGAGTGTGTTAGGACTAGGAATAGGGTGGTTATACTCTGAAAAAATGACATTTAATTGGTTAATCCCTCCCGTATTATATGGAAACAAAGGATGAAGGTCAAAGCCAACTAATGTACTCCTGGGAAAATTTGGAACTACATGAAACGGGGTTTCTTCTTCATGATGCCGGCTATAATTACTTTTATTTACCTCATGTTGCAGGGCATTAATGCTCTAAAAAGAGCCCTAAAAGTTACTTGACTCAGTAGCACTGATATTTTGTGGGATTTGCAAAGAGGATGGTTTGATCGGTTTTGAAGGCAATTGCTTTATTTGGAGTGATATTCAATCTTTGATTTGTGCCTTTGGATATTTTATTGCCGGATTTACGTCCATGCCGTGATTTAGTAATCTTTGCTTATAAATATGTTAGATGATATGGTCAAGACTAGTGACAGCTGAGTGATATTTTTTGCACCAAGGAGAGATGATAAAGCAATTTGTTTGAATTTTTCAGAAAATAGTTAAATGGGATTTGTTTTATTCTCCTCTCTCCAAACCCACCCAGAAAAAGGTCTTGCCATCCAATGGATGAGGAGGATGATACTGATGTATCTACCTTGCTGTATTTTGGTGGTTTTGCTGTATAACTTCAGTATAAGCTTTTGCTGTCTTTTACCCTTAGCATATGCTCTATCTATATGGGTTGTATTTTTAGCAGGGAGTTTCAAGTAAGGACTGCATAATTGTGGTTTTTTTTTTTAATTTGATTGGCATCGGGTGTCCGGGAACAGCGTCCTAACTAATCCCAGGGGGTGCACAGGCCTTCGGTAAGGAGTTTTCTAAAAGTTCACCTTGGGTAATTCAAGGGGAAAATCCCTGTTTGATGGCCCCTAGGAATTGTTTGCACCCAAGAAGATTCGAACCTTAGACCTGGAGAGAGCATACCACCAAGACCAAGGCCTTTACCACTTGAGCCAACCCCTAGGGGTTGTATAATTGTGTCTCTGTTGTGTCATAGACTCATATGTTAATATGGCTCTAAAACCACAGATTTGTTAAAATATTTTACTCTGTAGTTCTTCAAAATCAGAAAGCACAAAAATTTGGAATCACTTTTTTTAATTGGTTGGTGTTTTCATTTCCCCCCTCGATTTTTCTTAGATGAACTCAGAGAAGACAGGCTTTTGGCTCTAGGCTTTAATATAACCAGGGATGAATGACATAGTTGGTTTTTGGTTACTAATGTAGAGATGGTATTGAATTCTTTAGCTCTATAGGGAAGTATTGGATTTCATTTTTCTTTTGGCCAGCAGTTGGTCATTGCGGAGTTATAAGAGATCGAAGTTCCTTTTGGATTTCCATGTAGGCTGTTTCCTAGTAGAGCTCATTAAAACAGTTTGTTAAAACTGTGCAGTAAGCAATTAGGATAACAATATCTGCTACCTGGAAAAATGATTGCTTCTCCAATACCTCCTCACCTTCTCTCTCTCTCTCTCTCTCTCTCTACACACACACAGTGGTTTTGGGTTTCAGAAATTGGCCTTCAATAATTATGATGTGATGTATCTGATTTTTTTTATTCGTGTCTGTCATCAGATCAATCTTTTTCAAGGAATGTTTCTATGGATGCTAGTTTGGAGCAGGTATAGCTTATCTAGTGAAGTGCCCCCTCTTGCCTGCTTTATGATTCCCTTTCATTCTCCTTGTACCCTTAATGTGACTTGTCCCCCATCATTTCTGGATCATAATGCAGGTGAAGGAATCTCCAACTGTTTCATTTCCATCTCCTATGATACCATCGCTTTCAATGCCTTCTACTTCGTCCTTGTTGGAGTCCCCTTTGTCGTCCCAAGGTCAGCTGCCTCCTAACAGTTCAACCCCATCAAGGTGGCCTCGACGGTCTCCAGGACACCAGCTTTCAAGGCAAGTATCTGATAGCCAAATCCCTGGATTCAAGTCACCAGACAGCTACTCAGTTTCTGAAGAAAGGCCTGACAACCACTCAGTTTCTGAAGAAAGGCGAGTGCTCCCTTTGTGGAGCAATGAATCAGCTAGGGGCTCCTGTGGGGGCTCTTCAGATGGTTGGTCTATGCATGCATTCAATGGACTCATGGCCACTTCTCGTAGAGAAAGGTGGTCTTTTGATAGTGAGTCCTTTGGCTTTAATCGCGAAAAGTTAACCAGATCCAACAGCCGACTTTCAACTTCTCCCTCTGTTGATCTGCAAACATGTGGTGTTTGCTTAAAGCTTTTGACTGAGAAGTCCTCATGGAGCAGCCAAAAGATCATTGCCAATATTGAGCTTTCTGTAGTTGCTGTGCTAACTTGTGGGCATGTTTATCATGCTGAATGTTTGGAGAATTTTACTCCTGAAATTAACAAGTACGACCCATCTTGCCCTGTCTGTACTTTTGGGGAGAAGCAGACCCTGAAGCTGTCTGAAAAAGCACTGAAAGCTGAAATGGATTTGAGGGCTAGAAATAAGAGATTGAGGAATCGGGTTGTTGATAGTGATCTTGATGGTGATTCTTTTGTGCTTGATCGCTTGAAAAATAGTGGACGCCAGGGGAAGGGACCTGTGATGGCTCTCAGTTCCAGCATGAAAAGCACCCTGGGGAAGCCTTTCTCGAGGCGGCACTTTTCCTTTGGCTCAAAGGGTTCTAAATCCATGTCAGAGAATCACTCTACCAGAAAGAAGGGTTTCTTCTGGGCGAAATCAAGCAAAGAGTGAGCAAAATCTTAAGCTGTTAGTAGGTGAGCCTCTCCATCTCATGTTGCTCAATACACATCATTGAAAATTGTCTCGTGTCTTGATTGGGGATAACTAGTAGGTCCTGTATCTTTCGTACTTTATGCCAATGTGCGTCTCTAAAAAAGTTAGGGTTTCTGCGTGGAATTGGAATTATCAAGTACAAACCCTTCAAATGCCTGACCTCGTGTGTACGTGAAAACAGACATATATGCATAAATATACATATACAATCTCATAATTGAAAATTTGCGGTTCTTGGTGGGCTCAGTATTTTTTATGCATGCAGATTCCAGTTTTAGATGTCTACATTCTCAGTTGGAGAAGGAATTATGAAGAATGCAAGATGCCCGACATATCAAGATTTTGTTGTGAAACATCTGGCTTCTGCATGCACACTCTGAAATTTCAACAGCATTAGCTTGTGGGGTTAGGCTGTAAAGAAGAGCAAAGGAAATCTATAGAAGGAACAATTCAATATAAAAAGAAAAATATTAGTAGAATGAAACTGCACCATTGGACCGGTGGCCTCATTCATATTTTGTACAGATCAATTTGTTTCTTGCATGGATACATAAATGAATTGATCCAGATGAGCTTCTTTATGGATCTGCCAAAAACAATATCATGCCCACTTACCCTTGTGCATTAATGGAAGATGGGGTGGTATTTTCTAGGCAATAGACTTATATGATACGTTTTCCTGTCGATGTACTACACTACTTATATCAGACTTCTTGATGATTTATCAAACCTTACGTAGTAATTTAGGATGGTGTGTGGTATGGAAGCCTTATAATAAATTTATTCTCGTGGTTAATGACAAAACGTAGAGCTCTGAGTTTAGGTAAAGAGTAGTTGAAGAAAGTTTTTAACAGGTGAGGACTTATGTGGTTGTTATCATTTTCCTCTTCTTTCTTACCACCTTTAGACGAGCTCTCCTCTAATGCTATCCGTTTTAAAAGCATTCTTTCAATCTAAAAGGAAACGTGTAAATATCTTCTCTATGCCTTATTTCAATGCGGTGACAGTGTCAATAACTTCTCTATCAGGTCAGCTCACAATTCACGTGAAAATTGGATATAGAAGTTAAAAAGTACTCTGTCGCTTTGATTGCATCAAAAAGTTTCCCAAAAATAACACGCGTCCATTCATGGTAAAAACCTCTTGAAGCTTATGCTTTCTTGTGAATGATCTTATCCGAGTTGCATAATCCAGTCATGCAAACGTTACTAGATATTTCTCCTCGCAAAAGCCAGAGCCGTAAACATTTGTCGCAGCAGAGAGGAACACGTCACACGTGCCTTTCTCGTGGCTAGCCTGGCAGTGTTTCTTCGTCTCTTTTGCAACCATTAATGACACTGGTCAAATCACTGTTACATGCAAAAAAAATACAAACTTGATCTTCTCCACCGTTATTCATCTACCATGCATTTAAAATGCAGCAGCTCAAAGCCTTGGTTCCATACCATTTAAAAAATGGCTGAAATACGAGATGAGTGTGACAACCCGATTCAGCTCACTGATGAACACGGAAACCCGGTCGAGTTAACCAATGAACGTGGGCAACCCATGCAACTTAAAGGTGTGGCTGTCACGACTGTCGAGGCCGAAACGCACCCTGCAACTGAAGCTGAACCTACCGCTGGGACTGGTGCAGGAGAGCATGGCCAGCTGGGGCAGCAGCATGAGGAGGCCATTTCTCGATCCAGCAGCTCCAGCTCGGTGAGCTATTTGCTAAATAAAAAATGCCTCCTACAAAATATAGGACGTACAATTTAAAAAAAAAAAAAATCCATTTATAAAAATTTATTTATTTCTTTATGTTAGATTTTTTTTCCAAAGAGCTTGTAATATCGTAGACTTATATCATTGCATTTACACTCGATCTCTTAATTTTTTAAAAATAATTCAAAAATTTAGATAGCAATGCTACCTTATCACAAAAATTTCCATTTATTAATGTATGTATATGCGAATTCAGTATTTAAAAGATAACTCTTTTGTTGAAATCAGCCTGAGATGAAACATTGAAATGATACTAATTGCTGGTAATGCAAGTTCAGCTTTTGGCTGTTAAAACGAATCTCTATACTTCTTGCATTTTCACAAGTCGCAATGATATATATATATATATAACTTATTAAATAATCATGATATTTTTTCAACATCTATTCCTGTTTGGTGCAATATTGCAGTCCGATGATGATCAAGGAGAAGGTGTTAGGAGGAAGAAGGGAATAAAGGAGAAAATAAAGGAGAAGTTGACTGGTGGAAAGGACAAGGATGAGCACTCACACACCACTACTGTTACTAGCACAGCCACCACCACTATATCCAGCAGTCCTGGTACTCATGAACACCAGGAGCATGAGAAGAAAAGCATGATGGAGAAAATCAAAGAAAAATTGCCCGGCCATCATAGCACTACTTAGAAACTCATGATATAGATATATATATGTAAATGTCCATCTAGATTCTGTCTGTAACTTTGTTTCTTTTCGTGGTGTGCATCGTGTTTTAGATTTCTTTTGTGAAAAACAGTTTGAGCCGTGGACTTGTGTCACTAATTTATAGGGGGAGATATAAACTGGGTGCATCGATATGTAATAGATTTTGTTAAAATTTCTGTTTTAAATGTTCTACTTTTGTGCACCTGAAATACTCGGTCGACTCTGTAAAAATAGGAAATAATGATAATTACTTGGCCACTATCCATATATCAACCTGCCTATACGTGAGAATATTGAAACTGAACATTAATATCAATTTTGAGTAGGGGTGTTCAACCGGGTTTCGGACGGGGTATTCGGGTATACCCGGGCCGGAACTCGGGTTCAAAATCCGGACTGGGTTCCGGCCCAGTCACACCCGGGTTATGACCCGGTCCGAAACCCGGATTAATCCGAATTTTTACAACCCGGAATCCGGGTTCCGGATCAAACCCCGTTTTTTTTATTTTATTTTATTTACTGAAACCTTTCTGTTATTGATTTTTTTATATTGAAAATATGTTTATCTAAAATCCAATATTTATTGCAATTCTTTCAAGAAATATTATTGAAATGCAAAATTTTTTTGTTATATAAAAGCTTATATTTTTTATATCATTGTCCATGAATCATGATGATAAAAATATCCACTAATTATAATTAACATATACATATCAGCTAACGCTATAAACAACTAATTAAACTAAAAAAAAAAATAAAAATTCACTACATATTACATTGTTTGAACTGATTTGCTTAGAACATTACAAAACACATACATTGCTTGAATTAAATTCCAATACACAACAACAAACATGAACTAATTTGATAAGAACATTCATGCTATGACTAAAGGACTACAAAAATTGATATTGCTCTTCAGAAACCCAATAATAGTAGAGAAAGATGTAGTCACAATGTTGAAATGAACCTTTAAATCTGCAAAAGAACACACCTAAACCTGCATAACTGAAACACAAATTTAGGAACCTGAAATGTGTCAGAATTTAGAAATTGAATGGGTTATACACTAATGACTTCCAAGGAAAATTTGATAGATAAGAGTATACAATGCCATGCGCTGAAAATTTGATATAAATGTACTGCTAGCTAGCTATTTCGAGGAAGCATCGTATTTGTCAATAATTTAGATGTGCTGAACTGCATGTACTGCATGTTGTAGTTATGTTACTGATACTAGAAGTTATTCCACAAATCTTGTCACCCATCTACACGGTACTCCTATGAACATGCTCATGACATCTTAACATGCTCATGACATCTTTACATATGAAAAATGGCCAAATCATTTATGCTTGATATATGAATATGATAAAAAAAATATGTATATTTTCCTACAACTAATCTCTTTACCACTGGATCCAAGGCCAAAGACACCATGCCAAATCATTAGCCAGAGTTGTGCAAGAAAAGACACTAAAGGAATCATGATATAACAGAGGATAGGGGCAGTATAAAATTGAAACAAAGGATTCATGTAACAACTACAAGTTTCTGGTATAAGGCTTTGTAAATGAGTAACCCAACCTGAAGTATTTGATATGTAGAAGAATGTCGTAATTCTAGGGCCTTTCCAAGAGCAACTTTAGCATGTAAGAAATTCTTATTCATTAGCTCAAATTTGTGTCCCATTGGAGAAGGAATCTAGAGATGTGGCAAGTGCCAAATTATATAGCACGAGGCTTGTGAGAGTGAAGGTTCTGTTATCAATATTGTTTGATATGTAATTGTTTGTCGTTAAAACAATTAAATATCAAACAGATCGAGCTCCTGCACCCAGCATATTAAAAAAAAAAAATTTTTTCTTAGCTCTATATAATATGCTATAATATGTGATGCTTTTGTTCACAGCTACTCCTTGCTCTTGATCATGATAAGATTATCATCTATCTCTAGCAAAAAATACATATGCTAGCATAGATCTGACCCAAAACAGACCTAAATCAACAAAGGAAAAAACCCTAAAAGATCTAATAGCTCAGGGTTTGTAAACGCTGTATTGATTTTGTGTGATGACTATGTTTTTTTGGAATACCCTGTTTATTGTGTCAAAAATAACTTAGCAAAAAGTTGTTGCAGAGGCCTCTGCCTCTTCCAGCTCAGAAACCACCCGACAACAAATCTACACAGACCCAAATAGGAATAAAATGGACCCATACTTAATTGAAGATGAGCTCTCCCTACCTCCCTAGTCATGAGTCAAACCCATCCTAAGGATCTCCCAACAACCAGTCCTCACATACAACTGCCCAGATCGCACAACAACTCCAAATCCTCACCATTAACACATCATAAACACATTTCCTTTTAAGCATTGCCAACAACTTCTTCTTACTTCCATTTACTAGCTTTTCCATCAGAGTTTCTAAATCTGTCGTATTGATAGAATCCAGGAAGAAATTGAATGCTTAGGTGCTGCAATTTAAAGCTCATCCAACAACCAAATCTGCCCAGCACAACACTAGATCACTTAAACATCACCAATGATCAGCTCCAGTAATCCAGCATTGAAGCCTCACTAACCACACCAGAAACGAGCATCTCTCATTAAACACCCCAACCCACTCTTAACCCTTTTAAACAACCCACAACTTCAACCTCTCAAGTTGCCTCTCAGAAACCAAAACTCCAACAACCAAATCTCCTGAAACCAAATCCCAAGCCATGTCTTCCACCCCAAACACTAAAAGTCAAACATCTACACCCATAGCCTCTTAATTCAACCTTCTTCTTTTTTTCTTTTTACGAAACTTGCACACAATTTCTACAGCATATTTAATTTTCAACCAATAAAACCATAAAGCATGGCGTTAAGTGGCATCAAAACATGCGCATAGATCAGACTAGTTCTTTATTTGTTAGATCTAATAATTAACAACGTTAAAAAAAGCCCATTCTTAAATCACGATATACTACATGAACAGATATTGCTAAGAAATTAGGCACTGTATGCATATCCCATTCTTCAACAAACCCATTCTTCAGATCTAAACCCATTCTTCCAAATAATAATAACCCATTACCCACGGCTCTAAACAAATATTCAAACATTCTCATAAAAAAAAAACAAAAAACAAATAGAGAACACAACGGAGGGAAGAAAGAAAATACCCAAACGGAAAAACAATATAATCCCTTGGATTCGAAAGCACTTCCACCGTTCAGTGAACCGTGCGATCAAAAGAAGATGAACAGGAGCTGCGCGATCAAAAGGAGATGAACGAGAGCATCGCAGAGAGAGAGAGAGAGAGAGAGAGAGAGAGAGAGAGAAATCTGAACGCGGGGGGGGGGGGGGGGGCGGGCGACGCGCAGAAGTAGGGTTTTTTTTTTTTAAGTTTATAAAACCCGGGTACCGGATAATCCGGTTTTTCAAATCCGGTGCCGGCCCGGATTTAACCCAGGCCGAAAACCGGAACCGGAATCCGGGCCGGGCTGGATAAAATCCGGCCCGTATGAACAGTCCTAATTTTGAGCCCCCAAAAACTACATTAATATACCTGAAAGCTAGATATCTGACATGAAAGAAGGTAGTATCAGGTTCTAATGAGGTAACTGTTCCACTCTCTGCTCCCTCTGTTTCTGGGTGGATGCCTGGTCATGACCTTTTGGATAAGGTACCGTAAATCTTTTATGAGATACACGGGTGCAAGTAAGCAAAGGGGAAGTGCATCCAATCTGAGAGGGCGAACATGTGGAAAGGTGACAATAGCCTTCATGTGAGAGTTGGGCATGACAGAGAAATGCACCCAAATCGGCATAAAACTTTTTCACGCTGTTGCCAGTGTTCCTGATTGCGTTGTGGCTGGCAGGGTTTGTGTTGATGTCGATCGGTAGTCACGATGTAAACGGAAAGACCCAAGTAACGAAGATGACTATTGTATTGACATTTTGGCAAGGAATGCCGCCTTAATAGAGTAATAGACGAAAGTAATGTCCCCCTAAACATATTCTGATTTGTTGAGGCAATTAGAATCAAATCTTTCTGTCCTAAACGGAATTGTTGGACTCGTTTTAATAAACTTTACCTTATTCTCCCTCTGTGTATATAAAACTAAAAGGCTTGTTTTCCCTCTCCCGGTCTCTGTGGTGATGATCCTACAGTCCCACCTTGTCTCCCAAACACCTTTATTCCTCTCCTTTCCCAACAACACTTCCATTACCACTCCCAGTCCCATTACCATTCCGACCACCTCTCTCTCATTCACCAAATCTCTCTCTCACCCGCCGCAATGGCCTCCAACTCCAACCTCTCCAATGGCGTCGCCTGCGCCGTTCAATTACTAGACTTTCAAGGTTCCGAGCTCGATCGCTTTTCCGAGGTAGCGAACAAGGTCGCCGACGCCGCCGGAGAAGTCATTCGGAAGTACTTCCGTAAGAAATTCGAGATTGTTGACAAGGAGGATCTGAGTAAGCTCTCTCTCTCTCTCTCTCTCTCTCTCTCTCAGAGTGGGACATTGGGGGTTTTGACTTTTGATTGGTATTTGCTCTGTTCGGTTAAAGGATAGTGATTTTTCGACTGTTGTTATTGCATTGATAAAACTGCGAGATAAAACTTCAAAGTTTACGTCAATTATACAACAAGCAAATCGAATCCGCGACATTTTGGCAAAAAAGTTGGCAACTTGGGAAAGTTTCCTCAAGTGGAAGATTTAAAAATAAAAATAAAAATAAAAATTGTGATTCTAAAGAAAATTCTATACATCATGCTACCATCTTACTCTTATCATATTATATAAGATATGACACATTTATCATCATTAAATAATTTTTTTTTAGATGATTCTGTATCATCTAATGATAATAAATATACCACTATGAGATGATAATAGAATAAGAGTATGGAGTATACATTACTTTGTTTCAAAGAAAAATTTTAAACAAAAATTTTAAACATAGGTCTACGCACCAAATACTATACTTTTTTTTTTTTTTACTAAATGTTTGGTATATGGATAATTACTAGAAGAATTTAATTAGTTTAAGAAGAATAAACCTAAAAGAAATTTTTAAAAAAATTTAAAAAATAAAAAACGTGTGGTGTATGAGGATGATGTGTAGCAAAACTTTAGTTCAAATGGTGGATGATAAAATCGAGGAGAAAAAGATAAATGAAAGAAAATTTTTGCTTCATGTTTAATTTGTTACTGTTGATCTATTATCATATACACAGAAAGAAAAATTTAATTGCAAGCACAACTGCGTATTAATATGTGTACCAATATAATTTGATTGGTTAAAAAATAGATTTTATTAAAAATAATGCTAATTTAAATTTTGAACATGAATGAATAAGTATTGATACGCAGATTAATACGCGACTTTACTTATACGTAGCAAAACTCTACACAGAATTGGCATGGTAGGTGAGTTGCAAACAGTGTTAAATTTTAAAAATTATGAGTATATATTTTCTTTTTTAAAAAATAATTTAAAAGGAAGAAAAGCTTAAATCTATGTGGTTATACATTAGGTAATCGTGGATTATTATGCATTGGCTGGGCTAAATTTAATCACTCACATCGTGCGTACTATGAATATTGATTGGGGCAAGTTGAGGTATAAGGAAGTAAAGTTTGAATCTTTTGACCAAGCCTGAAAGTGTTTCATCTCATTTTATCATTATAAAATTTTTAAATTTTTATATAAAATATAATAAATAATTAAATTTTTTAAATCTTAAAACAATAATAATATTAAAAAATAATATTATAACAATATTTTATAACTTTGATCTAAAATATTTTATCTATCTCACTGTCTAAATTGCACCTAAACCTTCACTTTATGTACGTGAAAACTGAGGAAGGTAAAAAAAAAAAAAAAAACAAAATCGAATAATTTTCATTTCCTTATACTGGACCTACTCGCTATTTTCATTTCCTTAATACTGCTTAGTTTGGTACTTTAGCATTCTAGATAACGGCAATTTAAATTTCTCTCGCTACTTTCTGAAACGCCCATGCATGCTCAAGAGTAATGGTGGTCAGTTTATTGGTAATAAGTTCGTCATATTTGGTCCATGTCTGATGGTTTGTCATATTTTACTTGTTATGCTGCAGGTCCTGTAACAATTGCTGATCAAGCAGCAGAGGAATCCATGGTTTCAATCATACTTGAGAGTTTTCCTTCTCATTCAATGTACATGATTGATATTTCTCCCTGATATTTTTTTAAGGGAGTTGGCCCTTTCATAGCCCTTCGGTTTACAGTCATGAATTTTGCTTTGTTTCGTCGATTTCATTATCACTTTTTTTGTTTCTGCAATTATTCCTTACCCAAGACCCAAAAAAAAAAAAAAAGAAAAAAAGAAAAAAAGAAAGAAAATATGCTAATTCCTTGTTCTTTTTTCTCTTCCTGGTATAAAATGGAAATTTTAATCAAACGATACCAAGTTTTTGTATTAAGCTCGTTTCGTCTAGACTCCAGATTTCATTTTCTCAAATACTGATTGATCTAAATTCTTTTCATTTCCTATCTTCTCCTTAACTGTCAAAGAGAAGTATTAATCGCAATGGGGTGAAGGATGAGGTTGTGGTTCAAGACTCATTGTGTGTGTGTAAATTACCGATATGTCAGATTTTTTATATGAGGGGATTATTTTTTATTTCCTATTGCTAACTAGATGTATAATCACAGTTATGGAGAGGAGAATGGATGGAGGGGCAAAGAGAAGTTTGCCAAATATGTTTGGGTTTTAGATCCAATAGATGGGACAAAGAGTTTCATAACTGGTATTTTTCTTCCTATTCTTTATGAGTCATCATCATTGGGCTTAAGTTTTCTTCATATACATTGATAATTCCATACTTCTATTTGTTCCAGGAAAACCCTTGTTTGGTACCCTCATTGCACTACTATACATGGGTAGACCGGTAAGTATTCCTCTGCTGCGTTTTTAGTGCATTTTGGAAATGCAATTTTGTGGTTAACATACAAGGTGGGTTTTCATATGATACTCTTTTTAGAAAGAGTTGAAAAGGTTAGGGAGGAAGAAGGGGGGGAAGTATATATTGCCATCAGATTAAAGTTTTGTCTCTATTTAAGCATGCAATGTATAATCTCTAGTGCTTGTGAGTTATATTATGTAAGAATCTATAAAATTGCTCATGATTATTTTATTATATAGTGAAATTCTCAACGTACCTTTGTAAAACTACGAAATTGTTTACCAATTCCTTGAACAAATTGATTAGATCTCAATATCTAGAATTATTAAACGAATCAAAATATTCAAAGAGAACAAACAAATTTATAAGACACAACGATTAGTTACGAAGGGAAACCCTTTAAAGAACTCTTTAAAGGGAAAACCCTACGGGTCAGCCAAACCTAGGAAAGTCAATCTTATTGTTTAAAAATCAATTATAAGTAATTTTTAATTACAAAACCTTTGTAACTTGACTTTCTTACTTGTCCAGACAAATGACCCATTTGTCTTCTACCGCAGTAGCAACTAGAACCACTGGCGATCTTCAAACTATTGACTTCCCTCTTGGAACTCTAGTGGCTGAAATCCAATCAACGATCATTCACACTTGAAACACGATCACACACAATGAGAGATCATAAATATGAAAATTCACTAAGGAATTTTCTCACCAAAATATGCACTAGAAAGTACTCTAGAAAATATGCAGATCTGAATCTCTACAGATCATAACCAATAGGATCTCTTAAATAGACAATCTGGAAAGAGTTCCAGTTGAACTAGGATTCTGCTGATGGATAGAATCTGTCGCGAGAATGTCTCCTGACAAATTGCTGACAAGATCTGAATCTCTACAGATCCTAACCAATAGGATCTCTTAAATAGACAATCTGGAAAGAGTTCCAATTGAACTAGGATTCTGCTGATGGATAGAATCTGTCGCGAGAATGTCTCCTGACAAATTGCTGACAAGATCTGAATCTCTACAGATCCTAACCAATAGGATCTCTTAAATAGACAATCTGGAAATAGTTCCAGTTGAACTAGGATTCTGCTGATGGATAGAATCTGTCGCGAGAATGTCTCCTGACAAATTGTTGACAAGATCTGAATCTCTACAGATCCTAACCAATAGGATCTCTTAAATAGACAATCTAGAAAGAGTTCCAGTTGAACTAGGATTCTGCTGATGGATAGAATTTATCGCGAGAATGTCTCCTGACGAATTGCTGACGTTTCGCGATAACTTTCTTCTACAGTGATTTATCTGTGTTTAGCTTCAGGTCATGATAATTACAGACTCTTATGAATTCGAAATTCATATAACTAACTTATCTAAACAACCTTATAATCCTCTAGATAAACTCAATGTTGTTAAAGATAAAAGTCATCTCTTATTTTACATTCATCCAAATTTAATTAAATAATGATAAGATAAATCTTATCATTTAGTCATCTAATTCTACCCAATTTTTTTCTCTACAATCTCCCCTTTTGGCGGATTGGTGACAAAACCAATTTGATGAATGTCTTGCATCTACAATTTTTCCCTTTGGCGGATTGGTCACAAAACCAACTTGATGAATGTAGTGTGTACCTAAAACAAAAACAACCAACAGACCAAGATCTCGTGAAGAAAATCTTAATACAGTAATGAGAAGAAATGACATAGAACATTATTTGAAATTAGTCTCAATAATAATCAAAGGTTAGATTTAATTTAAACCTACAAAAAACATGTTTTAGTCATAATCAATAACCATGTTCTGTACTTAGTTCTCCCTCTCCATATTCTGTAACTCCCCCTAAAGTATATAGTTCTCTTATTCAATATTCTGCTTCTCCTCATTTTTATTTTCAGCAAATTCATTAAACTTCCACTTACTCAAACTCCCCATAAATTTCACAATATCAAAATATTCCAATTTGATATTCCAATTTGCTCTTCCAATACTTCCCTTTTTTGTTACTAATCTGACAAGACACAAAATAGAATAAATATCACTTATGTGTGCCAAGATGAAGACACTAAAAAAGACATGATGAACAACTCCCATATATTTATTTTATATAAACCAAAATAAATAGAGATTAGAAAAAAATAACAAAAAATTTGAACTTTTTTTTTTCTTTCTTTTTATATAAAAAAATAAATAGGCAATAGGGCAAGTAATATGCCTAGATGCATCTTAATTCAAAACATAGTGTAACTCACAAAACAAATTCAGTAGAATACACCCTCTTATTTGCAACAATCACTACAGATGTTCACTCATCATAAGATCATCAATGTCAAAGTTCATGTGAGTGTGTGAGTGAGTATACTTATACCATAGCATATTTATAAACTATTTTCTTCAATATATTTTTTATACCTTTATTCATGAATGATTGCTTCTTATAGATGCTCACAAGAGTTTGTTGGTTCACCTTAAAAGTCAAATTTTATGTTAGGGCCTAGATACATGAGCATCTTTTCCAAACACTAGTTTGTACACTCTCTTTTTGTGTTCATGTTTGTTGCTCATCTTTTTCCATAATGATTATAACAACGATTTTTTCTGTAAAAATTTAAGGTGGTGGATCCGTGTAGGGTGTTTGTCTTTTTCCGCAATAAATTAACACTGACTTTTTCTATATGGATCAACTCTTTGTGTTTGGCAAGAGGAGAGCTCTTTATTGATGTACTAGATTCAACTAGTATTAATCAATTTAAGGCATGAACTCCCTCTTTGATGAACATCTCATTAAAAAAAATTAAACTTTAATTATAAAATGCATACATATAGGTTCTTCACTGTGCCTTGAAAATGAACTTTGCCAAGATAATCCATAGGGTTAGTATGCACAAAGTGAATCGTACAAAATAGAGAGATGCATAGGTTCAAAAATTTATTAAGTGAGAATACAAATGTTCAAAATTTGACATATCAAGCATGCACTTTTCTTAAGAAAAGTTTTGAACCAAACCAATTTTTTTTTATATTATATATATATATATATTATTTAAAACTGAAAAATAGAAACATAAAAGCAAAACAGAAAAATAAAATGCATGTCGTAGACTAATGCAATAATATAAAGAATGCAAGAACATGCAAGTAATCCTATCAATTAATGTGACATAGCATCTTCTTTGATCACCCACTTTGCTTTAAATTTTGGTCTATTCTTTTTATCAACATCACTTAATTTGTATGATATTTTCTTTATTTTGAAAGCAAAAATCTGCTAGTTCACCAAGTTTGAGACTTAAAAAATTAATTTGTTGACTCATATTACAAACTTGATTCTCTAGACTCTTTCCTTTCCTTTTTGGATTTCTTTCACCTTTATTTTTCTTCACTTTATTCAAGTTAAATCAATTTGGCCTTATATGACCAACAATACCACAATAATGACAAGTAGGAATAAACTTACCTTGGTTAGGCTTCTTTGTCATTGATCTATCATGTGAGGCTCTTGAAACATGAGTTTTAGATACGGCCTTCTTTGAAACTTCCTCATCTTGACTTCTTTTAACAAAAATGATATCTTTTGATGAAGTGGCAGTGGATGATGAGCTTTTAAATTCCATACCTTGGGAAGTCATATACCCCAAACCCGTGCGATCACAACTAGATTTTTGAAAACTCAACATCTCTTCTAACTTCTGTGTTGCTATTTTTTCTTGGCACTCCTGAAACTTTTCCAACTTTTTTTCTAATGCAACCTTTTGATCGTTTAATATTGATACTTTAACACCAGAATTTTTTAATGTCTCAGAAAGATTTTTTTTCTCATTCTCCACAGCAGTAAAGCTATTGTACAGTTTCTCGTTGAGTTTCTTTAATTTGATCACTTCCTCACATAGATCATTATAGGCTTCTTGTAGACTTAACTCATGATCATCCACAACTAGAGCAACCTTCGAATCACTATCATCATCATCACTTTCAGATTTTGTTAGCTCAATATTAGAAAAATCATTAACAACAGTAGAAAAAGCTACAAAAGAATTGTCATCATCAGATGATATACTTGAAATTTCAGATTCTGAACTGTCACTAAGTGTGACATTCAATGCTTTTCCTTTATTTTTCTTGAAATTTGGACATTCAATGCTTTTCCTTTATTTTTCTTGAAATTTGGACATTCAATTATTATGTGACCATAACCACAGCATTCATAGCACTTTATTTTATCATTATTTTCAGATTTTTCCTTATTCCATTTTTCAGAATAATTTTTCTTTGCAGAAAATTATTTACCTCGTTTTTGCTTTCCACTAGACTTTTTATTAAATAGGAATTTTTTGAACTTTCTTGCTATGAGATCTATATCCTCATTGTTAAAATTTTCTTTATCAGAAAAATTCTCATGATTTTCTTTTATAACTTTTAAAGCAATGAACTTATCTTTTCTTGCTTGAAGAAGCAAAGATTCATATGTTTGTAAAGAACCTACTAGCTTTTCTACTCTTATTGCATCTAGATCTTTACTTTCTTCAATAGCAGTAACTTTGGGTCGAAATCTTTCAGGTAAAGACCTCATAATCTTCCTCACGACCCTTGAATCATCCACCTTCTCGCTGAGATTAAACCTAGAATTCACAATATCATTCAATTTAGCATAAAAATCATTAAAATTCTCATATTCTAACATTTTAATCTCTTCAAATTTAGAGGTTAGCATCTGCAATTTTAAATTTTTTACTATTCTTGTACCTTCATATGTAACCTCCAAAATATCCCAAACTTATTTAGCAATCTCACACATGGAGATTCTTTTAAATTGTTCAGGGGATACCGCCATGAAAATAACGTTAAGTCCTTTGCTATTCAAATTGCAATTGCTGATTTCTTCTTTCGTCCAAGCATCTATAGATGTCTCGGGTTTAGTCCAACCTCGTTTAACCGAATGCCATACACGTTTATCTAAAAACTTGAGAAAAGCTCTCATATGAACTTTCCATTAAGCATAGTTTTCCCCATCGAAGTATGGTGGAACGTATAATGACGTCGACATGATCTACAAGGGTATGGATCACACTCGAACGAGTGAACTACGCTCTGATGCCAATTGAAATTTCCAACGTACCCCTGTAAAACCACGAAATTGTCTACCAATTTCCTTGAACAAATTGATTAAATCTCAATATCTAGAATTATTAAACGAATCAAAATACTCAAAGAGAATAAACAAATTTTTAAGACACAACGATTGGTTATGAAGGGAAACCTTTTAAAGAACTCTTTAAAGGGAAAACCCTACGGGGCAGTCAAACCTAGGAAAGTCAATCTTATTGTTTAAAAATCAATTACAAGTAATTCTCAATTACAAAACCTTTGTAACTTGACTTTCTTACTTGTCCAGATAAATGACCCATTTGTCTTCTACCGCAGTAGCAGCCAGAACCTCTGGCGATCTTCAAACTATTGACTTCCCTCCTGGAACTCTAGTGGCTGAAATCCAATCAACGATCATTCACACTTGAAGCACGATCACACACAATGAGAGATCACAAATATGAAAATTCACTAAGGAATTTTCTCATCAAAATATGCACTATAAAATATGCAGATCTGAATCTCTACAGATCCTAACCAATAGGATTTCTTAAATAGACAATTTGGAAAGAGTTCCATTTGAACTAGGATTCTGCTGATGGATAGAATCTGTCGCGAGAATGTCTCCTGACAAATTGCTGACAAGATCTGAATCTCTATATATCCTAACCAATAGAATATCTTAAATAGACAATCTGGAAAGAGTTCCAGTTGAACCAGGATTCTGCTGACGGATAGAATCTGTCGCGAGAATATCTCCTGACGAATTGCTGACATTTCGCGATAATTCTCTTCTGCAGTGATTTATCTGTGTTCAGCTTCAGGTCATGATAATTACAGACTCTTATGAATTCGAAATTCATATAACTGACTTATTTAAACAACCTTATAATCCTCTAGATAAACTCAATGTTGTTAAAGATAAAATTATCACTTATTTTACATTCATCCAAATTTAATCAAATAATAATAAGATAAACCTTATTTTTTTTCAGATTCTTGGTATAATCGATCAGCCTGTTCTGGGAGAAAGATGGATTGGGAGAAGTGGAAGGAAAACAACACTTAATGGACAAGAAGTGTCTACCCGCTCTTGTGCAAAACTGTCACAAGCCTACTTGTATGATTAATACATTTCTTGGTCTGAAGCAAAACAGACCCAAAAAAAAAAAAAAAAAAAAAAAAGAAAGTGTGCAGGAAGTAAAACATGTGATATTTTTCCTCGCATTTGCATTTTATTGGGCGGATAGTGAAACTCTTTGTGCATAATTTCTGTGAGTAGTGGATCGATAACCCGTTTTCTATTTGCATTTCTGCTCTTCCTCATTTTCTCTGTTTAGGTACACTACAAGTCCACATCTGTTCAGCGGAGATGCAGAAGAAGCATTTGCTCGTGTTAGAAACAAGGTCTATGTTTTAACTTTTATCTTCTTAAACGTGACTTTGAAAAGGAGGCTGTGTGTGGTATTAAAATTAGTTCCTTTTCCTTAGAGGTGCTTATGATTTGAGTGAAATCTACAATAGAATCATGATAACGTGGAGCGTTTGAATGTATTTTGGTAATTTTTGTTGACTAATGTTTTTCCTCTTTCTTTATGCTTATATTTCACCGGCATTTCAGACAATTTTTGGGCTGATTTTAATTTGCATCACCAGATGGTTTCTGTATTAAATTTTCTTATATTTCTAGGAAAAAAAAATGATAAAATTTGTTCCTTGGTATACAGTTTGACTCACCATTTCTTGTGCTGTCAAACAAATTGAAATACAAGTTCATTGATACCCTGTGCTCTCTTCAATGTTTGTATGATCCACAGGTAAAAGTGCCATTGTATGGCTGTGACTGCTATGCTTATGCTCTTTTGGCCTCTGGTTTTGTGGATCTAGTTGTAGAGTCTGGTCTAAAGGTAAGCTGCAGTCATTTTTGTTTTGTATTGTTGATGGGACTAAGACACCCTGGACATGTTTGGTCACTGGTATGTCTCTGTTCCCAATAAGGACTAGTAATTGTTCCTAGCTATACAAGCAAGGACAACTAGTGAACATGACATAAGTTACACCTTTCAAATAGATGCATCTGTCCAGGGATTTTTTTTTTTAAACTTCTTTTGCTTTGCTAATCGTCTTATGCAGATAGCTATCATGTTCCTATCTAATCAACTTCGAAACTCTTTTTTCCCAGCCATATGATTTTCTTTCATTGGTACCCGTGATAGAAGGTGCCGGGGGTGTTATAACTGATTGGAAAGGAAACCAGCTTCAGTGGGAGGCTTCTCCAGATTCATGTCCAAAAAGTATGCTTATTATCCGCTAAGTTTCTCCTGAAATCTAGTTTCCTGCATGCTTATTGCTTTATTTTCCAGGTTTTAACGTAGTGGCAGCTGGGGACAAACAGATTCACCAACAAACTCTAGATTCATTACAATGGCAGTGAAGATTAGCATCGAACTGAAATATGCAACAAACTCTAGATTCAGGGTAATTTTCAATGTATCATACATTGAATTTCATAAGCCAGATGATCCTCCTCCCACCTTAATTTTGTTGGCTTTCCAGAAATCCAGTAATTACCCTGTAGTTACTTTGTAAGTTGAAGGTGTAAATGATGTATGTTTATTTATGCGTTTTCTGAGGACGATTCAAGCTAATGAAAAGCAGTACTGCCATTGATATATCTTGAAACATGTACGTCTGAATGATGAAAGGCTTACAATTTGCGCTCATGTGGTAGGATAATTATCAAAATCCAAGTATTAGAGGTAAAATTAGATTAATAATGAGTTAGAGTTAAAATAAAATCAAGATATTATTTTAAGCTCTAAGCTAGCCTTATAGACCGGTGACCGGCATAAACAGCTTTACTGAGTTACCGATGCATAGGTTCGGCAGAGAACCATCCATTTCTCCTTTATATTTATGGGCTATTATGATGGGTAATCTTAAATACAGTTATAGAGTGTATAAGTATTATGTAATTTTTTTTAAAAAGAGTGAAATTTGTATTAAAAAATTAAAAATTTTTCATATAAATTTCGTATTTATTCATTTTTTTAAAAGATTACGCGAGATTTGTGTATTTCAAGACAACAAATATTTTTTTCTATTCGGATAATCATATTTTAACCAAAAGTATTTTGAAACTTAATCAAAATGTAGGTTTGGCCGGGGCCTCAGATGAGACAAATTTTTTTATTCAATCTCATTTTCAAATATAATTCAAATACAAAATTTTCAAACTAATCATTATAACTTTTTCAAACTAATCATTATAACTTTTTTAAAATTTCAAATAAGAAATAAAAAAAAAATTCCAACTTTTTCCAATCTTTAAACAAAAATAATATTATAAAACTATATTATTACATTATTTTAACTTTATAATATTTTTTATTCAACTTTTTTCTCTCCCTTTTCAAAACCAAAAAAATACTCAACTCATCAAACTATCTCACTATTATTCACAAACTATCTTACTACTATTTACAAAATTTTCATCTCATCTTACTCCCTAAACCTTAGTTCATAATTTTCATAACTTATCACATTGATCAACTATGTTCAAAATCAAAACATGAGGAAGTCTATTTTTAGTAAGATAAATGCTAGCTTTAGCTATACAATTATGAGCATAATTTAGTATTTTAACTGTCAATTTAAATATTGCAGTTCTAGTACATCACACGAACTAATAGATATTACTAGCATATATCATGTCAACCCGACTCAACCTCGTTATATATATCTGTTAGGCATGTAATTTTGATACAACTAATAGATATTACTAGGATATATCATGTCAACCCGACTCAACCTCGTTATGTATCTATTAGACATGTAATTTTGATACATGTCTAACAGATATTACATGTCAACTTTTTTTTTTTTTACGTACCCAGAACACTCGATCGAATATTTTACTAGGTACGTACGTAGGTTTTGATCGAAAATATATCAGAGCTTATATATATATATATACACTTACATGAAAATTAAGCTATAAATTTCGGTCGTCTTCTCCCTTTCAAATCTTTTAGTGATATTTTTTATTATCCTTCATACCAAAACTTTTGTTAGTACTACTTTCTCTGGCCGGCCTGCTTCTTTCGTCAGTTTTTTTATTGGCTTTTTTGCCTCATTTTTTTTTTTTAAAATTTCTAGTTAATTACAACGGCCAAAACAATGTTGAGATCAAATAAAATAAAATTTGTTTATGATCTTCACATCTGCAAATGATCATGCTGGCCCTGAATTGAGAAACTATACACACACACACACATACGCAATACAAGCAAATTCACAGATGCATGAGGAGCAGACGCACTCGGATATATCATGTCAACCCGACTCAACCTCGTTATATTGCAGATAGATTGGATACTTAACGCAGTACTTTATCTAAACAAGCTATATATGTATAACCCATTATATATGAGGGTTCAAAACTTAGTATATATGGTTTTTATATGCCATATAATATACTGGATCATGATCTAGTACTTCATTTATTTAGATACTATTGTCACTCCTGCACATGACTGCCAATCTTAATGACTAAAACATCAGTTGGGTATGAGTTTGAAAGGAGGCTTAACAAGAGCTGGTGCTGGATCGTATCGTCCATAGTCTTTGGTGTTGGCCCTAAGAAGCCTTTCATGGACAGAAATTATGTCCAGATCTTCATGTGGTATTCCCTAGCCAGTAAAAACCAGACATTGAATCAGCAAATCTGAGGTTCTTGTGCATGTTAACGATATTCATCACAGTAATTATACAAGATTAATATACCTAGAATGTTAAAGTAATTTAGTGCTTCTCAAATTTGATTATTATTACAGTAATTCATCCTCTGGTGCTTTTGATCGTGCATGCATCATATGAAATGGCTACAGAAAGAGATACAACCCCACCCAACACAAACAATGAAAGGAAGTAAGAAAATAGCGATATACTCATTTGACAAACCTCATCAAGTAGTGCATCCGCTTCTTTAGCCAACTCACTGACGGGCATGGGCTGTCGGACTGCAAAGGCAATTCAAACATAGAATTAATGGTGTAAACTTCTCCTCTTATGTTGCATGTTTTAAACAATTTATATGCTTACTATAGAGTATATGCGTGCTTCAGATGGAAGTAATGCTCGTAAAAAGGGGGAAAACAGCTTATAATTTTGTTCACATGCCTTGCACTACTAATTTTAGCATCAGGAAAAGAAGATATATATAGATCTTGTTGGGGTGTCAGAAACGGATAATTTTTATCTTATCCAGCAGTATACATAAATATAATTAGCACTTAATAAAAGCTCTGAGAGTGAGTACGATTAGCAACAAATTAGGGCGCTGAAACTCAAATTAAAGACCCACCTGCGAGACAAGTTGATAACAGTACTGATGCCAAAATGAGGAAGAGGAGACTGAATTTCTTGAGTAGAATGATCAGACCCATTTTAGAACGCGATTTGTGTTCTGCAATTAAGCTCTTTTTCTCATGCAAGAGAATGGTTCCAATTAATGATGCTTCCTTGATACATTATAAGGAACATGGAATATATTACTCAGAGTGGGAGCCATGCATAGAGAGAAGCTGGAAATTGATAGTCGTTGATTAAAAAAGAGTGGTAGTTTCGTTCCCTTTTAAATTTAATAATCAAACAAAAAGGGGAAGGAGACCACTTTCTGTTGTTGGGGCACTAAGTATAAGAATTAGTTAGTGGAATCACTGAGTTGATATGTTAATTTAAGATGATAATCCTCATGAGATGACGCCTAGCTAGTGAAAACTACCAGAATGCCCCCTCAATTTTATATATAAAACAAAAATAATTGCATATATGCTAATAATTAATAATTTCAACTTCTTGATTTCTATCAAAAGTGCCCAGCCAGCTAGCATTAATGCAATGTATGGCATCCAGATGAAAGCTGGAACTAAATCGATATCATGCTAATTAAGACCAGGAGAAAATTATGATTTTCCATGCACCTCAATTGAAAAGTATCTGAGTCGTGCATATATATATATATATATATATATAGAATTAATGTACTTGGGGTACTGGGGTTGCCTCATCATCATGTATAGGCTTTCGGCTGATTCAGGGGAGCATGCATGTTATTAACATGTTAGCTAACTCGATCAGTTTGTTTGACCTAATATTAGTCGAGCCTAAAAAAGCTAGAACGTTCATAGAATCTTATTTATTTGCCTCAAAATTATGCAAAATATGTATGCATGGAGCTAGAGCCTAGAATTGTATTTTCAGGTTTCAGCTGCTTAAGAATGAGCTGGTGGAAAGGGGGTGGAGTGCAAACTTGGAAAGCATGCATATTGCTCGTGATTAGTGGATTATTTTGCCATGCTATCTTTTTAAAAAACATATATATTAGCTAGCTAGGTTGGTATAATATTATAGCTTTTGCGGATGACCTGTGCTCTCAATTATCGGTAACGACAAAGACAACGCACCAAATACCACTGATTAAAAGGACACGACTGTGGTGGAGAATAAAGAGAAGCACTGTACGTGGAGGTTTATTATAATAATCATGTCTTTGCTTACTTTTCTAACCAAGTGGTGCATTCATGCTAGGGCGGGCAGGTCTTCTTACAACTAAATCCTCATACTTACATATATATATATATAGCAGTACGTACTCAATTATGATAGAAATCCGAGTGTGAGATCGATCCATCATTGTGATATTTTGTCATTAATTTCAAGCATGATTGCAGATCAGGCAAAGTATGTACGCAGTAATTTGTTCGATCCCACTTTTCATCAGTTGATGATCTCCCACTAATTAAAAGATCATGACATTGGAACGTACCTAAATATATACTTGAGCTGATCATGCCATTAATTCCATTAACCTAATTTTGATAAGTTTAATTAACAAGCATCTCCAAGCACTAGCTACTCCTAACTTTCTTGATTTTGTTACATAGCCTCTAGATAAAGTAAAGCGAAACTTTTGGCCTTTATCTTCATGAATTGTACATCCCTTCATCAGTATTCTTTTTGTCCGCCTTTTTAGTTAAAAAAAAAAAAAAATTATTTGGTCAAAATCTCTAGACCTAAAAGTAAGAGAATGACAGAAAAAGATGATAACAATAATATTATAATAATAATAAAATAATAACAATAATAATAATGGGTTAACATGAGTTGACCTCTAATAGACCCCAACAAAGAAATTAGCATATGTTGGATCAACTCACCAATTAGGTCGGCACAAGAGAGCTTTGCATGGAGAAAGTGGATCACAAAAATTGATATACCGATCTTTATTTTTTCAGAACAAAGAGGAAATGACGAGGGTCATGCTCTATGCTTTCCATGATATCAAAATTATGTCATTGTCGAATTCAGAATATTAGGAATGCAATTAAGAAGAATTTTACAAAAACTAATTAATTAATTGTGCTTCAGCTCTGTACATGATATATAGTTTTCCATATACTTATTTGGGCCCAACTTTTACAGTGGCTTCCAAAAGACAACAGTTTGAGCCAATATGAAAATCCATCACGATTCTCCGATTAGTGTTGCGGAAGATACGGATCAAGCAATGATTTTAAGGGTACAGGATTAAATTGTTGATCAAAAGAGTTTTAAAATCATGGCCACAAACAAAAGATAATTTCAAATTAAAGTGATTTGACAGTGCTGCATACTTTAAAATATTTAAATCGAAATCAATGACCACAAGTAGCCGGAACTGGTGTTGAAATTGGTAATGGATGAAACGTCTCTGATCTCTATGTGCATGCAGTGGTGGTTTTGTGTGGGGGGTTGTTGTGAGAGAGATCGATATCATGCATGAGTTGGTCGTGCCTATGGATTCGACGCCCATATGAGTTGGTCGTGCCTACAAAATCAAACATTTGTTGTTTGAAATTATAAATTGAATGTTGATGGTACCGGCCAGTTTTGGTTATTAATACTCCTGATACATGATACAGAGGTTTTAGATTGATTAGAAATGCATGCCGAGGGTGTTTTCATTATTACGGGGTTATTGCGAGAAACTTATAATAAAGGAATGTGAGATCGATAGAAACACACATATATATATGCCTTGTGAGTTAATCTTATAATAGGTCTGACCGAACTCTATCAAATAGAAGCCTCCCAATAAAATGATGCCACGTAGACTTCCCATCTAAATTAACTACAATGGAGCCGCACTACAACAAATCCTGATCACTTGATCATCTTCTACAAAAAATCTTGGCAAATTCATCTCTTTGATGTAGCAGTGGCAGAAAATGGGTTTTAGTATGCTGGAGGTGATTCTTCATGCTAAGCAAATTATTCAAAGGTGGTCTTCATGCTAAGCAAATTATTTCCATATACGTGGGAGAGAAAGGGAAGAAGATGAAGAAGCGCTTCATGGTTCCAATATCCTACTTGAAGCATCATTTGATCCAAAACTTGTTGTTTAAAGCTGTGATACTCCGTATTTACGTGTATTTGTATTGAATGATTATTTAAATTATTATAATTAGTAGTTCTCTTATTTTAAATTAAACGTGTTTCTCATTATATTGTTTTATGATTTTTAAGTTGTGAGATTTAAATAATGTGTTTTCTTAATATTAATAATTATTTCGCATTTAAATTACTCTTTAACTTGAATTATTTTATGGTTGGGCTTTAACTATTTTATTTTATTAATATTGAGCTGTAGTGTTTTATTTGGCATTTATTTATTTAATTGTGCTCTTTATTTTAAATTAGTTTATTGTTGGATTTTATTATTTTATTTTACAAGTCATTGCGTTTAAATTATTTTATTTAACTTGCCGTTTTAAAATTTATTTTCGTTGGATCAGTTTCGAGACCCTAAGTTAAAAATGTTGGATCTCATTTATTTTCACTTTATTTTTCATTTTTCTTTTCTCTTTTTATTCTTCTTTTCTTTTTTCTTCCTTTATCTTTCTTCCTCCCCTACTTTCTCTCTCACACACGACCCCCCTTCCTCTCACGCCCCAGCCCGCTGTCGTGCACGGCCCGTGGCCGCCACCGCCCACCTCAGTCGCTCCCCCTCACGCCGGCGACCTTACCCACCCCAACCATCACCCTCACGCCCCTCTTTCTCTCTCTTGGCTGTGTATAGCCCAAGTTGGCTCACATTCACTGTGTCGCTGTGCGCCACCGTTCAGTGCCGCCGCCGCCACCACCACCACCACCACCATAGCTTCCCTTCCTGCTGGCCAATATCCTCCACCAATCTTAGCCCTTAACTCCTAGCTGTTTACTCCAATGAAGCCCACCAAGCAGCACGGTTCTTAAGCTTGCGCGCCGCCGTCTCACTGTTGTTGGTCACCACCTTTTCACCACTTCACCACCGACCTCCTAGCTACCTAACTCACATTCCTCAGCCCCGATCTGCAACCTTTGAAGCCCCATCATCTCCATTTATGATTTGAGCATTCTGGCCTCCAACCGCCACTCACGCCGCCACCCACGGCCAACCACCACTACCATTAACTTCACCAATATCCCTAAGCCCTTCCCTAGCTATCCCAAGTCTTCATTTGTCCCCTTTCAAAATTGGGTATTTTGAGACCCACGGTCAT
Organism: Carya cathayensis; assembly: GCA_011037825.1. Classification (NCBI taxonomy): domain Eukaryota; kingdom Viridiplantae; phylum Streptophyta; class Magnoliopsida; order Fagales; family Juglandaceae; genus Carya; species Carya cathayensis. The sequence goes on along the minus strand of QGSO01000214.1, from coordinate 1,698,002 downwards.
AGTGCATTTTGCACTGTGATATTGCCTTGCCGTCACCTCTTGCACCTCTGTGATCCTCTGAAAATTATATTATAGCACTATAATTATTTTCTAAATAACTTTTAAGATTTAAATATATTTTACATTACCAAATATTCTGTGAAATTGATTGTTTGTGCCAGACTAAGTTCGAGGAGTCGGGGGTCAGTTGGAATGAAGAGCGGAGTTGTTTGTGCGATTGGTTGATGTTGAGATTTGTTGGTTGTTAGATATTTGTTTCGTGTTAAACATTGCATAGTGTACGCATGTTCATGTTTATAAAATGAAAATTGAGTTTTGCATAATTGCATGCATGTTCATGTGTTGGAAATGGAAATTGGATTTTCATGTGTTCAATAGATTTTTGGGTGCGTGTGTATCACGATCCCAACCGAGATGGAGCATTATCTCGGTAGAGCTCCTCTGGTCACTTAGGAGCGGAATATACTGAGTGACGTCTCCTGGATTGTCGCTGGGCGACAACGGGATCGGATGGGATGGTAACTCTCTCGTGTCGACTCCATGGCCCTTCTGCTGGCAGGGGCTAGAGGATGCTTAGTCACGAACGTGCTGGGCGCGGAACTAGGCATTGCTCGTTACGAAATCACATGCAAGGTCGTTACCCGTGATGTGGTGAAGGGAGATAGGGTGTACGTGCGGATGATCCCTTGGGAAGATCATGGTGCATACGGATTAAAATTGGATAACTAGTTTTGGATAAATGTATAATGGGTCATTTTTTGGAAAAATGTCAAGATTTGATTAAAGGATATATGTGGGCCATTTTCTAGGAAAATTGCAATATTTGGTTGAAGGATATGTGGACCATTTTCTGGAAAAATGGTGAAATTTATGTTGGGCTATTTTCTGGAAAAATGGCGGATGTTTTAATGGACTGGATTTTTGGGCCAAATGGGATTTTGGCATGCGTGGAAAATTACTCAATTTGGGAAAAGATGACTTTTGGGTCTCATGCATCTGTCATCATGTGCATGTATATTGTTGTTGCATGAATATATTTTTATCTTGTGGGCTGTTTGGATTATTAGTTACCTGTGGTACAGTTTCTTGGTGCCGTAGTTTTTGATGTAGATGAAGATACAAAACCTGAGGATGCGGCTCTGCTGGATGAGTGATCGGGGATCACTTTCTCGTGGGATGAGATTTGAATTCTGCTTATGGTTATTATAATTTGGTTTATTTATGTTTTCATCGGATAATTGTATTGTTTTTTTGAAACACTTGTATTTAAGTGAATTTGTATTTAACAATTTTGGTACTTAGTTAATTGACTTTGACTTATCCGCTGCATCTTTTGTCTTACATGTGTTGCATGTATACACACTTAGTACTTGTCGTTGGGGTGTGTGACCCTTGTCATCATCAGTCTGATGCCTCAATTTTCACGTATCCGTATGTGGGAGTTTGGGGCATCGCAAAAGCTATGGAAGAGGAGTTTGGCTTTGATCACCAAAGGGAGAAGGCTTGTCCGAGAAGAGAAGCAGGGCTAGGTGGAAAGATAGACCCAGAAAAAGCAACTGATCGAGCTCTACAAGTAGTAATAAAGCCCACACTTTTCTTTATTATTATCCAGCAAATTAAATTGTTCAATTTGGTAATCTTTCAATTTAGGAAAAATGATCATGGGGGAAAAGCTGCGGAAGATTCTTCATGTCTTACTTACCTCTTGTCCCATATAAATTGTTATAAAAAGAGAGAAAAATGGCATAGCTTTTTATATTGATTTCTTGTAGTAATTTTGCTTCTCGTCATCATCTTCTATTTTGACAATCAAAAATCATTTCTGCAGTTTAATTTCCCTTTGAGTTTTTGGTCTGTAAACATCACTTTCCATACAAGCAAACAAGCTCAAGATTTTTCCACATGATCATTTTCCCAGATTGAAAGATTACCATGTCTGTGGTTGAGGGGATGGTGGCAATGGACAGACGGTGACAGATGACGGTGATAAGGGGCTCTGAAATGCACTATGCAGTGACTTGAATGATAGAGGGCATTGAAGGATTCATTTAATCGGGTGTGATGTAAACCGTTGGATTTGGATGTTGCGAAGTATTGTGAATAGTAGTAAAAAAGTATGTGAAAAGTAATAATAAAATATTGAATAATAGTAAAAAGTAATGAATAGTAGCAAAAGGTAGGCGAAAATAAATAATAAAATAATAAATAATAATTGAGTATATTGAGAAGTATTGATGTAGTTTCAATATCCAAATATAAAAAGTAGATTTGTTGATGTGGCAGGCCAACATAAGGGCTTTTAAGGACAAAAAAGCAGCCAGGCCGCTCCAAAGTGGTTTTTCTTAATAAAATACTTTTACCATCGGCGTAAATATATGGGAATCGCAAAAATGAACTACAATCATTTAAAAAGTATTTTGCTAGTAGAAAAATTAAGCAGGTTAAAGTTTTGGTCTTTTGAAAGGGTATTTTTTAAGGAAAATGTTACTTTAACTGATAAATTTGACCGATTGAGTTTTTTATTTTATTTTTTATTTTTTTAATTTTATTTAATAATTAAGGAAGTAAATATTAATAAATAAATATTTTTTTGTATTTTTTAAAAATATTTAAAACTATGTAAAAATGATTACAATAAAATAAGAAAAATAATTTTTTTTTTTTTACACTGCATCGGTCATTTCATCGGTAGTCCATCGGTCTCAGTAGCATTGTTCATTTTTTAAACACCTTAGTTTTTTTTTTACTTTTTTGAGTATTTGTTATTGACTTCCTGCTCACTCCATCAAAGTCACCATTCACACTCCTAGTCATGAGCCAAAAAAAAAAAAAAAACAAGAAGATATTTGCAGTTACGGAATGGATAAGTATCATGCAATCGTTTTATAAAAAGTGAATAAATACGGGATCAATATAAAAATAAGTAATTTTTTAATGGTAGACCCTAGTCTTTCTTAAAATGATTGTGCGGCACTTGCGCAATCACGACTGCATTACTAAAAAAATAAATGAACCAAATCATTTACAACAACACAAAAGCCCGGTATCTCAAACAAAAACATAATATAAGCAAGAAGTTATACATCTTTATTGAAGATAAGCGATACTTTGAAATACAGATATTTCATAAAGCTGCCCACATAATTGATTGGTAATCACCTATACTCAAACAAAGACTCAATATATCTGTCCAAGACTCTATTATACTTGTGCCTCCAATTCTTTTTAATGATTAGGATCCCAAAGAAAGCCCAAAACCCGAGTGCATACGACACAGTTACAAATGCATAGAAGAAGAAAGGGTGATCAATCATTCTAATTCCTTCTTTTTCTTCAGGTTCTGATTGGTTTGTGGTTGAACATATTCTTGGCAGGGGGTCTCCACAGAGTTCCGGATTACCCTCATAGCATTGGCTTGTGAAAGTTGAGAATCGACGCTCAAATGGGATTCTTCTAGATAGATTGTTGTAGGCAACACTAAATAAAGATAGAGAAGTGAGTCCAACCAATTCAGTAGGGATTCTCCCTCTCAACTTGTTGTGAGAAAGATCCAAACACTCCATGCTTCTCAAGTTTTGAAAAGAGATTGGAATGGAACCTGTTAGAGAGTTATTTGATAAGTTCAAGAATCGAAGCTATGACAGTTCTCCTATTTCATAAGGAATGCTACCTGTCAACGGGTTAGATGATAGGTCAATTGCGGTCACCATCATGAGAAGTATACCTTTGAAAGTATATAACCTATTTTTTATGAACAAAGACAGAGTTTCCGTTGCTATGATAGACTGAGCATCATCATCTCTAAATACTAAATAGGTAGGGATATTGTAGAACAAGTTTTTTGACATAGTAAATCCAGTAAGTACGGCTAAGAGAACTCTTGTTCCAAAAAGTAATGTTATCAATGCAGGAGGGAATACTTCCTGAAAGAAGATTGTAAGAGACGTAAAAAATTTAGAGTGTTTTCATCCGACATAGTCTTCAGGGTAGGTGACCTTCAAAGCGATTTCCACTTAAAATAAGTATTGCCAAGCTAGAATGATCATACAACCACTTTGGAATATTACCGAACAAGTAATTATCTTAAACATCTAGGGTTAGTAATTTGGACTATTTAAGATGGTGGGGGAGAATACTCCTTTGAAGTTATTGCTACCCAGATGTAAGGCCCTCAACATTGTCATGTTTGTGTCCTTCGGGAGCATTTGTCCTTGCAATTTGTTGTTTGATAAATCAAGCAGCATGAGTCGCATGCCAGTTCTAGTCAAACTCTGCGGTACTGTTCCTATGAGCATGTTATGAGAGAGGTCTACAAAATGTAGAGGCGGATAACCAAAGGACCAATTAATGTTGCATTCTAATGCATTTGAGGACATGTCAATGAGACTTAAGCTTGGAAGAAGATATCCAATATTTTCTAAAAGACTGCCTTTAACATGATTATCAAATATGTCCAACGACTTAAGTGGTGAAGTTCCATTAGTAGAGCAGTCAAGGAAGAACCATCGATTTTGTTGCCACTCAAGTATAAATCTGTGATATTCATGTTGAAAAGTTGTTGACAAGGTATATTTCCTTCTAATGAGTTGTCAGACAAGTCTAGCAAATACAATAAATATTGGGTGGATATGAAGGTTGGGACAATGTGACCATTCTTCTTATTAAGGCTGCAGCTTGCCAAGTTCAGATATCTTATTTGAAAGGTGGGCACCCAGGAGGGAGACTCTGTTTCAACTTCCAACTTGTTGTTTGAAAGATCGAGGTAGTAAAGACTAGAAGCGTTGGCAAATATTGAAAATGACAACTCCCCTTCTAAATGATTACCAGAGACTTTAAATTTCGTAATCTTGTTCTGGTTAGAGAAAATCGATAAAGGTAGATGGCCTTGCAAGTGATTATCCGATAGATCAAGGTCTTCAAAACCTCTCAAGACAAGAGGGAATATTACCTTCCAATGTATTATTCCCAAGGTACAACTTCCTTAGATATTTTAGTCGCTTCAGTTCACAGAAGGCTACAGCGAAGTTAGTTTGACAAGTGAGTCCAGTAATGATCTTTGCAATATGCTTCAAAGACACAGAATTAAATAGAAAAAAAAAGAAAGAAGAGATACAAGTAAATAACGAGTAAATATTTCTTCCAACCAATTTAGAATAATTGATTTTGACAAATGTAGCAACTAGCAAGGTATTCCAAATAAAACTTCTGGACTAAGAAATAGAGAATAAAGTAGGAAAAAGAAAACAACTGAAGACCTACATAACAAGCAGTACTCAACTTATTCATATGAGGAATTTTAAGCCCACAAATACAATTAGAAAATTATACTAAACAAATTTACATGATTTAACGTATGATACATTAGTTTTATTTTTTTTATTCCAACTTTTTCATAGTTTTCAATCTATATTGTTATAAAGAGGATGAGAAGCACAACTGCGCAAAATCCATCCATTATCACAATGCACACGTCTCGCTGAAATTAGCAAATTTGGATCTTTACTCCAAGGGCTACTAATATAACGATACAACTAATTTTCTTAAAATAATTTTTTCCGCAACCAATTTGAATTGATTAGTATACATCGGTCGGGTTAAAGCAAAATGTTTACAGAATACAATGTAAACCAGAAGAACGATTTTGTTGTTTGATTGCATTATGCAATTAACGGAATCAATCCAGACCAAAAAATTTGTAATTATGGTAACCACTAACTAAGAAGAATAGAAGAGAACAAAAATTGTGATAGATGAATTAAATAAAACATCGATCTTGTTGAGGATTCTCCAGAATCTCCTTTTGATTCTTTGCCATCCTCCCTTACTTGTAGTAGTTGACCCTTAATTGTAGCAATGTAATCTATTACATTTATGTTGTGATTCTTTCCTTCTCATATGTACAGCTATACATGTATATGATTTCTATATAATTGAAATGCGGTCTCCACCTCAAGTGTGGTGGTTTTCATAACATTCTCATGGTATCAGTAGACCAATAGGTTGAATTCTGATTTTTTTTTCCTTCTTCCTCATGGCCGAGCCTCTTTCCTTCAATACCATGGTTCACATGGTCACCATTAAGCTCTTAGCCACCAACGTTTTGCTCTGGAAAAGCCAGCTTGTGCCTCTTCTTGAATGCCAAGGCTGTCTCAGTTTCGTTGATGGTTCTCTTCAAAAACCATCTGAAACTTTGCCCAACCCCACCGACGACACTTCTACTCCCAACCCAAATTCCTTGAATGGAAACTCAAAGATCAAAAGATCCTGAGCCTATTCTTGTCCTCTCTTTCGGAAGAAGCTATGGCTGCTACTGTTGCACTCGAACGTGCATTCAGCCACGATTCAAAAACTTGGGAGCTACGTCTCAAAGATGAACTACAACTCATGAAGAAAGGAAACCGCTCAGTTACTGACTTTGCCCGTGCATTCAAAGGCCTCTGTGATCAGTTAATGGCCATCGGACGACCCATTGATGAAGTTGACAAATCTCACTGGTTTCTTTGTGCTCTCGGCACTGAGTTTGTTGGGTTCTCCTCAACATAGATGGCTCTTACACCTCTGCCCTCCTTTCCCGATCTAGTCCCACTGGCTAAAAGCTTTGATTTGTTTCAGAAATCACTTGAAACTCACACTCTCTCTTCTGCAGGTTTCACAGCAACTCGAGGTCCTAGTCGTGGTGGACAGTCATGTTCTGCAGGAAATCATCACTCCAGGGGTGGTTCCAATGGCAGCACGGGTGGTCATTCCTCTGGGAATAATCGCTCTCGTCGTCCATACAACCCCCGCTGTCAAATCTGCAAAATCTAGGGACACACTGCTGATCGATGTAGGAATCGATATGATTGTGTGGAGCCATTGGCGCAACTTGCTGAAGCCTTTCAGAGTGGTTGCTCTCTTTCCGACAGCCCTTTTAGCTCTGATTGGTACCTTGACACGGGTGCCTCCACTCACATGACACCAGATTCGACTTCACTCAACAACTCCGAGCATTATGTTGGTAAGGATAGAGTTATTGTAGGCAATGGGGCTTCCCTACCCATCACCCATACGGGTACCTCTACACCCTCTTCAAGTTTAAAATTACTTGACGTTTTATTGGTCCCTCTTCTCACGAAAAACCTTTTATCCATTAGTAAATTGACTTCTGACTTTCCTCTCCAAGTCATTTTTACTGACTCTTCCATTGTTATTCAGAACAAGATCACAAGAAAGGTGGTAGCAACTTGAAGACGTGATGGTGGTCTCTACGTACCAGAGCGAGGCAATGATGCTTTCATTTCTGTCCTAAATAAATCTATTCTTAAAGCTTCATATGATTTATGGCATGCACGTCTTGGTCATGTTAACCATTCTATCATTTCTTTATTGAATAAAAAAGGACAGTTATCTCTTACTTCTCTTTTGCCTACTCCTGCTATTTGTGCTACGTGTCAATTTGCTAAAAGTCATAAGCTTCTGTTTTCCACTAATGATACTCAGTCCACCTCCATTTTGGGCCTTGTTCACTGCGACATATGGGGACCGGCCCCTGTTAAATCCAAAATGGGCTTTACTTATTACGTAATATTTGTCGATGATCACTCTCGTTTTACATGGCTCTATCTCATGAAATTTAAATATGATTTTGTTGATATTTTTCTTCAATTTCAGTCCTTTGTGGAAAATCAATATTCTTGCAAAATTAAATTTTTTCAAAGTGACGGTGGCGTTGAGTTTTGCAGCAATCGTTTTCAATCTCAGCTCTACTCCTCAGGCATTCATCATCAAATGTCTTGTCCCTACACTCCTTCCCAAAATGGACGCGCTGAGCACAAGTATCGCCACGTGACTGAAATGGGTCTTGCACTCTTATTTTATTCACGAGTACCCACTCATTATTGGGTTGACACTTTTAGTACCACAACTTATATCATCAATCGGTTGCCTACCCCACTTCTTAGAGGTCTTTCTCCCTTTGAGATCTTACATGGTAAAGCTCCTCTTTATACCAAATTTCATCCCTTTGGCTGTAGAGTTTATCCATGTTTACGTGACTATGCCGCTAACAAATTTTCTCCACGCAACATTCCTTGCATATTCTTGGGCTATAGTCCTTCTTATAAAGGATTTCGCTGTCTGGACCCTCTCACCTCCAAGATCTATATCATGCACCATGCCAAATTTGATGAACACAATTTTCCCTTAATATCCACCTCTACCGCATAGCCTCCCGCATCCTTAGATTTCTCCAGTTTTATTGAACCCATGCACGCCCATGACCCACCATTACCTAAAGTCCCACTGCCTTCAATTCCACTATCTAAGCCTCATTCTCGGTCTGGGTTGCATGCATGTTATCTCTGTTCGGACTCTTTACTTGAGCTTATGCAGGTCCCTACTGAGCATCTTCCTGCCTTTCCCGCACCGACTTAGTTGCATTCCTAAGCTCTAGCTCCTCTTGCTCAGCCTGTTGTTCCATACTTTCACCCAATGGTCACTCGGGCTAAAGTTGGCATTTTTTAGCCTCTGTACCCTGCTTATCTTAGCCATCATGTCTTGGGTCTCTTATATGCGCTTCTCACTACATTTGAGCCACACGGTTTCAAGTCCGCCACCAAAAATCCTGCCTGGCTTGCTACTATGGATGATGAAATCAATGCTCTTCGTGACAACTGCACCTGGGATCTTGCTCCTCGGCCTCCCAACACAAACATTGTGGGTTCCAAGTGCGGCTTTTGCACAAAGTATCTATCCAACGGATCCATTGACCTACTCAAGGCCCGTCTTATTGTCAAGGGATACACTCACCTACCTGGTCTTGATTACATTGCCACCTTCAGTCCAGTCGTCAAAGCCTCCACTGTTCGTGTGGTGCTCTCTCTGGCAGTCACTCATTGTTGGCCTCTTCACCAACTTGATGTTAAAAATGTTTTTCTTAATGGCATTTTGCAGGAACATGTCTATATGGAGCAGCCTCCTGGCTATGTTGATCCCTGCTTTCCTCATCATGTCTGCAAGCTCAAAAAGGCTATTTATGATCTAAAGCAGGCCCTGCGTGCTTGGTTCCAGCGGTTTAGCTCATTTCTTTTCAAACTTGGTTTTACTTGCCGTCGTGCTGACACCTCCTTATTTGTTCTTTATCGCCAGTAGCACCTCATTTATCTCTTACTATATGTTGATGATATTATACTCACTGGCAACAATACCTCTCTTCTCAGTAGCTTCATTCGGCAGCTTCACTCAGAATTTGCCACCAAGGATTTAGGTTCTCTCAGCTAATTTCTTGGTCTTAAAGTCACCTCTACCTCTGCAAGCCTCTTTCTCAGTCAGACCAAGTATGCTCGTGACATTCTTGCGCGCTCCCAGCTTCTTGATTGCAAACCAGTAACCACTCCTATGATTGTTTCCCAACGCCTTTCCTCTGATGGTTCCTCGTTTGCGGATGTCACCCTTTACTGCTCTCTTGTTGGTGCCTTACAATATTTGACTATCACTCGTCCTGACCTTGCTCATTCAGTCAATATTTGCATGCTCCCATTGATGTCCATTTCCAGGTTGTGAAGCGCATTCTTCGGTATATTAAGGGCACTCTTCACTTTGGCTTATCCTTCACTGCCTCCTCTTCCGCTAGCATTCTGCCTACTCTGATGCTAATTGGGCCGGCTGCCCTGATACTCGACGATCTACTTCAGGCTAATCCATCTATCTCGGTGACAATCTTGTCTCCTGGAGTGCCAAGAAGCAACCCATGGTCTCACGTTCTAGTTGTGAATTTGAGTATCATGCTCTTGCTTCCACTAATGCTGAGATTTTATGGTTAGAACATCTCTTGTGTGATCTGCATGTTCCTACTACTGATTGACCTCAACTTCTCTATGACAAGAAGAGTGCTATATTTTTAAGCTCCAATCTTGTCTCTCACAAGCGCTCTAAGCACATTGACCTTAATTATCATTTTCTTCGCGAACTTGTGGTCGCTGGTCATATTCGCATTCAGCATGTTCCTTCTGCGCTTCAAGTTGCTGATGTCTTTACCAAGAGTGTTTCCAGGCCCCTCTTCATGATCTTTCGATCCAAGCTATGTGTGTGCTCTAATCCCAGGCTTAGCTTGCCCGGGGGGGGGGGGGGGGTGTTGAGGATTCTCCAGAATCTCTTCCTGATTCTTAGCCATCCTCCCTTACTTGTAGTAGTTGACCCTTAATTGTAGCAATGTAATCTATTACATTTATGTTGTGATTCTTTCCTTCTCATATGTACAACTATACATGTATACGATTTCTATATAAATGAAAGGCGGTCTCCACCTCAAGTGTGGTGGTTTTCATAACATTCTCAAATCTCACATTTTCTCATCAGGTATCTTTAAAAATACATATAGCAATCAAAACATACGTCTGGCGAATGTATTGGTACAACTGTCGAATTTTTTTTTTTCATGTGTTATTTTGATTATTTGGGGTGTTTTTAGGGATCTCTCCACGGTTTAGATAATATTTTAATAAAAACTCATATTTGACTTAAAGAAAAGAAAAAGGAGAAGAAACATTAACTAAAGCCACATGAGATAAGATGCGAAATAGGATCATCAACATCAAAGAAAGTTGTTTTATATACATATACATATATATATATATATATATATATATATATATATAATCATGATGTAGTAAAAATGGGGTAGGGTTAGGGTTCTCACCTTGAAGCTCTCCTCCGATGTTCATGCTGCTAAGATCAAGAACCTCCAGTTCATTGAATAAGGTGAACAAAGTCACATTCGAATACCATGTGATTGACAACACCTTCATGCGGTCCATGTTTAGAACCATACTGGTAACTTTCCCATGATCTTTGTCATATAAGAGAATCAGTATGATTCACGTCAATCCCATGATTCATGGTCATTCCAGATTTCTCTCTATGTGATTTTGGATTGTAATCCCTCTATTTATAGTCTCTGTTTATAGCTTTACATTCCTTATTTAGCCATAGTCTTGTATTATATATTGATCAGTGGTAATGAGAATAAAGTAAGTATTCCAGCAAATTACTTGTGTAAACCTTTTATGGTATCAGAAGGTCTTCTTCTCTCATGAGAATAATGATCCTCCTTTGCACTATGTCTAGTGTACATTCTACTCCTCACTCTGTCTCGGGAGGCTCCGATCCTTCCATTGACCTCCCTTTGGTTACCATCAACACCTCTACTCAACTACCTTATAAACTTACTGCCTCAAATTATCCCTCCTGGCATGCAACCTTCATAACCATCTTATTTGGCTATGATCTAATGGGTTATTTGGATGGCACACTTCCGTGTCCTCCTACACCTACCGAGAAGTCCTCTTCCTCTGCTTTGGCTCGCTATGCACACTGGTTTCGCCAAGACCAGTTGCTGCTCAATGCGATCTTCTCTTCGGTTTCTGTAACCATCATGCCTCTCATTGCCATGACCACTGCAAGTCACGATGCTTGGCAGCATCTCGCCCGTCTATTTGCTAGCAAATCTTTGGCTCGGATCATGCAGTTGAAGGAGGATTTAACTCTTATCCAACGGGGTTCTCGCACGGTGTCTGAATTTCTTCATGCAGTCAAGGTGATTGCTGATGAACTTTCCCTTATTGATGCACCGGTTTCAGATGATGATTTGACGCTCTATGTTCTTAATGGTCTTGGATCCGAATTCAGAGACATGGTGGCTCCCATTCGCACAGGCGAAACTACTCTCTCCTTTGCTGAACTACATGACTTACTTATTGGTCATGAGCACTATCTTAAATGCATGGACGGCAATGCTTCCGCTCTTGTTGTCACAGCCAACTCTTCCCAACGGAAACAGTCCAATGGCCGATTCAAAAACAATAAATCTTGATCCAAACAGCCTTTCACCAATAAATCTGGGTCCAAGAAGCCTCCTGCTGTTTGCCAAATTTGTGATCAGTCTGAACATACTGCTAAAACCTGTTTTAAACTTCAGTCCCGACCTGTTGCGAATTGTACCACTTCAATAGCTCCACCAACTGGCAAATGGCTTCTTGACTCTGCGGTGTCTCACAATATCACCTTCGACCTCGCCAATCTCTCCATTCACTCTGAATATGAGGGACAGGATGAGGTGGTTCTTGGTGATGGTACAGGTTTGTCGATTTCTCACATTGGTTCTACTACCCTTTCTTCTCCTTCCCGATCCCTCGCTTTAAAAGAAACTTTACATGTGCCTCTCATTCATAAAAACTTGATACCTGTTCACAAATTTACTCATGACAATAATTTCCTCGTGGAGTTTCACCCTCTTTTTTACCTTGTGAAGGATCGGACGACGGGGGCAGTTCTCATGCGCGGTAGGTGTGAAGATGGGGTCTATCCGGTGGCATTCAGTTCCTCTTTTCCTCAGGCCAATCACCTTCAGTTAGCTGGAACCCGTGTCTCCTTCGATCGTTGGCATCATCGGTTGGGGCATCCCACTTCGAAGATCTTGTCCTCTCTTATTCGAAGTAATGCCTTACCTGTTTCCCCCTCTAAATCTCTACTATCTTGTACTTCCTATCAATGCAATAAGTCTCATAAACTACCCTTTAGTTCTACTTCTCTCAAGAGTACTGTCCCTCTTGAATTTTCGTATGCCGATGTGTGGGGGCCCTCTCCAGTCCCTTCCATTGATGGTTATCGTTTTTTATTTGTTACTTGTTGATCATTTCACTAAGTATTGTTGGTTTTACCCCTTACGGCATAAATCTGATGTTAGTGCTAAATTTATGCAATTTACCTCCTTAGTTGAAAATCAATTTTCATGCAAAATTAAAAACCTATACTTAGACAATGGTGGGGAGTTTATCAAACTACGCTCCTTTCTTAGTGATCGTGGAATTAGTCATTACACTACCGCCCCCCACACTCCTCAACAAAATGGCATGACTGAACGCCGTCATCGCCATATTGTCGAAATCGTTATGACCCTCCTCCATCATGCTTCGGCCCCCTCCACTTACTGGACCTATGCTCTCGCTACTGCGGTCTACCTCATCAACCACCTTCCTATACTCTTACTTCTGCGTAAAAGTCCCTTTGAAGCCCTCTTTAATTGGGCCCCTGACTATCACAAACTAGGGACGTTTGGTTGCCAATGTTACCCTTGGCTTGTTCCTTACCGAACCAATAAGCTCCAACTGAAGTCCCAACCTTGTGTTTTCTTGGGGTACTCCCTCACTCAACATGCATTCAAGTGTTTGGACCTCCACACGGGTAAGTTGTATCTCTCTCGTCAGGTCACATTTGATGAACATGTGTTTCCCTTCCAAACTGCACCTGCTTGTGTATCCGAACCTGTTCCGGTCTCCTCCCCTGCACGTACTGATGTTCCTTCACCGGTGCCTCCTATTACTCTTCCTGCTTCGGATAGTTTGCCGCTCACACCTCCTGCAGCTGAGTCCTCTATCCCCGCCACTCCGACTCCTACTCCAGGTATGTCCCCCATCTCTCCCATTCATTCTTCCCCTAGCAATGAGTCTCCTTTGTCAGCAGCTTTCCCACCACCTCGTCGAACTCATCCTATGGTTTCTAGAGCTCAGAATAATATTTTTTGTCCCAAGCAACTCTCGGTCACCATCAAGCATCCGCTTGTCTCCTCCTTGGAACCGACGTGTGTCTCTCAAGCTCTCAAGGACCCTCAATGGCGCCAAGCCATGGCTGCTGAATTTACAGCATTGGTTTCCCATGGCACTTGGAAACTTGTTCCCAAACCCCCTGCCTCTAACTTAGTTGGATGTAAATGGGTGTTTCGTGTTAAGCGACACCCCGATGGTACTGTGGACAGATTCAAAGCACGCCTTGTCGCCAAAGGATTTAATCATCGTCCTGGTGTGGACTATAGTGAGACTTTCAGCCCTGTTATCAAACCCACCACCATTCGGCTCATTCTCTCTTTGGCTCTCTCTAATGGCTAGTCACTACATCAACTTGATGTTAATAACGCATTTCTGCATGGCCAACTCACCGAGCAAGTCTTCATGCAACAACCAGTCGGCTTTGTTGATCAGTCTCATCCTCACCATGTCTGTGCACTTCAAAAGTCCATATACGGCCTCAAGCAGGCCCCTAGAGCCTGGTATAATGCTTTGCGATCTGGTCTCTTAGCCCTGGGATTTTTTTAACTCCGAGTTCGATACCTCTCTGTTCATCTACAATAGGGACGACATTCTCTTCCATGTCCTGGTCTATGTAGATAATTTAATTCTAACCGGCAACAACACTCAATTTCTGCAGCATGTTGTTACGTCCTTGGGCGACAAATTCTCTCTGATAGAACTGAGTGACTTGCATTAATTTCTAGGGGTGGAACTTATCCTCATAAAGCAGGGTCTCTTTCTATCTCAAAATCGATATGTCCATGATCTCCTCACTCAGTTAAAGATGACTGGTGCTAAAGAAGTACAAACACCTATGGCAGTGTCTGCTAAGCTTCTTCTCAATGATGGTACCGCCAGTTGTGATGCCATTGAATATCGTCGCACTATTGGTTCTCTTCAATATCTATCTCTTACACGTCTAGACATTGGATTTGCAGTCAATCAACTTGCTCAGTACATGCATCAACCCACTGTCTCCCATTGGCAACATGTCAAACGGCTCCTGCGGTATGTCAAACATACCATTCATTTTGGCCTTCTTTTACGTCGCCAAACCAACCTTGTTCTTCGTGGTTTCTCTGATGCCGATTGGGGAGGTAATCTTGACGATCGTAAGTCCACAACTGCCTACATTATTTTTCTCGGCAACAACCCCATCAGCTGGCGTACTCGAAAGCTAAAGGTCGTTGCTCGTTCATCCACCGAAGCTGAGTATCGAGCTCTTGCCACTGCTGCCTCGGATATGGCCTGGATCCATTCTCTTCTCAATGAACTTGGTCTCAAGCTTTGGGACACTCCCCTGCTTCTATGCGATAATGTGGTGCAACTCAACTCAGTCTTAATCCAGTTCTGCACTCTAGAATGAAGCACATCGCCATTGACCTTCACTTTGTTTGAGACTATGTTCGTCGAGGTCAGTTGCGCGTCGCCCATGTCCACATTGATGATCAGCTTGCTGATCTCCTTACCAAGCCTTTGGCGCGATCTCGTTTTCATACTCTACGTAGCAAAATCAATGTCGCCGATGGCACCTTAATTTTGAGGGGTCGTATAAGAGAATCAGTATGATTCACGTCAATCCCATGATTCATGGTCATTCCAGATTTCTCTTTATGTAATTTTGGATTGTAATCCCTCTGTTAGTCTTTGTTTATAGCTTTACATTCCTTATTTAGCCATAGTCTTGTATTATATATTGATCAGTGGTAATGAGAATAAAGTAAGTATTCCTGCAAATTACTTGTGTAAACCTTTTATGTCATACCTGATACTATGACGTGAATGACAACAATGACTCCCGTCAAAATCGTCGAATGCTAGACCATCTGTAGAGTTTCTAATCTCCAACAGAGCTCTGTTCTATTCTTTGCTGCATCCAGCTTCAACCCAAGCGGATGGGCAAAAGTTGAGAGCTATAAACCAAAGGAAGATGATGACCTTATTGTCAAAAGACCAGTCCATTTGTGAAGAGATTCTTCAAAGCGCAGGCAAGTAATAATGTTTTTGTTTATAATATGCAACGATTGGATGAAAGGTTTTTTGCATGCATCTTTATAAAGTGGATTGAATTAACGGGGTAATTGCCAATGGTAAAGTGGCAAACTTTTCAAGCTTCATTGGGTGGAATCACGTACAATACTGCAGCGATGTCTACTTTAAATTGGACGGACGTGATAATATCATGGCCGGGGTCCTTACGCTCACCTTTTTTACTATGTTTTCGGTCTTGGAGTGAGCGACTTGTCCCGGGAAGAAAGACGGCATAACTTAAGAGAAATAATTTGATTGGCAAATACAAATTTTAGGTTTCAATATAACAAAGTATAAAATACAATGCTCGCTCTCTTAATAAATTAGTCAAATTCATTCGTGATAATCCGTGGTCTTTACGTTCAACTTTCATATATCTCCTTTAGTTATCCGTACTGGTCTTTACGTTCACCTCTGTCCTTAATAACTGTCAGCATACCCATTGATCAAACCATAAATCACTTCAACGACATCAATACAGAATGTCAACATTCGAAGATCAAGCTACCACCATGAATCAAGCCTATCATTGGTGCTTCCCTTCCTTGCTGTTGTACAACTATGTCATATTTGGCATCCCACAATTTATGGGATAATTGATCGAAAGTGCTTTAAAATCATGGCCACAAACAAAACGTAATTTCTAATTAAAGTGTTTTAGAGTGTGCTGCATATTTTAAAATATTAAATCGAAATCAAGGACCGCAAGGTGCTGGTGGCAATCGGTCACGTCTTTAGTTTTGCCACGGTCTCACGGTTAGATAAGTGTCTGAATTTGGAAAATTTCATGATGGTCGAAGGTCTATCATACACAAAGATGCCAAGTCTTAAAAGAGAAATTCTCAATTATGCTAGAATTATTCATGAGCTTATATCACTATAAAAAAGACTAGATATGATCATTAAAATGTAACGGGAAAAACTTATTAATTTAATAATTGGCACCTTATTGGTACCAAAAAAAAAAAAAAATTTAAATATATTGTGTTTCCCTCGTTGGTAATAAAAATAATTAGAATTTTCTATCACTGAATTAATTGCTTCTAAAAATTATGCTTACCCTTATTGATAAAGGTAAAAATCATTGTGCACAGAAAAAACAAAAGCCTACCACATGCAATTATATATATTTACACACCATACAATAATGTTAAATATATTAAAAAACAATTATCATTACAGTACTATCATCAAACTCTCATCTCACTATGTAAGATATGACACATTCATATTTCAATATTGATAAATATGTCACATTTTATATAATAGATTGAGAGTGAGATGTGAAAGTGTGACGCTCCCAAATTTCGCTTGGGATTGAACGGACATTTGAAGCGTCGAGACATGCAACACAAGGTTACCTGCCCCCGTTCATGACATATAAGATGCAATGTTCCTAACATGCATCTAGCATTATGCAATATTCGCAGCGGATTATTTTTTTTTTTCTTTAGCAATACTATGCACCAAACTAAAAATATCCCAAATACTTGAAACATATTTCATACATAAAAACATACTAAAAAGCCGTGATCACTACACTAGTCCAAAATGGTTGTGATCAAAAGAATACTTGAGATACAACTCCAAAAGTACAAGCATTAACCTAAGTTAAATACTATACCATCATCAACATCGCACCGTAGCCTAGATGACCGTATTCAGATGGTCAGATTCCAATTCTTCTTTGGGTCCTGTAACAAGATCTACCATTCGGGGGGAATGGTAGTTGGGACTACCACAGTGAGATTTGATTACAAATCTCAGTAAGTTAACATAAAACTCACACACAGGTTAAAGATGCATGCATGGCAGTAAAAGCATAAATGCATAAGTAAAGTCGTACATAAGCATAGCATAACTTGACATATAACATGACATAACCAGAACTTAAACGTGAACTGAACTTGACTTAACATGACATGAACTTGAGTTTAAAACATAACATGGACTTGAAATGTAGCATGAACGTAAACATGCATAACATAAATATGAACTTGAAAATAACATAAACTTGAACATATCATGACATAAACGTGAACTTGAGACATACTGTAAACGTGAACTTAACATGATGTGAACATGAACTTGGAACATAACTTGATCATGAACATAACATGTACGTGTACATAACAAAACATGAACTTGATCTGAAACTTGACTTATCATGCACTTGATCTGAAACTTGACTTAATACGTACTCCACAGTTGTTGTGGCCCCACGTATTCTACGTGTCACAATTGCTGTGTCTCACGTAGTGTATGCTCCACAGTTGTTGTGGCCCCATACTTCATGCTCCACAGTTGTTGTGGCCCCATGAATACACGTAACATAAAATATAATACGTACTCCACAGTTGTTGTGGCCCCACGTATACACGTAACATAAAATATAATACGTACTCCACAGTTGTTGTGGCCCCACGTATACACGTAACATAAAATATAATACGTACTCCACAGTTGTTGTGGCCCCACGTATACACGTAACATAAAATATAATACGTACTCCACAGTTGTTGTGGCCCCACGTATACACGTAACATAAAATATAATACGTACTCCACAGTTGTTGTGGCCCCACGTATACACGTAACATAAAATATAATACGTACTCCACAGTTGTTGTGGCCCCACGTATACACGTAACATAAAATATAATACGTACTCCACAGTTGTTGTGGCCCCACGTATACACGTAACATAAAATATAATACGTACTCCACAGTTGTTGTGGCCCCACGTATACACGTAACATAAAATATAATACGTACTCCACAGTTGTTGTGGCCCCACGTATACACGTAACATAAAAAATAATACGTACTCCACAGTTGTTGTGGCCCCACGTATACACGTAACATAAAAATATAATACGTACTCCACAGTTGTTGTGGCCCCACGTATATACGTAACATTAAATATAATACGTACTCCACAGTTGTTGTGGCCCCACGTATTCACGTAACATAAAATATAATACGTACTCCACAGTTGTTGTGGCCCCACGTATTATACGTAACATAACATGTCTTATCTTTCTTAATGCATGAGATATTAATTAATATCATATACTTTTCTAACATGGCGTATACTTGTAAATGGCACAATATGATTTAATCATAACATTTCATGGCATACTTAACATGGCATACTTATAACATACATCATTGTATGACAGAAAAGATTATGTAACAGATAATTATTCATGAGAGATTAAATCATACGTAGCAGATAAACATGTAATGACATAGCATGACATGGCATATACGATAACATACATACATAAATTGTAGTTCTCTTACCCATCACACATACACAATAAACTGATAGTAAGTTAGAGGCTAACTTACCTCGATCGTCGCGTTCTATGAGAATAGAGCGCGAGACACGAGGAACTGCACAACAGCTGGAAGAGGAACACTCAAGTCCTTAAGATTTTCACTTCTGAACTCAATTGCCATATTGTAAGCACTTGCAACACCACGGCCAACTTGAGGTTTCACTATACTCGGAAGAGATAAATTGACTTCAGAAAGCCTTTGCACTAAAACAAGTTCATTAAAATTATCAATAACAACCAAACAAACAACTCATTTCTCAATCCATATACTCTTAGCCATAGTCAACCACAAGATGACACCAGTCATCCCGGACTATAATCCATATCATCACTGCTTCGGGACACTGTCATACAGTTTCCCAACATTACACCATACGCTCCACACTTCTCTGCTACGCCATCCAACCCTTCGTGACACGCCATCCGGTGTATCACGACTTAGTACAGAGTACACTCACGTGAACTCTCTTCCATTCACACTACAAAACCCATCACTGCGATACACGTCTCACGGTGCATCGCTACGCGACACGGAGTACGCGCTACGCGTACTTCCTTCGCTACAACACTCATCAACACGATGCACATCACACGATGCATCGCCATACCACACGGAGTACACTACATGCGTACTCCCTTCCTTCTACGACCCACATCACTACAGCGCACGTCGCGCGGCGCGTCGCTGCATTACACAGAATACGCTACACGCGTATTCTCTTCACACAACCCGCCGTATCACATCTACGGCATCCATCTCACGCCTATACTTCACAGCACAGTCCACAAAACTACAAAATCAAGCCTAACACTTCACAACCACACTTCGTTTCACAACTACGCAGCGAACTCCACAAACACTAACTACACAGTCTACAGCCAACCAAATCAACTATGTTAAACATAAATAACTAAAGATAGAGGGTTATACCATCGACGGGATAACCCGTGCGTCGCTCGCTGCTCGTCACGAACATGCGTCGGAGGAGCATACGTGGCGGTACGGTGTCTGTCCACCACATAAAGTGGTAGTTTGGGCTTGAGAAAGGCTAGGCGTGGTCTTGGAAGACTCACGGTCGCCTTGTGATGGTCAAAGGTGGCGGAGCACGGCGGCATCACGCCGTGAACAGTAACTCCGAACGGTGAGCGGAGGAGACGCGAGGTAGCGAAAAGCCATAGAACTTCATGGAAAGCTAGGGAAAGGTAGAGGAACATGTGGTGGAGCTGTGGTGGCGAGGTGGTGGTCGGACGGTGGCTAACGGCGGCAGATCGGCCGTTTGAAACCATTTTTGGCCTTGGAGAGTGCGGGAGAGTGTGAGCTCTACGAAGCTCCGTTGGCCATGAAATTTCTTGGAGAGGTTCATGAGGATGAGAGGAACAAGATGGTGGTGGTGAAACACCACGGGTGGCCGTGTACGGCGGCGCACGGTGGTGCAACCGAACGGGTGTTTTGAGAAACCCATATGAGAAAAAGTGAGAGTTTGGGAAAAAGAAAGACATGGGGAGGAAGCCCTTGATGTGGTGAATCCAATGGTGGTGCTTGGTGGCTGATTTGGCCGTGTATGGTGGTCCAAAATGGTGAAAAGCCTTAAAAACCCATTTGTTTGGAGGCGAGAGTGGCGGCTAACCGTGGCTCGGATGGAGGTGAAACTTGGAGGGGATGTTCACCGGTGAGAGGGGAAGAAATCTGGGTGGGTGGTGTAGTCCACGCCGCCGGCGAGCGGCGGTTCTGGGCGGAGAAAGAAATCGGCAACAGGGGAGAAAACAGGGCAGGGGCAGCAACTTCCGGGGGCTCTCGGCGACTAACGGCTGGTCCGATGGCTCTGAAAATTGGTGTGTATGAACTATGGTGAAAGGGGAAGAGAATGGCGGGGGTGGTGTACGACACCTCCACCGGACGGCGGAGAAACGGGCGGTCAAAGGGGCGGCGACGGTAATGAGACAAGAAGGAAGAGCACGGGAAGAGAGAGAGAATTGGTGGCCGGCGTTGCACACCTCCGGTGCAGATGTGTTCGCCGGTGAGGGAGGGACATGCCGGAGGTGGAGGTGAGGCACGGCGGCCGGAGGTGGCGCCGGTAGGAAGCTAGAACCGATCAGCTATGGTGGAAGGGTGTAAGTCGACCATGGAGAGAAGGAGAGGAAAGAGAAGGAAAAAAAAGAAAAAAGGAAAAATGAAGGAAAAAGGGTAGGAGCCTAGGTAATAAACTTCAATCCTACGTTTTGGGATCCTCAAATAATTCAACGGTGAATTAAAACACTGATTAAAAACGCGTAAATGTTTTATTTTAAATAAAACACTTTAAATAAAACACCACGATGAATTAAGGTAGAATATTATTTTATAAACTAAAATTTATAAAATAATATTTCCTCATCATTATATAAAATGATAAAGTACCGTTAATTAATCGAAGATGATAAAACCAATTAATTTAAATAAGAGTTTTCAACGTAAAATTAAACATCTTAATATCTTAAAACAACTAAAATATTTAATCTAAGTAATTATCCACAATTATAATATTTTCAGAGCTCATTAAATTATTATAACTGTGCTACTTTAAAAACAAGCTTATCTAATACTTTGAAATTCGATGGATAAGATCCGGGAAAACGCCATCGAGGTACAACGCTTAGAATAAAACTGTTCATGATTTTACAGCTGTCGGTGAAGAACAAATTACGTGATTTACGGAAAAGATAATCTATACGCGTGATTCCAGATGAGGGTAAAGACGAGAGAGATGTGATTGCTGTCGGGAAAGAATCCAAAACTGATTATTTTAACGGGCTGTTACAGAAAGAGTGTAGTGTATAGCATTACTCTAAATATAAGAACCTTAATTTTCGGTTTGGTGGAAGTTAAAAGCTTGTTAGGCTAGCCAGGGGTGGTGGTTCATTGGCTAGTAATTCAAGTGGCAACGATGAGGTAGAATGTAAGAGCTATATACCAAAGGATGATGATGACCTTAGAGCACTTCCAATGGATTCTTCATCTTATTTTTTAAAATACATCATCAAAACCTACTTTTTTTATTTTACATACTCACTTTTACAATATACCATACATCAGCTTATCTATTTTTTTCTTCATATCATTTAAATAATATTTTTTTTTATTTTTTTAAACATTTACTTTCTACCAATAAATTTGTAATATCCATATATTTTTTTTATATTTACAATATATTATTATATGCAATGTAATATAATTTAGTCATATACAAAAAAAATAAAATTATATAAATTAAATAAAAATTTAAAATAAAATCAAATATGAAAAAATAGATAAATAATTTTTCCAAGATATTTTTTAGAAAAAAATAAAATTGAGGTGTTTTAAATGATAAACAAAAGAATTTGTATTGAAATGTAAAAAAAGTAAAAGGAAGTGATGGAACAAATGAAGTATAAATAATTAAAAAATTATTTGAAGGATGAACAGTACCCGCTACTTGTAGCGGGTTATTGTATCAATTTGTATTTTACAAACTCTTATACATAATCCAATAGAGCTCATTTTATGAACAATTCTTTAAATATTTTACATTTTTTGTATTATACATGAGCCATTGTGAGTGCTCTTATTGGCGAAAGAAGCGTCCATTTGTGAAGAGATTCTTCAAAGGCAAGTATAATAATGTTTTTGTTTATAATATGCAATGACTGGATGAATGGTTTTTTAATTACATCTTTATAAACTGGATTGAATTAGCGGGGTAATTGCTAATAATAAAATGGCAAACTTTTCAAGCTTCATTGTGTGGAATCACGTACAATACTGTAGTGATGTCTACTTCAAATTGGACGGACGTGATAATATCATGGCTGGGGTCCTTACGTTCACCTTTTTGACTATGTTTTCGGTCTTAGGGGTGGACAGCGGGGGCCCGCCCCCTGCTACCCGTCCCCCGTCCGCCCCGTCTCCGCATGGGCGGACGGGGTACCCCGCATCGCACATGCTGGGGCGGGGTCCCCCGCCTCGCATGAAAGACACTAAGCGGGGCACTTTATATTTATACTATTAAATATATATTTATAAATATATATTTATATTTATAAATATATATTTATATTTTTCAAATTGTATATATATATAAATATATTACAATTTGTTAGATTTGTTCACATGAGTCACAAGAGAGTGAGACTTGTTCACAAGATTGCATATGGCATGAGCACCCTAGGCCACCTTTAAATAGGACTCCAAGGCCATACAAGAGTCTTACTTGAGAAATGTGTGACTTACTGTCTCATGCCATATGCAATCTTGTTCACAAGTCTCACTCTCTGGTGAACAAGTCTAACAAATTTAAAAATTAATAACATTATTTTTATGTTATTAGTTTTTAAATTATTATTATATATAAATTTTAATTTACGATTTAATTATATAATAATTTGGGTCTAAAAAAATATTTTTAGACCCAAAATTTTTTTTTAAGCCCAATGGAACATAATGTTCTTGAAGTGGGCGGGGGGCGGGGCGGATGAGGTGTTCGCCCCGCCCCCCCGGCATCGGATGGGGTACCCCGCCCAGTCCATGGGGGGGGGGGGGGGGGGCGGGTAGCACCCCTATTCGGTCTTGGAGTGAACGACTTGCCCCGGGAAGAAAGACGGCATAACTTAAGAGAAATAATTTGATTGGCAAATACAAATTTGTGGTTTCTATATAATAAAGTATAAAATACAGTGCTCGTTCTCTCAATAAATTAATCAGACAAATTCATCATGATAATCCATACGTGGTCTTTACGTTGATCACCTTTCATATGTCTCCTTCAATTATTCCATGTGAATGGTACTTTGTGTTTGATAGAAAAATTACTTTCTTTTGCGTTGTGTTTGATTAGTAAAGTAAAATTACAATTTTACTCTTAATCAACTCTGTTCTTGATTAGCAAAGGAAAGCTAATTTTTTGTTTTGTGTTTGATGAACAAAACTACGTACCTCTTTGTCCTTAGTAACTAATGTATTTGATGGGTACCTCTTTGTCCTTGAGTGTTTGATGGGTAAAGTTACCTTTTTGTCCTTGAGTGTTTGATGGGCTACCTATTTTATTTGTCCATAAGGTTCAAAAATATTTTTTGTTTATCAGGAAAAATTACCAAGGTTTTCATTTAGATGATTAGTGCATCGTATTTTTTTTAATCTTATTCTTATTGTCTATTTTGCTATAAATAAATTTTATTAATAAAATTTTATTAGTTCATTATCATATTAGTAATTATTATTTTTCTTCAATGATTTTCAGTCTTAATGATTAGTTCTAATTTATATGCATTTTAAAGATTATATTTTCTCATATACAAAACAAAATATGCATCAATACTTTCACCTGTACATACGTGCCTTGCACCGTTCGACCAACACATTGTGCAATAATTTAGCTCTTGCTTCGAGCAAGGCTAGTCGGATCAACGCATTGCTTGAAAATTTGAAGCGTCGCAAGAAAATAAACCTTGTGTGGGATCACCAAGCAAGTTCAGTTCGACGGATATGTTGTTTGGTAATTTTCGAGCATTGCAAGAAAATAAACCTTGCTTAAAATAACTGAGCAAGGTTATTTCGACTGACACATTACTTAGTAATTTCGAGCATCGCAAAAAAAAAAAAACTTTGCTTGAAATAACCAAGCAAATCCAGTCCAACGGACATACTAGTCAATTATATCGAGTATTGCAAGAATTTAACCGTTTTACCTAGCAAGGCAAGTCCAACTGACACAATGCTCGAAATCTTTGAGCATCGTAAGAAATTAATTCTTGCTCAAAATCAACAAAAAAATCTAGTTCAATGGACACACTGTTTGAAAATTCTAAGCATCGCAAAAAAATAACCCTTGAAATCATTGAGCAAATCTCATTTAATGGACACATTGTTTGAAAATTCTAAGCATTGCAAATAATAAAAAAAAAAAAATCCTTATTCGAAATCACCAAACACCATGAAGCAATGTCTCAAAATTTTGCTGGTGTTGATGAGCTGAGAGAACATAATGCCAATCCCATGGTCCACGTTAAATCCCATCGAGTGCAAAGATATTGCATGTTCTCCCAATTCTTTTGTTAATTTAACTTGGACCATGTGACTGGCACTCGATGACTCCACATACCTTCACATAGACACATACCTAGATTATGGGAAGCACATTTACATTCATGCTTGGATTTAGACACATCCTAAAGGAAAGGCATCAAACTTTAGTTTTGGTGTTACTTGGTATTTTAAATAAGCAAGCGTTGCTTACAATCAAGTTTCTTCTTCAATAGGTGCAACAATGGAGAAAAAAGGCTCTATCATCTAAAAGTAAAGCAAGTGAGCTACAAAATTTGTTGTAGGGAGAGTTTTCAAACATTATAACTGGGATTTTTGAAAGAAATTAAACTATTACTGCCCTCAATTTTGTACACCACTGCATGCTCAAAAACTTGTGGGTTATGCACTTTTGCTTTAATTTCATGTTGGAAGTACTAGAGTTAGCAAGATGCAAGTATTAGTGGATTATGTTGCTGTGTAATGTCAGCAAGAGAAGATAGTCCTTATACTTGTATACCTTGGTTGTAGTCGAAGTGGTTGTGTGATAGACGATGCTCATGCATAGATACTTTAGTTTTGTACATGAGGTTCAAACAGATGTGAGGTGTAAAAACAAATGTCTTCTTTTATAGTTGTAATGTGAAGTATTTGCATACATTATGCAAAGACTCATCAGTTTACTTTTCATGCTATTAAGGTATCAAGTTTCTTCTCAATGGGTGCAAGAATGTAGACAAAAGGCTCTATCATCTTAAAGTAAAGCAAGTGTAAGTGCACATGTATGAGCTTCACCAGTAGTGGATTTCAGGCCTTCACATCCAGTGGAGAGGTCTTAAGGGATACAAGAAAAGCACCCACATCCAGTAGTGGATTTCAGGCCTTCACTCAATAGTCAATACAGATGAGATTTATGCTATTGCATGTAATTTTGATGCTATTGCATGTAGGGCTGCAAAAGAACTGAGTCGAGCGGAGTTCGAACAGGGAGTCTTGAGCTCGAGTAGCATATATATGTGCTCGAACTCGACTTGAGCTCGATAAAAATTAAAA
Organism: Carya cathayensis; assembly: GCA_011037825.1. Classification (NCBI taxonomy): domain Eukaryota; kingdom Viridiplantae; phylum Streptophyta; class Magnoliopsida; order Fagales; family Juglandaceae; genus Carya; species Carya cathayensis. The sequence goes on along the minus strand of QGSO01000214.1, from coordinate 1,671,937 downwards.
ATTTCTGATCGAACTCGATTTGCCTAACATATTATAAGATCAGACTGGACTCAAACATGAATAAAATAAATAAACAAGTTGATACAAGCTCGAGTAGCTCGGGCTTGAGTTACATCTTTTGAAAACCAACAAAGAAAAATGGTAGACAGAGATGTAGATAAAAATAGCACTAACAAACACCAATAAAGATTCAAAGGATTCGAAATCTATGACCAACGTTTTCTTCGCAGATACAAAGTGACATTTTCTTCTCAAATGCAATTCCCTTTTGTGGGAATAAGGGGGGCAGGTGTTATGGACCCACTTGAAAGAACAATTAAATCAGAAACTTAACTATTATAAACAAAACACATCATTTTATTCTTCCATCTTTAAATGCACCGCCTTTGTTCCAACCACAAGACGCTGTTAGTTCATAATAGGGGGGAGGAGGTGGCTGACCGAGATGAGGTGTGATATCCCGTTTTTACGTGTATTTTCACTGAAGGAGTTTTTTAATTTAATTAAAATATTTGTTCTTTTATTTTAAATTATCAAATTTTAATTGGATTTAATTAGTTGTGAAATTTATTTTGTAGAGCTTTCTTAACATTAATTATTGTTTTGAGTTTAAATTGCTGTTTAATTTATTTTAGCTTGTTTTTGGATTTAAAATTAAGTTGTTATTTTTTACTAGTTATTTATTATATTTTAGCTATATGTTGTGTTTAAATTATTTTCTTTATTTTAGAGCTTTTAAAATTATTTTCGTTGGATCAATTCTTTGACCCTAGATGTGAAGATTGGACTTCATTTCTTTCCATTCCTTTTTCTTTTCTCTTTTTCTTTTTCCTTTTTTTTTTTCTTTCTTTTCTTTCTTCCTCTGAACCCCCCAGCCCGTACGACACTCTCTCTCTCCCTGTTTCGTCGTTTATCTTCTTCCCGCCCAGGCTGCCGCCGCCGGCCGCCGTGCCGTGCACCGCCCACACCACCTTCTTCCCCTTTGGCCGGCGCACCTCCCCACCAAAATTCAGCCCCACCGGCGCCACTGTTAAGCCGCACGCTCCACTTCAAGCCGCGGCCTTCAAGTACTCCAGCGCCGCCATTGTTCCACCTCCGGCCACCATCTCTTCACAGTTTCATCACCGACCTCTTGCCGTCCTAAACCACCCATTTCCGGCTCCGATCCATTGCCGGAGCAGCCCCCACGACCTCACTTTTCATTTTGGGTATTTTAGCATTCCACCGCCGTTTTCGCCGCAACCCACGGCCAACCCTCACTTCCACTAGTTTCATAAACACCTCTAAGCCATTCCCTATCAATCCCAAGTCTTGGTTTGTCCCCATTCAAAAGTGGGTATTTTACAACCCACAACGACAATGTTTTTACACTATTACGTTGCTTTTTCTTCATCGTTTGCAGCTCGTTGATCCTTCAGAAATTATTATATAGTGCTGTAAGTATTTTCTAAATTTCATTTTAGATTTAAATATATTATTGCTTTTACAATAAATATTTGTGACTGGTTGGTTATTTCGGACTGAGTCCGAGGAGTCGGGGGTTGGATGGATTTGAGGACGGTGTTGTTTGTTTGTTGTTGATGTGGAGATTTGTTGAATAATTTATGTCTTGCCATTTGCAATGCACCGTGCATGCATATACATGTGTTGGATATTGAAAACTGGATTTTCAAGTGTAAATGGATTTTGGGTGCGTGTGTATTACGGCCCCAAGCTGAGATGGGGTATTATCTCGGTGGAGCTCCTCTGGTCACTCAGGAGCGCCATATACTGAGTGACGTCCCCTGGGTTGTCGCTGGGCGACAACGAGAGCGGGCGGGATGGTAACGCTCTCGTATCGACTCCGTGGCCCCTCTGCTGGCGGGGGCTAGAGGATGCTTGACTACGTACGCGCGGGGCGCAGAACTGGGCATCGCTCGTTACAAAGTCACACGCATGGTCGTTACCCATGGTGTGACGAAGGGAGCCAGGGCTTGCGGATGACCCCTAGGGAGGTCATGGTGCATTCGGTTAAATGAAATGGAAATCGATTTGAGATTTGGATATGGGCCATTTATGGGAAAATGACGAGGTTTTGTAAGAGGATATTGTGATCCATTTTCTGGGAAAATGGTGGTTTCTTGATTTGGGTCATTATCTGAGATAATGACAAGGACATGTTTTAAAGGACATATTTTGGGCCAAATGAGACTTTTGGCGTGCGTGGTAAAAATGTGGATTTTTGGGACATGTGCATTTGGCATCTTTTCATGCATATTGTTGAGTGTAATATATTTTTATCTTTTGGTGTTTGGATTATTACTTACCTGCGGTACCATGTTTGGTACCGTATATTTTGATGCAGAGGTTGAGGAGGAGAAGGCTGAGCCCGAGGAGGCGGCTCCGCCAGAGTTTAGACTTGGAGTTGTTTTATGTCGGAAATTATCTTTACTTGTTTTTATGTTATGTAATTGGTATTTGAAACAGTGTTGAACTTGTAATATTTTATTACGTGTGTTTTAATCTAGTTTGTATTTAAACAAAATTCTGGTACTTAGTTGTAAGACTTTTTTATTATCCGTTACGTGGTTTATTTGTACACATGTTGTATGTATACGCACTTGGCACTTGGTGATAAGATGTGTGACCCGTGTTGTCATCGTCCCGACGCCTCGATTTCCACATGTTCATACGTGGGAGTTAGGGGAGTCACATGAGGCGTTGTTGCTCAATGGATGTGTGGCTAAGCTAGACCAGCAGCTGTAGGTGGCACACAGAAGTATGGCATAACCCATGAGAAAATGACAGAGTGTAGCACAAGGATTAGGGGGGTTGCGGCGGCGATATAAAACAATGAGAGGTAGGGCCATGTGTTGCAGTGGTGGTGGTGATGGAGGCGGTGGGAGAAGCTCACGGGCAGTGGCAGGGAGAAGAGAGAAAAAAAAATGAATGAAAGAAGATGGAGATGTCGTGCAGTGCAGAAAGGGGAAGCGGGAAAATGAAAATGAATGAAGGGAGATGGAGATGTCATGCAGCCCAGAGAGGGGGAGTGGAAAATAAGATGGAACTAGGGTTTTTTCTTTGAGTTTTGCTACGGATCAGCCACTGTTCATGATTGATCCGTAGCACACATTACGTGTCTTTTGTTTTTTATTTTTTAAAAAACAAAATCCTTTCTCCCCCTCCCCCCACCCGATTCCCTCTTCCCTAACTCAATTCCCTCTCTCAGCTCACTGCCTCACCCAGCCCCATCGTACGGCACCTACAGTGCCACCAGCTGCCACCATCAGCTCCCCCTCATGCCAGCCACCTTCAAACCTGTGACGCTCCCAGATTTCGCTTGGGATCGAACGAACATCTAAAGCGTCCGGACATGCAACACGTGGTTACCTGCCCCGTTCATGACATATAAGATGCAATGTTCCTAACATGCATCTAGCATTATGCAATATTCGCAGTGGATAATTTTTTTTTTCTTGAGCAATACTATGCACCAAACTTATAATATTTCAAATAGTTAAATCGTAATTCAAGCATACTTAACAAAATAAACATTCACGATTTCAGTATGAGTCTTAGAAGACTGTAACCTCAAAAACATAGGAGACCAGACTCCATATTTACATTACCAAAATACACTATTGAGGAAGTTTGCCGAGTAACTCGTGTAACTCGACTAACAAGGCCAGAATACTGTCCAAAAACTAACTATAGAAGCTGTAAGCTCTGCATCGTGTCTGCGGCGTCTAGTCAACCTCTTTTAGTCTACCAATGTCCGCTCCCTGCTCAGATCCTGACACATCGCCTACCATTCGGGGGGAATGGTAGTTGGGACTACCACGGTGAGATTTGATTACAAATCTTAGTAAGTTAACAGGAAACTCCCACACAGGTTAAAGATGCATGCATGACAGTAAAATCATAAATGCATAATTAAAGTCTTAAATAAGCATAGCATAACTTGACATATAGCATGGCATAACTGACATAACCTGAACTGAAATGTGAACTTAACTTGACTTGATATGACATGAACTTGAACTTAAAATATAACATGGGCTAGCAACATAATGTGAACATGAACTTGAAACATAACATGGACTTGAATCATATCATGAACGTGAACATACATAACATAAACATGAACTTGAATTTAACATAAACTTGAGCATAACATGACATAAACGTGAACTTAAGGTATAATGTAAACATGAACATAACATAACATGAACATGAACTTGAAACATAACGTGAACATGAGCATAACATAACATGAACGTAAGCTTGAAAATAAACGTGAACATAACATGATATGAACATGAACTGGAACTTAACGTGAACATGAACATAACATGTACGTGAACATAACATAACATAACATGAACTTGATCTGAAACTTATTCTTATCTCATGGGGTCTCCATGATGACTTATTCTTAACTTCTTGACATAAACTTGGACTCTTGTTCAACTGACTTAATTAATAACGTGACCATATGCGTGCTACACGGGTCCCCTTGAGCCGTGTGTCCCTGCCGATTACCGCATCACAACACAGGTATCTACACCAGCTGTGAGTGCATTAATATGTACTCCACAGTTGTTATGGCCTCACGTATTCTACGTGTCACAATTGTTGTGTCTCAGTGATCGGTGCAAAACTACAAGTGCACAGTATCATAGTTTTATAGTAAAGTGATAAGAAGAGTATCGTCCTCAGGGATTTGTACCTTACTTTTGCTAAATATCAAAATTATACTAATCTTGATTTTATCTAGAGGAATCACTAAGATTTTTGTAGTTGTAATTTAAAATAAAATCAACTCAAGGAAAAATACGCAAAGGAAATAAAACTGACGTTCGAAGATCAAATTAATGGGGAAGAAAACTTCTAGGAAATCGATTTCACCTAATTCCTCACTATGCTTTTCTCATCCAACTAATTTAATTTAATTCTTTTTGTTTATTAGCAAATCTCTAATTTATTCAAAAGCCTCTTTCAATAGTCAATTGGAAATTATTCTTGTTCATCAATTCACACAAGAATATGCAAATTTATAAAGTAAGAAAGCAATAAGACCAATGATTTAAATATTACATAAGTTCATACAAGTGTTTCGATCTCTATATTTACCTATGCCGAAATATTCAAGATCTACTCTATAATTCTCTCTTTCCATAGCAAATCACAAGATTACGATATCATCTAATCAATGGCAAGTTAATTAGATGCAATAAACTCAAAATAAATCAGATAAACAAAGAGAGAATTGCCTTAAATTAGCATAGATAATCAAGCATAGTTCGGAATTAGGTTACATCATTTTTCTAGAATAAATAAAATTTAGCTCATGCTAGAAATGAAATTTAACATAAAAGAATTCACCATAATTGTTCTAAGAATATTGGAAGGAAAATAAACACTGAAAAATACTCCTCGCAGCCACAACTCGTCTTCAAAAACTCCAAGAAATGATTCACTGCTTCTCTCCCGTCTGTGTTCGTGTATGATTCCAGCATACGTGCAATGCGTGGAACTCTGTCTCCAAAAACAGATGACTTGAATCCTTCTAGCTGTGTTTTTCTATCCCAAAACGTGTTCTCCAGTCCAAAAAGTACGGCCATATGATGAAAAATCACTTTTATATGCTCTGACGGCGGAAAAACCCTAGATCTGTAAAATACGATGTTCGCTCGAGCGGGGTGTCGAGCGATAAGCCTGTGCATAAAAGGCCTTGGGCCGATCCGTCCGCATCAACCGACTTCAGCCCACCCGACAATTATCGGGTTCTTCGGATGCAAATATTTTACGGGTTGATAGAAGGTAATATCGGTCGAAACCGATAGGTCCGATGCCAGAGTTTCATTTTCAACTCTTCCTCTCGAGTTTTACAAACCCTTGCCACCGCTTCTAGTGCACCACGCCGTTTGTGGTCGTCGTTCCCAACAGAGGTCCAGGTCTGCCCACTCTCAAGTTCACACACTTCTCCATCTACGCCGCTCTCTCTAGGACTACCATATCTCTTAACCCAAGCCGTCTTCTAAATCCTCGAGTTCTTCAATCCAGATCCGCCGGGAACCAGAGCTGGAAAACCAAAGGATCCCATCCTGTTTGCTTTGAAAGCCATCATAGATTCACAAGCACTCGGTGCGTGGAAGAGATTGTCGATCTGCGTGGAGGTCAGAGATGTTGGGGTTTTGCTCAAAACACATGTTTCCTGCTTCCCTCCGATTTACACAAGAAAATTATTGGTTCGAAGGTGAAAGGGGTTTTTTTTTCTAGTTTTCGAATTTTTGCCAAAGACCATTTTAGATTTTCAGGTTTTACTTGTTGTTTGGTTTCCAAGAAAATGTAAAGTTGGAAAATCAGTTTTCGAATTTTTGCCAAAGACCATTTTAGATTTTCAGGTTTTAATTGTTGTTTGGTTTCCAAGAAAATGTAAAGTTGGAAAATCAGTTTTCGAATTTTTGCCAAAGACCATTTTAGATTTGCAGGTTTTACTTCTTGTTTGGTTTCCAAGAA
>QGSO01000214.1:1372936-1660436 GCA_011037825.1 Carya cathayensis | reverse complement strand
GCTTCAACTCCGGAGTTGTATTTTGCTGCATCTTTTCTTTAGCATTTTCAGATTCAATCTTTGGTACCATCGGCTCTAGCTTCCCCACTTCATTACTAAGTGATGTAACCTGCTGCAATGCTCCAAAAGCAAAAACATAGTGGAGAAATTCTTCACTAACAAAAGGTAAGTCAGATTTACAAACAGCAGAGTTATTAAAATCATAAGCAGGAGATGAAGTGGTGATACATAGTTCTAGGTGATCGGATGACATATCTTCTTGAAAGGCCTCTTCGACACATTGCTTAATAACATCAACCCGAAAGCAAGTACTTGGATCTTCTGGAAATTTCATGGCTTGGTAGATGTTGAACATAACTTCTTCCTTATTAACTCTCAATGTTAATTCACCCTTTTGAACATCAATCAAAGCCCTTCCCGTAGCCAAGAATGGTCAGCCAAGAATTAGTAGGACTTCTTCATCTTCTTCCATGTCTAACACCACAAAATCAGAAGGAAAAATAAATTTATCCACCTTTACCAATACGTCTTCTATGATTCCACGTGGATACTTGATGGATCGATCCGCTAGTTGCAAAGAAATTGTTGTTTGCTTCATCTCTCCAAGTCCTAATTTCCTGCAAACAGAAAGTGGCATAAGATTAATACTAGCACCAAGATCACATAAAACTCTATCAAAAAATGAATTCCCAATAGTGCAAGGCAAAGTGAAACTCCTCGGATCTTTTAATTTTTGAGGCAATTTCTTTTGAAGAATGGCACTGCATTCTTCAGAAAACTTCACTGTTTCAAACTCCTCCAACCTTCTTTTCTTGGAAATGATGTCCTTCAGAAATTTGACATAATTTGGCATTTGTTCCAAGGCATCTGCAAAAGGAATATTTATGTGAATTTTCTTAAAAATATCCAAAAACTTAGAAAATTGCTTATCTAATTTTTGCTTTTAAAAACGTTGAGGATAAGGAAGTGGAGGAGAGAGAATAGGAGGATTGTCAAGGAATGAAATTGCTGGAGGCAAGTCGGTCTCTCTTAGTGTATCATTGAAAATCTCCTCTTCTTCTACTTGATCCTTGCTTTGGCCATTGTTCGCAGCTGTAGGTGTGGACTTGCTCTCCTTTAATGGTGACCTCTCAATTTCTTTTCCACTTCTAAGTGTGATGACCTTGCATTGTTCCTTTGGATTCATTTCAGTGTTGCTAGGAAAAGCTCCTCTTTGTTGGGCATTGATGATAGTGGGTAATTGCCCAATTTGCAGTTCAAGATTTTTCATAATGGCTCCCATATTACTACAATGAGTCTCAATGTTGTCCAACCGTGAATCAGTCTTTTTAAACCTTACATTGGTCTCCTGAACAAAGAAAACCATGGCATCCTCAAGTGACATCTTCTTTTCGTTTGGTTGGCTATCAAATCCTAGAGGAGGTTGAGGTTGCAACACATTCTTCGTATTTCCATGTGACAAATTCTCATGATTTCTAAGCCCTGGATGATAGTAATTTGGCATAGGATTACCACGATAGTTATAGTTCCGATTGTTGATGTATTGAACTTATTCTTAACTCGCTTCATTACTTGGAACTGTAATACTTGTAAATGCAACATATTCTGTACTTTGTGGTATTTTTTGTGTTGTCAAAGCTGAAATCTGATAAGATAGAGTAGCAACTTGAGCTGAAAGGGCTGCTATCGGCTCCAAGTCATGAATTCCAGTAACTTTCTTAGCCAAAGTCCTCTCAGTTGGCCATTGATAGTTGTTTGAGGCCATTTCTTCCAAAAGGGTAGTAGCACCCTCAGTTGTCTTCGACATCAAAGTTCCACCAGAAGCAGCATCAACTATAGTTCGTGTTTGCCCATTTAACCCATTATAGAACATCTGAACTTGTAACTAATCTGGCAATCCATGTTGTGGGCAACGTCGAACCAAATCTTTATACCTCTCCCACGCTTCATAGAGTGACTCAAAATCATTTTGCTTGAATTGACCAATCTCACTCCTGAGTTGGGCTGTTTTTGCAGGTGGAAAGAATTTAGCAAGAAACTTCTCAGCCATGTCCTGCCAACTAGTGATGCTTCCTGATTGTAGAGATTGTAGCTAACCTCTAGCCTTGTCCCTCAAAGAAAAAGGAAACAATCTCAGTCTAATGGTGTCTTCAGTAACACCATTGATATTTACAGTGTCGCAAATCTCCAAGAACATTACCAAATGAATATTGGGATCATCAAGTGGCAATCCGCTGAATTAAGCCTACTGCACCATGCTAATCAAAACTGGTTTGAGCTCAAAGTTGTTGGCATTAATAGTCTGGCGCCTTATACTCGAGTAATTTTCATTCACAACTGGCCGTACATAGTCCTTTAAGGTGCATGGCAGTGCCTCATTTTCTTCTTCAACCATTGCTAGTATCTTATTCTTTCTTCGTGATCTAAGAATTCTTTCAATCTCCGGATCAAAAGGAATAATGTCACGAGATCTAGCACGGCGCATCCAACGTAAAAAACACAATTGTAGAGCAATAAAAATAAAATATAAGAACAAATTAAAATAAAATTCTAAATTAAGACCAAGATTACTTTATATCGATATTGGCAAAAAGAATAAGAATAAATCAATCTTCGGAAACGGCGCCAAAAACTTGATTGATGCAAAACTGCAAGTGCACAGTATCGTAGTTTTATAGTAAAGTGATAAGAAGAGTATCGTCCTCAGGGATTTGTACCTTACTTTTGCTAAATACCAAAATTATACTAATCTTGATTTTATCTAGAGGAATCATTAAGATTTTTGTAGTTGTAATTTAAAATAAAATCAACTCAAGGAAAAATACGTAAAGAAAATAAAACTGACGTTCGAAGATCAAATTAATGGGGAAGAAAATTTCTAGGAAATCGATTTCACCTAATTCCTCACTATGCTTTTCTCATCTAACTAATTTAATTTAATTCTTTTTATTTATTAGCAAATCTCTAATTCATCCAAGAGCCTCTTTCGATAGTCAATTGGAAATTATTCTTGTTCATCAATTCACACAAGAATATGCAAATTTATAAAGCAAGAAAGCAATAAGACCAATGATTTAAATACTACATAAGTTCATACAAGTCTTTCGATCTCTATATTTACCTATGCCGAAATATTCAAGATCTACCCTATAATTCTCTCTTTCGATAGCAAATCACAAGATTACGATATCATCTAATCAATGGCCAGTTAATTAGACGCAATAAATTCAGAATAAATCAGATAAACAAAGAGAGAATTGCCTTAAATTAGCATAGACAATCAAGTATAGTTCGGAACTAGGTTGCATCGTTTTCCTAGAATAAATAAAATTTAGCTCATGCTAGAAATGGAATTCAACATAAACGAATTCACCATAATTGTTCTGAGAATATTGGAAGGAAAATAAACACTGAAAAATACTCCTCACAGCTGCAACTCGTCTTCAAAAACTCCAAGAAATGATTCACTGCTTCTCTCCCGTCTGTGCCCGTGTATGATTCCAGCGTACGTGAAATGCGTGGAACTCTGTCTCCAAAAACAGATGACTTGAATCATTCTAGCTGTGTTTTTCTATCCCAAAACGTGTTCTCCAGTCCAAAAAGTACGGCCATATGATGAAAAATCACTTTTATATGCTCTGACGACGGAAAAACCCTAGATCAGTAAAATACGTTGTTTGTTCGAGCAGGGTGTCGAGTGAGCATCGAGCGTTCAACTCTGCCTGAGTTCGCTTGAGCAGCTTGTCGAGCGCACATCGAGCGTTCAACTCTACCTGAATTTGCTCGAGCATCCAATGTCTCCGCTCGAGCGATATTGTTTTCCTGCAACCTGCTCGAGCTCACTGTCGAGCGGCCATCGAGCGGTTGAATCTGCCTGAGTTCGCTTGAGCATACTTAAAGTTACATAGTTGTTGCGGCCTCATACTTCATGTTCCACAGTTGTTGTGGCCCCATGAATTGTTTGTGACACACATGCTGTGAACACACGTAAAATAAAATATGGCTCCATCGGCGTTAGTGTCCGGCGTGCTCCGGTGACCAGCTAGTTAGGCCCCATTCACAACCTGTTGACTGTACTTCGTCAACCCTGAAAATTTCACACTTATTTAGACACTCCAGCGTGAACAAAGGAGTTTCACTAGGATATTACCCCATCCTAACACTTAGGGTCGTGATTGACATGAATAACTTAACTTGAATGTGATCTGAAACTTGACTTAACATAAACTTGATCTAACTTCTTTACTTAACATGACATGCTTGCAATGGTGAATATTACATGATATGACATACATGTAACATATGGCATACTTAACATGACATACTTATAACATATAGCAATACGTGACAGAATAGATTGTGTAATAGATAAATATTCGTGACAGAATAAATCATGCATAACAATAAACGTGAAATGACGTGGCATGGCATGACATATATGATAACATACAAACATAAATTGTAGTTCCCTTACCAATCATACATACACAATAAATTGATAATAAGTTAGAAGTTAACTTACCTCGATCGTCGCGTTCTACGAGAATAAAGTGTAAAACACGAGGAACTGTAAGAGGGTATTCTAAAAGTTAGACATTTAATTACTAACAATTAGAAACATGAAAAAAGCTAACTTAGAATAAAATTACCATTTTACCCTCTACATGTGGAAAAATGACCATTTTACCCCTAACTTAAAGATTTCACATCCTAACTCCAAAAATTTTCAAAATTTACATTCCTCATGCAAATTTTGTCATAAACTCAAATATTAACTCAGAAAGATTTAATACAAAACACAACTATGGAAAACACACTATGGCCTAAACATCCATAGGCCATTTCTCTTGATTTTTGTTGCAATTCCTTCCAACTTCAAAACTCATTCTTAACCCAAAGTTTTGCAACAAGGATCTTCCTATCCTAAGTTTGAAACCATACTTAAAACATCCATTTAAAAAAAGCTAATAATCAACACCAAACTTTTTTTTGTAAAAATATCCAAACACTTAAATCACAAGCTTTGACCCTAAATCAAAACATTTCCAAGAATTCCAAAAATCAAATCTTACTTCTAACATATTCATAACATCCTCCTAATATCAACCATACTTTAAATCATCAAACTAAAGTCACCAAAATCACAAAATAACACTTAGAGTTTTTGGTTTTACACTTAATCCAAAAACATAAACTTTTTCCTCAACTAGTTTTGATAAATCTCTTGATCCATGACTTACAAAGATAAGATCTTCAAACTAAAACATCACATGATTTAAGAATGTGTCTTAAATAGGATCCAACTATCAAACTTAAAATCACATGGCTAAAAATCAATAAAACATGGATCTAATCCAAAAACATCAAATGTTAGGCCTAACCGAAATCCTCTTGTATAGAAAAGTAATATCTTTGAAACTAATACTAAATATCTTCAAAATAACATCCTAAAATGAAAATAAGAGACTTAGAATCATCATATAAAAATATCAAAGCCTTTAGAGTAAGATCAAACCTCAAAATATTCAAACTTTTTCCAAATAAAAACTGTTTTGCCACTTCCAGTTTTCAAGTTTCTAGATCTAAGAAAATATATCATCAAAATCTTTAGTCATGCAACAAAATCTCAATGAACACTCTTAAACACATGATAAAAACACTCCATAAAATTTTCGGACCAAGATATGTCCATTAGCTTAGTCAAAAACTCCAAAACATAATATACTCTCCAGATTCACGCCCAGAATGACCTTTCCATGGTTAAAAATACTTTTGATTGATAAAATGACCATGGAATGATATGAATAATATATATACGGAAACTATACTCAAAGAGGAACAACTTTTATGAAGGAGTAATCGTGTGAAAATACTTACAAAGGGTTGAAAATCTCCACACAAAAAGACACAGAAATCTGCCCGAGAGAGCTCTTTTGGGTTTCTCTCTAAGAACGGGATGAAGAAGTGATTAAAGTGAAATAAGTGTGTCTTGCACGACTTAAGACTTCTGTAGGGGGAAGATATGGACCTTAATAACCCTTGATTGGAGGTGGCTATGTGACATAAAGTGGAGAATAGTGGGGGGCAAAGGACTGCCTGCAGAAGCTATGAGGTGTGGAGGTTGATGGGGTGGGTTTCTCCATCTCATCAAGGCACTATTGGGTGCAGCAAAGGGCAGTGGATGGTTTGCCATGTGGGGGAGGAAAATTCTCCAAGAAACCTTGCCAAGGTGGCCAAATTCGTGGGTCTTGGTGGGCCTCAACCAAGTGGGCTTCAATTTGGGGTTTAAATGTGGTTTGGTTATTAAGATGCTATCAAGTTTAAATCCAATTTTTCTTGCTCCAATCAAATTTTCAAGATTTAAAAGGTTGGATAATGATGTCATAACAAGAATTTGAGAAATTAATAGCATATGGAAGTGATTTAATCAAGTGATTAAACACAATATTAGAAATTGGATCAAAAAGGGTTTGAAGGCCAACTTTAGGGTTTGGGGAAACCGTTTAGGGTTTCGGTTACAACCAAATTTTTGGGGTTTCAATTGGATTCCAACAATTTAGGTTTTCACTAGGGTTGAAACTCTCTTTGATTTGACTCAATTTGGTTGATCAGATGAAAAGGGTTTTGCTTAAGGGCATGATCTTACACCTTGATTTCCTTCACAAATCCATCTAGTGGTTCCTCTTTATGCCAAGTGTCTAATACTATTCACTATGTGCAGCTAAGATCTTACCAAGTGTCCAAATAAAACTTCTCTAACCTAATTTGGATATTCCACACTGTGATTTTGAAAACATTGCACTTAGTACGCTTATCGAGGTTACTATTCACTAAAAAAAAACGTAATAAACTTAGTACTGAAAAATCCTAAACATTCATATTAACCTACAATAAAAACCGTTTACCAAAACTCAACCTCGAAGTGCCCCTATAAATAAATTCACAGTTTCGAACAGCCGTTCCGTTCGAAATTATGAATATGAGTTATTGCACCATAAAATCCTAAATATTCAACTGAGTCTAGTGGTGTAGACTATAACGTATTCTGACACTTCTAACTGCCTCAAACAATTAAAATCGCATTTCTGGCACCATAGTGAGTGATAACACTAATTAATTATGTTGACAGACTAAAACCTTTGTGATTAGCCGATTCGTGAAAACTTACGAAGTTTTCACGAGGTTCCTCAAGTTTATAGAAATTCTACCATTGAATTTTTAACGGGCTGTTACAAAACCTCCACGGAAGCCTCCATGCGTAGCACCCTCTCTCAACCCGAAATGGGTTCTCCTACACGGTTTGCCGCTGCTACTGTCGCCGTTATCAGCCTCCAGTCCCACCGTCGAGCACCAACGAGCCCTTGACCTCCCCCCTAGCCACCGTCGAGCTTTCATAGTACGGTAGTCCTCTCCCTCTCTTTCCCAAAATGGGTTTCACCCATACACGGGTTCTGCCCCTTACCCCACCATATGCCGTACACATGGTTTCCAGCTGGCACCTCAAGCCTCCCTTAGCCACCACCAGCTCCACCGCACCTTCCTCAACCCTCCATGCTCAGCCATGCCTCTTATTTGGCCTAGATGGGCGACGAGGAGTATGGGTAGGGGAGAGGATGGCGATGTCGGGTGGGGGTGGGGGAGAGGATACCGACATCGGGTGGGGTAGAGGATGCCGACACGGGTGGTGGGGGTGGGGGGAGAGGATGGGTTGGGGGCTTTGGTGACATTGGGGTAGCGAGAGAGAGAGAGAAAAAAAAAAAGAATATGAAATGTGTGAAATGAGAGGAAACATTGGGGAACATGGGTTTTGTTGTAGGGTGTTTTTGGTCATTTTACTCAAAGACACGTAGGGTGTGATCTGGATGATCCTAAATATTGGCTGCTCCCAATATTTTCTCTATCTTCCAAGCCCCCAAAATGATATAGTTTTGGGTGCCGTTTAGAGGGATGGGCTTCACCACACCGTTGGGCCCTTCATGTTACCAAAGACTTATCTTTTGATCTTTAGGTGAGATATTAATAATGTTAAAAATATATATGAGTTTACTAATTTCACTATAGTTTTTTTTCTCTTTTTTTTTTTCCAAATAAATACCAAATGTTCATAAAATGATAGACACAAAATCTTAACAAAATGAATTTTACTAATTTGCAATATTTTATTTGGTTATATTTTAAATTATTTATATATTATTTTTTTCCTTTTATTAATGATTTTGATTTAACAAAATATATTACTTATATAAAGTATAAAAAATAATACATATAACACATAAAATATATACAATAAAAGAATATATGTAAGAGTATATATATATAAATATTACGAGCATTGTGACAAGCCCAAAATGAGTCGAGTCGAGTTTATACAAATTTTGTTCACGAGTCTAAACCGAGTCAAGTAAAGATTATACGAGTTTAGCTCGTTTAATATTCGAACCAATATTAGTGGTCGTGAATAATTCATTTATTAAATGAATCAAGTCCGAATCGAGTTTATACGAGTTGAGCTCAAACTGTTCACGAGCAACTATGTTCGTTTACCGCCCTAATTGCATGTAATTTTGATATCTTTTCTTGAAAAAGTGTAATAGAATATAAGCTTTCAGCATTATTTTTTTTTCTTTAAAAAAAATAATAATATAGGCTTTTGTTATTAGAAAAAAAATATTTTCAGGTTGTAAAAATCCGGATTAATTCAGGTTCATAACCCGGGTATACCAACCTGGCCTGAGTTTGAAACCCGAGGCCGGTTGCTCAACCTTGGACTGTGTCATATCCGACATCTCACATTATATCAGATAATACTTAAAGCTTTATGTGTATATATATTGTACTGGGTTCTATTATCAAAATCAACAAAAAAAAAACAATATACTCTGTTTCGGTAACTAATGTGTTTGATGGGTAAAATTATCTTTTTGTCCTTGAGTGTTTGATGGGCTACCATTTTTTGTCCTTCTAAAATATTTTTTGTTTTCCAGGAAAAATTATCAAGGTTTTCATTTAGATGATAAGTGCCTCGTGTGTTTTTTTTTTTTAAATCTTTTTCTTACTGTTTATTTTGCCATTAATAAATTTTATTAATAAAATTTTATTAGTTCTTTATCATATTAACAATTATTATTTTTCTTCAATGATTCTCAGTCTTAATAATTAGTTCTAATTTATGCGCATTTTAAATATCATATTTTCCCATATAAAAATAAAAAATGCA
This sequence comes from Carya cathayensis, assembly GCA_011037825.1. NCBI lineage: Eukaryota > Viridiplantae > Streptophyta > Magnoliopsida > Fagales > Juglandaceae > Carya > Carya cathayensis. The sequence goes on along the minus strand of QGSO01000214.1, from coordinate 1,651,219 downwards.
GCAATACTTTCACCTAGACATACGTGTGCACAGATCGACCAACACATTGTGTAAAAATTTAGCTCTTGCTTGGGATCACCGAGCAAGGCTAGTCGGATCAACACGTTGCTCGTAAATTTTGAGATAAGACATATTTGACTAAAGCCACATGATATAAGACTCGAAACAGGATCTATATATATAATCATGACGAAGTAAATGATGGACGGACATAATCGGGTTAGGGTTCTCACCTTGTAGCTCTCCTCCGATGTTCATGCTGCCAAGATCAAGTTCCTCCAGTTCATTGAATAAAGTGAACAAATTCACATTCGGATACCATGTGATTGACGGCACCTTCATGTGGTCCATCTCTAGAACGATACTGGTTACTTTCCCATCTTTGTCACACTAGAACCAGATACTACGACGTGAATGGCAACAATGACTCCTGTCAAAATCGTCGAATGCTAGACCATGTGTAGAGTTTCTGATCTCCAACAGATCGAGCTCTGTTCTTTTCTTTGCTGCATCCAGCTTCAACCCAACGGATAGGCAAAAAGAGAGAGCTATAAACCAAGGAAGGCTAAAATATTCATTCGGGAAGCATGAAACATTGCAAAAAAGTGGAAGTTCCAGTTCCACGGCCATGCTACGACTTTTCTTTTTTGAACTTTCTTTAAAGCAACCAACCAAATTTCACATTTCTATAATCAATCGGTACAAAAGGGAACCGAACCTGCCGACGTCAGTTATAGTATATTTTTACCATCAACCGACCAGTTCTCTGCCTGTTCCGTACTCTAGCGGCTGGTCTGCGTCAATCCCGATCGTTTTAACAGTTTTTGTACACCCCAAGTAAATATTGTGTAGCAAGCAAGGAGGTGTTTAAATATTAATATTATCTAAGAAATGGAATGTGGATTGCTGTATTCCATTTCTATATTCTACAGATTGGATGTTTAAATAGACTTTTCTGAAACAAAAAGGTTAGAGTACTGAATAGTACGTAAGAAANTATATATATATATATATATTATAATATACGTGTATAAAACGACGTCATTTCACTTAATAAGTGAAACGATATCGTTTCAAATTCAGGGTTTTGAAAATATATATTTGGAACGACTCCATTTGATTTAATACACCAAATAGAGCCGTTTTGGATTAGGGCTTCAACCTTAACCCCTGACCTCCCCTTCCCCCCTCATTTTTACTGTGCCATTTGTTTCAACATCTCCCTCTCACTCTCTCATATATCTCATATTCCACGAGTCTTACTCTTTCTCTCTCTCCGACACAATCTCCAGTCTCTCTCATCTCCATCTCAGGCTCTCAACTCTCTCATCGATCTCCCACTTAGATCTCTCATCTCCCTATCAGCTCTCTCTCTCTCTCTCTCTCTCTCTCTCTCTCTCTCTCTCTCTCTCCATCGTAGCTTTGTCATCTCCCTCTCAGCTTAGATAGGACAGACAACACATGCAGTCACGCACTGAAAGCTGATGAAGGGCCACCTCCCTCTCTGATTCATTTTTTCTATTTTTTGTTGTGATATTTTGATTATTTGTTGTGAGATTTACTGATATTTGTTGTGAGATCTCAAATTTGTGAAATTTTTTGGACGAGGGTGAAACGACGAGGATATTGATGAACTGAGGGTAATCGGCCGAAACTACGTTGGCTGGTTTTACCACCCTTCATCACCTGGTTTCGGTCGATATGACCCCCTAAAAAACATGTCAAAATCGAAATTGTACCGATATAGTCGGTTTTTACCCCTAATGAAGTTAGTCTATTTGATACTTGTACAAACTATTTCTCTTGCTATAATGATGAATTTATAAGCAGCATCTACCCATTCATCACTTCTACGTCGAAGGCTGTTTAAAAACGGCTAAATGAATCTTATATCATACTTTTACAAATTTTCAGCCTTTATAAACCGGTCTTAGAGTTAGAGGACCTAGTCCAACCGAGTTGTGCGTTGGTAATGCACACCGCGTAAGAGAAGGCAGTGACTTGAGGTTTCTTCTTGGACCAACCGAATTGTTGGAAATGCAAAGCATTGAACAGGGCAATGAGTAAGGTTATCCTTTCCTATGGATTTCACACCCGCTTTCAAGCTTCGGAGTTGAGTCTTAGGCCCATACTCTTTTCAGTGGTCAACTTGTTCTAAAGAGCTTCCATCTAGAACCCACAGCTAAGAAATGGGTAGTTGCCCTTCTCATTCTGTTCTATGAAAAGTGGGCTGGGCTTAAGATTTTTTATTTTTTATTTTTAAATAGGTTGGGCTTAAGCTTTGTGTGTAAGAGTTGCTGCTACAGTTATGTAGAAACCAAGCCGAAAAGGATAATGCGACAGATGGGGTTATCTGTGCCTACAAAAAAATTTTGTACTTGCTGGAATCTGACATGAATTCACTTAAGATTATACTAAGCACTCAACAAAGCAGTATTATAGATGCAGAAATGAGACGTTCAAAGAAAATAAAAAAAGATAGACTATCAGCATATGAACTTCTGCATGATTTTTCCAAGATTCAAAAACAAGATGATCGATAAATTACTCAAAACTGTAATTCTATAAAGAATTCATTTTAAAAGAAACTAAATGGCAAATGCACCGCAAACCAGTCTCTGAAATCTGCTTTACCTTAATACAACCAGATTCGTGGATTATTCTTTAGTTTTATCCGTATGGTTGCAAGAAATGGTGTAGTTTCTCAACCCCATTTCTCTGTTTACATGATGCCGTTGAAGTCTTGATTCAATGCATATGCAAAACAATCTATGATAATTGATCCTACTAAACATTTGCAAACCAGATAATTTGGATTGAGATGAGAAGTAGACTTCCAAGTAGAATCAAGAAGAAATTGAGGGCAGACTTCAAAGCCATCAACAATGCTTAGTAAATCATGACTTCTAAGAACAGAAATGAATTAAGTAGTCCAATTCAAATAATTGGTTCCATCGAGTTTGATAGAAACCAAAGGTGTTACGTTTGGAATAACAAATGAAGGACTAATAGAGGACACAGGAGAGGCCATATAGGATCGAAATGCGTGCGCAAATTATTGCTATGATACCTAGTTAGAGTCTGAAAATAAAGCTGGTTCAATTGATACCAGGCATCTTGTATTGATTGTATATATATAGAGGACTACAAAATTTGAATTACAACCTATAGATAACTTACAGATAAGTGTAGAATTACAAAATATAGATAGCTACATGTAACTAAATATTTGAATGAATAACAGAAGATAAGGGAGGATAAGCTATGTAACAGCAGCAGTTTAGTATTCCTAAAGCTTATCCTCACCTGATAGTTTGTTAGCAAACTTCTAGTCTTTAACATTCTTGTCCATTAGAAGATCAAGGAAAACAACAAGAAGCAGCATCAAATATTAAACAAAGGTAATCGCATATAATGATCATGTCTTTGCTTACTTTTCTAATAACCAAGTGGTGCATGCTAGGGCGGCGGGCATGAGGTCCCCTTAATTAATCAACTAAATCCTTTTTATAATATATATAGCAGTACGTACTTAATTATGATGGAAATCCGAGTGTAAGATCGATCCATCATTGTGATATTTTGTCATTAATTTGTTTGATCCCACTTTTCAGTTGATGATCTCCCACTAAAAAGATCATGACATTGGAACGTACCTAAATATATACTTGAGCTGATCATGCCATTAACCATTAACCTAATTTTGATACTTTAATTAACAAGCATCTCCAAGCACTACTACTAACTTTCTTGATTTTGTTACGTAGCCTCTGGATGCAGTAAAGCGAAACTTCTTGCCTTGGCCTTTATCTTTATGAATTGTCCATCCCTCATCAGTATTCTCTGTCCTCCTTTTTAGTTAACAAAAAAATAATTGTTTGGTCAAAATCTCTAGACCTAAAAGTAAGAGAATGACAGAAAAAGATGATAACAACAATATAATAATAATAATAAAAATAATAACAATAATAATAATGGGTTAACATGAGTTGACCTCTAAGAGCATCCCATTCGGGTCTGCGTATTACCGTTTTTCCTATAATTTAGGGAATTATTTAGGGTTTCGGTGGAAAAACCCCTCTATCCCGATCCACATTTTATGATCGGTGTTTCCGGTCTGTACAGGAAATTCCCATCTTTGTTGATTTACTGTACATCCGCATCGTGTATTTGGCTCCTGTTTCCTCCCTTTCCATCCCGCGTCTTCTTCTCTCTCGCTAGGGTAAACGGTTTGCTTCCTCCCTCTCACTTCACTCTCGAAGAAGACAAGTTACTTGTCTTCGCATGGCTAAATTGTAACCTTGATGCCGTCCAGGGAATAGATAAAAAACACTCCCAACTTTAAAAATTTTTTTTGAGTACTTTCAATAATTTAAAGAAACCACAAATGAGCGGACAATAAAGTCTTTAATTCACTGGTGGTCAGTTATCCAAAAGGCCACAAATAAATTTTGTGCGAAACTAGCCCAAGTTGAAGGGTTAAATCAAAGTGCCATGACTGAGTAAGACAATGTAGAATTTCCAAATCCCAGAATGTTTTACTCATTTAATTTCTTGTCTCAAACATTGGTTTCTTTTTCCCATGCAAGTATGACAAAGCCAAGGTTATGTACCAACCGCTAGAAAAATGCTCCTTCCAATTCGAGCATTGTTGACACCTGTTGAAGGACCAACCTAAGTAGATTTGGCGTGCTACAAAGGAGGATCCAAAGCGAAGGAAGACGATGTCTCCATCCCCGACCCCAACTCGATGTTCTGGCGCTACAGTTGATTCAGTTTTTGATATTGAGGCGGATAATGTGCTGGAGAATGAAGTTATCGAATTGGACCGACCAATTGGAAGGAAAGCTGAAAAAGAAAAATGATAGGCTCAAGGCAGGCAAGCAGAGGAGAATTTCCAACTCAGGAAGATGAAGTATACTCTTTTGGAGGAGTCACGCACTCAGGAAAAAGAGTTTTATCTCCTTAAAGTCGAGAAGATGGAGTATGACAAGGAGACAGAGTTAAAAAAAATTACGTCTTGAGGATGAAAGACTAAGGTTGGAGGCCGAGAAGATGATAATTGATCGAGAAAAAGAGCAAAGTAAAATCCGTCAAGAGGACGAAAGACTGAGGTTGGAGGCTGAGAAAGTGGAGCTCGCGAAGAAGGAATCAGATCAGCGCATTATGATGATGGATGTGAGTGTCATGCCAGAATTGCAGCGACTATATTTCTAGTAACTCCAGAGGGAAATTATGGTGAGACACAGTCAAGTAGCCGATTTGGATTGATTGAATATGATCATGTTTCTTATTTTATGTTTTGGACAATGATATATGTGTAAAAATACATGTAATTAATTTTTTGTACTTTTGATGATAGTGTAAATTGATAAGGTTGTGCAACTAAATTGGCCATTACAATTTCAGAAACAAACAAAAAAGAATTCAAACTCATAGTCCACTATTATACTGAAAGCAATACCAGCGCGAAACTTGATTACCATTAATATAGTCACTACTAACACTGAGGAAATACAAATGCAAATCAGATTAATTCAAACATAGTTCACCAATAACATGAAGGAAATAATAAAATCTAATGCGACCCCGACTAATATTGGGAATATAATAGCTATTGATGTTCAATTAGATCTTCTTGAAGCTGATGATGTGCCGAGCTGTCTCTAATATGATGATGACGCTAGATGAGTCCGTAAGCTCAGTTGTATGATTGCGCGACACTTTCGAGAGATCATTATCAAGTTGATCGTACTCAATGTTCGGACTCTCACCATCATCACGCTCGTCTTCAATGATCATATTATGTAGAATAACATATGCTTTCATTATATTTGTTAGTTCCTTCACTTTGAACATTCGGGAAGGTCCACGAATGATAGCAAATCGTTGTTGAAGTATCTCGAATGCACACTCGACATCTTTTCTTGCAGATTCTTGTGCTTTCACAAAATTTTTCTTCTTATTCCCTCGTGGTGATGAAATCGTCTTCACAAAAGTTCGCCACATGGGATAAATACTGTCCGCAAGGTAATACCCCATAGTGTAGTCGTTGCCATTGATAGTGTAATTGACTGGAGGAGCACGCCTTTGGGCAAGTTCCGTAAAAATAAAAGATCTCTCTAGCACATTATTGTCATTATATGAATCGGGCATACCAAAAATGCATGCTATATCCAGAGATCATATGAAACAACTGCTTCTAAAATAATAGTTGGTTCACGGATGTGGCCGGAGTACATACCTTTCCAGGCTGCGGGACAATTTCTCCACTTCCAATGCATGCAATCAATGCTTCCCAGCATTCCTGGGAATCCCCATTGTTCACCAACCACAAGCAATCGGCCTATAGCATTAGCATTTGGAGACCGCAGATATTCATCTGAAAAAACACTTACTATTGTCTCAGAGAATTTTTTGAGGCTCTCCATTGCGGTGCTTTCACCAATACGTATGTATTCATCCATAAAATCTCCAGTAACCCCATAAGCCAGCATTCTAAGTGCTACGGTAATTTTTTGCATAAAAGATAAACCGAGTCTTCCGGCATTATATCTTCTCTGGACCAAGTATGTCTCGTAAGACTCTACTTCATTTAGAATACGAAGAAATAGAGGACGGCTCATCCGAAATCTCATTCGAAATAGATTCGAGGGATATGCTGGATTTTCAGCGAAATAATCATGAAATAGGCGCTCGTGCCCCTGAATATGATTACGTCGAATAAACTTACGAGGTTGGGTATTCCACGATGTCTCGATGACTGTCCATCGGCCTCCTTATTATGAACATCGCTATCATCTTCAGAGGATACGTATGTCAACAATTTGCGAAAGAATGTACGAGCCATTTGATAAAGAGAGTGAGAGAGCAAATGATACAATAGAATTCCGGTTTTATAGATGAAATGAGGCTTGAGTTTGTGAGAATGTGAATGCTAGCAATATGCGTATTTATAGGGGAAAAAGTTATCGTTACATATAGGACAAAAAATGTTACCGTTTGAGAGAAGACAAAAAAAGTTACCGTTTGAGAAAAGACAAAAAATATTACCGTTGGAAAAAGGACAAAAAATATTACCGTTAGATCCAATTACAAAATTGGCTCATCAATACGTAACTACGGATCCTCATTAGAGAAATTGATAAAGAGTACTCTTTTAAAAAAATTTGCCATCACGTTACAAAATGCACTAATTAAAAAAAAATTACTATTTTAATAATACGAACTTTGATTTACAAAAAATACTATATTGGATAGTCAAAATCATATAAATATTATGTAGAAAGTGATATTTGAAAAAAATCTAATAAGACAAAAGAGTTAGTAGTTAAGATTGTAATTAGAAGAGAGAGAAAAAAGTAATAAAAAAAGAATAGAGAAATATTATTTAATAGAATAGAGATAGGGATGTGGAATGAGATGTAGGAAGTTTTTAAAAGATGAATAAAATTTAGAAATAAATTTAAGAAAATGTGATTTTGAGTTAAATTATAGGGATGAGGATGAAGAATCGGATGGAGATGCTCTAATGGACCCCCAACAAAGAAATTAGCATATGAGTGGATCACAAAAATTTATATGCGCGCCGATCTTTATTTGTTCAGAACAAAGAGGAAATGACGAGGGTCATGCTCTATGCTTTCCATGATATCAAAATTATGACATTGTCGAATTCAGAATATTAGGAATGCAATTAAGAAGAATTTTACAAGAACTAATTAATTAATTGTGCTTCAGCTCTGTACATGATATATAGTTTTCCATGTACTTATTTGGGCCCAACTTTTACAGTGGCTTCAAAAAGACAACAGTTAGAGCCAATATGAAAATCCATCACGATTCTCTGATTAATGTTGCAGAAGATACGGATCAAGAAATGATTTTAGGATATAGGATTAAATTGATCAAAAGAGTTTTAAAATCATGGCCACAAACAAAACGCAATTTCAAATTAAAGTGATTTGACAGTGCTGCATACTTTAAAATATTCAAATCGAAAACAATGACCACAAGTGGCCGGAACTGGTGTTGAAATTGGCAATTGACGAAACGCCTCTCTCTATGTGCATGCAGTGGTGGTTTTGTGTGGGGGGTGTGAGAGAGATCGATATCATGCATGAGTTGGTCGTGCCTATGGATTCGACGCCCATATGGGGGGTGCTACAAAATCAAACATCTATTGTTTGACATTATAAATTGAATGTTGATGGTACCGGCCAGTTTTGGTTATTGATACTCCTGATACATGATATGCGAGATCGATAGAAACACACACACACACACACACACACATATATATATATATATATGTATATACCTTGTGAGTTAAATATTATAATCGGTCTGACCGAACTCTATCAATTTGCAGCCTCCCAATAAAATGATGCCACGTAGACTTCCCATCTAAACTACAATGGAGCCGCACTACAGCAAATGATCCTGATCACCTCATCTTCTACAAAAAAATCTCTGCAAATTCATCTCTTTGACGTAGCAGTGGCAGAAAATGGGTATTAGTCTGCTGGAGGCGATTCTTCATGCTAACCAAATTATTCAAAGGTGGTCTCCCTCTAAGCGTCAATTTTCAATGAACAGTACAAATGCCATTTTGCCATATACGTGGGAGAGAGAGAAGAAGATGAAGAAGCGCTTCATGGTTCCAATATCCTACTTGAAGCATCATTTGTTCCAAGACTTGTTGTTTAAAGCTGCGGAAGAGGAGTTTGGCTTCGATCACCAAAGGGAGAAGGCTTGTCCGAGAAGAGACGCAGGGCTAGGTGGAAAGGCATACCCAGAAAAAGCAACCGATCGAGCTCTGCGAGTAGTAATAAAGCCCACACTTTTCTTTATTATTAACTCCAGCAAATTAAATTGTTCAATTTGGTAATCTTTCAATTTGGGAAAAATGATCATGGGGGAAAAGCTGCGGAAGATTATTCATTTCTTGCTTACCTCTTCTCCCATATAAATTGTTATAAAAGAGAGAAAAATGGCATAGCTTTTTATATTGATTTCTTGTAGTAATTTGCTTAAGATTTTCCCACATGATCATTTTCCCAAATTGAAAGATTACCATGTCTGTGGCGGAGGGGATGGCGGCAACGGACAGACAGTGACGGACGACGGTGATAAGGGGCTCTGAAATGCACTCTGCGGCGGCTTGAATGTTAGAGGGTGCTGAAGGATTCATTCCATCGGGTGTGATGTAATCCTTTGGTTTTGGATATAGAAAATTCTATACACCATACTATCATTCTACTTTTATTTTACTAAATATAATGTGGCACATTTATCATTATGAAATAATTATTTATTATATGTTTCTTTTTCATCAAATGGTAATAAATGAGCTACATCTTACTTAATAAGATAAAAATAAGATGAGAGTGTGATGTATAGCATTACTCGTTTGAGTATTGAAAAATATTGTGAATAGTAATGAAAAAATATGTAAAAAGTAATAATAGAATATTGAATAATAATAAAAAAATAACGAATAATAATAAAAAATAGATAAAAATTAATAAATAGTAGTGAAATATATTAAAAATATGGGATAGTTTCAATATCCAAATACAGAAAGTAGATTAGCTGATCTGACAGGCTAACATTAGGACTGTTAAGGACAAATTAAAAGCTACAAAGCTGTTTTAAAATACTTTCACTGTCGGCCTAAATATATGGGGATCGCAAAAATGAGCTACAATCATTTAAAAAGTATTTTGCTAGTAGACAAATTAAGGAGGTTAAAGTTTTGATGGTAATTTTTAAGAAAAATGCTAATTCAATCGATATATTTGACCAATTGAGTTTTTTATTTAATTTTTAATTTTTAATTTTATTTAATGATTAAGTAAGTAAATTTTAATAAATTAATATTTTTTGTGTTTTTTAAAATATTTAAAACTGTGTAAAAAATTATTAAAATAAAATAATTTTTTTTTTTTTACACTGCATCGATCATTTCATGGGTACTCCATCAGTCTTAGTAGCATTGTTCATTTTAAACACCTAAGTTTTTTTACGTTTTTGAGTATTTGTTATTGACTTCCTGCTCACTACATCAAAGTCACCATTCACACTCCTAGTCATGAGTCAATTTTTTTTTTTTTTAAAAACGATTGCGCGGCACTTGCACAATCACAACTGCATTACTCAAAAAATAATTGAACCAAATAATTTACATCAGCATAAGAGGCCGGCTTCTCAAACAAAAACATAATATAAGCAAGAAGTTCTACATTTTTATTGAAGAAAAGCGATACTTTGAAATACAGATATTTCATAAAACTGGTCGCATAATTGATTGGTAATCACCTATACTTAGAGAGCAATTCAAACAAAGACTCAATATATCCGTCCACGACTCTATTATACTTGTGCCTCCAATTCTTTTTGGTGATTAGGATCCCAAAGAAAGCCCAAAACCCGAGTGCATAGGACACAGTTACAAATGCGTAGAAGAAGAAAGGGTGATCAATCATTCTAATTCCTTCTTTTTCTTCAGGTTCTGATTGGTTTGTGGTTGAGCATTTTCTTGGCAGGGGGTCTCCACAGAGTTCCGGATTACCCTCATAGCATTGGCTTGTGAAAGTTGAGAATTGATTCTCAAATGGGATTCTTCCAGACAGATTGTTGTTGGCAACACTAAATACAGATAGAGAAGTGAGTCCAACCAATTCAGAAGGGATTCTCCCTCTCAACTTGTTGTGAGAAAGATCCAAACCCTCCATGCTTCTCAAGTTTCGAAAGGAGATTGGAATGGAACCTGTTAGAGAGTTATTCGACAAGTTCAAGAATAGAAGCTGTGACAATTCTCCTATTTCAGAAGGAATGCTACCTGTCAACTGGTTAGATGATAGGTCAATTGCGGTCATCATCAAGAGAGGGATACCTTGGAAAGTATATAACCTATTTTTTATGAACAAAGGTAGAGTTTCCGTTGCTATGATAAACTGAACATCTTCCTCAATAAATACGTTGGAATATTGTAGAACAAGGTTTGTGATATAGTTCTTCCAGTAAGTAACGCTCAGAGAACTCTTGTTCCAAAAAGTAATGTTATCAAGGCAGGAGGGAATACCTCCTGAAAGACGATTGTAAGAGACGTCAAAAACTTGGAGTGTTTTCATCTGACACAGTCTTCGGGGTAGGAGACCTTCAAAGCAATTTCCACTTAAAACAAGTATTGCCAACCAAGAATGATCATACAACCACTCTGGAATATTACCAGACAAGTCATTATCTCGAACATCTAGGAGTATAAATTTGGACTGTTTAAGATGGTGGGGGAGATTACTCCTTCGAAGTTATTGCTATTCAGATGTAAGGTCCTCAAAATTGTCATGTTCGCATCCTTTGGGAGCATTTGTCCTTCCAATTTGTTGTTTGATAAATCTAGCACCAGAGTAGCGTGCCAGTTCTAGTCAAACTCTGTGGTATTGTTCCTGAGAGAATGTTATGAGAAAGGCTACCCAAAGGAGAGGGAAAACCAAAGGACCAAGGAATGTTGCCTTCTAATGCATTTGAGGACATGTCAACGAGATTTAAGCTTGGAAAAAGATATCCAATATTTTCTGGAAGAGAGCCTTTGACATGATTATCAGATATGTCCAACGACTTAAGTGATGAAGTTCCATTAGTAGAGCAGTCATGGAAAGAACCATTGATTTTGTTGCCACTCAAGTACAAATTTGTGATATTCATGTTGAAAAGTAGTTGACAAGGCATGTTTCCTCCTAATGAGTTGTGAGACAAGTCTAGCAAATGCAATAAATATTGGGTGGATATGAAGGTTGGGACAACGTGACCATTCTTCTTGTTGAGGCTGCATCTTGCCAAGTTCAGAAATACTAGCTGAAAGGTGGGCACCCAGGAGGGAGACTCTGTTTCAACTTCCAACTTGTTGTTTGAGAGATCGAGTAAGTTAAGATTAGAAGCATTGGCAAATATGGAAAATGACAACACCCCTTCTAAACGATTACCAGAGACTTTAAATTTCATAATCTTGCTCTGGTTAGAGAAAATCGATGAAGGTATATGGCCCTGCAAACGATTTTGCGATAGATCAAGGTCTTCAAACCTCTCAAGACAAGAGGGAATATTACCTTCCAACGAATTATTCCCAAGGTATAGCTTCCTTAGATATTTTAATTGCTTCAGTTCACAAAAAGCTGCAGTGAAATTAGTTTGACAAGTGAGTCTAGTAATGATCTTTGCAATATACTTCGAAGACACATACTTAAATTAAAAAAACAAAAAGAAGAGATACGAGTAAATAACGAGTAAATATTTCTTCCAAGCAATTAATTAGAATAATTAATTTTGACAAATGTGGCAACTGGCAAGGTATCCGAAATAAAAATTCTTGACTAAGAAATAGAAAATAAAGTAGGAAAAAGAAAACAAACCGAAGACCTATATAACAAGCAGTCAACTTATTCAAATGTGGAATTTTAGCCGACAAATACAATTAGAAAATTATACTTAACAAATTTACATGATTTAACGTATGATACATTAGTTTTATTTTTTTATTCCAACTTTTTCATAGTTTTTAATCTATATTGTTATAAAGAGGATGAGAAGCATAACTGAGCAAAATCCATCCATTATCACAATGCACAGTACGTCTCGCTGAAATTAGCAAATTATCACGATACAACTAATTTTCTTAAAATAATTTTATATGCGAAATCAAATCAGACCAAAAAATTTGAAATTTTGGTAACCACAAAGTAAGAACAATAGAAGAGAACAAAAATTGTGAGAGACGAATTGAATAAAACATCGATCTCACATTTTCTCATCTGGTATCTTTAAAAAGACATGATAGCAATCAAACATACGTCTTGGCGAATTTATTGGTACAATTGTCCGATTTGTTTTTTTTTTTTTCATGTGTTATTTTGATTGTTTGGAGTGTTTTTAGGGATCTCTCCACGGTTTAGTTAGTATTTTAATAAAAACTCATATTTGACTTAAAGAAAAGAAAAAGGAGAAGAAACATTATAAACTAAAGCCACATGAGATAAGACGCGAAACAGGATCATCAACGTCTAAGAAAGTTCTTTTATATATATATATATATAGATATATATTTATATATGTATGTATATATATAATCATGACGTAGTAAAAATGGGGTTAGAAATGGGGTTAGGGTTCTCACCTTGAAGCTCTCCTCCGATGTTCATGCTGCTAAGATCAAGAACCTCAAGTTCATTGAATAAGGTGAACAAAGTCACATTCGGATACCATGTGATTGACGGGACCTTTTTGCTGTCCATGTTTAGAACCATACTGGTAACTTTCCCATGATCTTTGTCACACCTGATACCATGACCTGAATGACAACAATGACTGCCGTCAAAATCGTCGAATGCTAGACCATGTGTAGAGTTTCTGATCTCCAACAGAACTCTGTTCTGTTCTTTGCTGCATCCAGCTTCTTCAACCCAAGCGAATGGGCAAAAGGTGAGAGATATAAACCAAAGGAAGATGATGACCTTATTGGGAAAAGAACCGTCCATTTGTGAAGAGATCCTTCAAAGCGCAGGCAAGTAATAATGTTTTTGTTTATAATATGCAACGACTGGATGAAAGGTTTTTTGCATGCATCTTTATAAAGTGGATTGAATTAACGGGGTAATTGCCAATGGTAAGGTGGCAAACTTTTCAAGCTTCATTGGGTGGAATCACGTACACAATACTGCAGCGATGTGTACTTCAAATTGGACAGACGTGATAGTATCATGGCCGGGGTCCTTACGTTCACCTTTTTGACTATGTTTTCGGTCTTGGAGTGAACGACTTGCCCCGGGAAGAAAGACGGCATAACTTAAGAGAAATAATTTGATTGGCAAATACAAATTTTAGGTTTCTATATAATAAAGTATAAAATACAATGCTCGCTCTCTCAATAAATTAGTCAAATTCATCATGATAATCCTTGGTTTTTACGTTCACCTTTCATATATCTCCTTCAGTTATCCGTGGTCTTTACGTTCACCTCTTTCATGTCCTTAGTAGCTGTCAGCATACCCATTGATCAAGCCATAAATCAAACCATTGATCAAGCCATAAGTCCCCGGAAATGGTCTCATTTTCGCCTATGTTTTAAGTCTTAGGTTCTCACCTTGAAGCTCTCCTCCGATGTTGATGCTGCTAAGATCAAGAACCTCCAGTTCATTGTATAAGGTGAAATAAGTCACATTCGGATACCATTTGATTGACGGCATCAAGTGTGACGGCACTTTCCCAAGATGTTTTCACACTTGATACTATGACGTGAATGACAAAAATGGCTCCCGTCAAAATCTTCGGATGCTAGACCATGTGTAGAGTTTCTGATCTACAACAGATGCTGTTCTGTTCTTTGCTGCATCCAGCTTCAACCCAATCGGATGGCCAAAAGGTGGGAGCTATAAACCAATGGAAGATGAGGACCTTAATGGTGAAAGTAATAATGTTTTTTGTTTATAATATGCAACGACTGGATGAATGGTTTTTTAATTACATCTTTATAAACTGGATTGAATTAGCGGGGTAATTGCCAATAATAAAATGGCAAACTTTTCAAGCTTCATTGTGTGGAATCAAGTACAATACTGTAGTGATGTCTACTTCAAATTGGACGGACGTGATAATATCATGGCCGGGGTCCTTACGTTCACCTTTTTGACTATGTTTTCGGTCTTGGAGTGAACGACTTGCCCCGGGAAGAAATTAAGACGGCATAACTTAAGAGAGATAATTTGATTGGCAAATACAAATTTGAGGTTTCTATATAATAAAGTATAAAATACAATGCTCGCTCTCTCAATAAATTAGTCAAATTCATTATGATAATCCGTGGTCTTTACGTTCACCTTTCGTATATCTCCTTCAGTTATCCGTGGTCTTTACGTTCACCTCTTTGCCCTTTGTTGTGAAAACGATGACAATAAAGTGAAAAAATATGAAATATGAAAGAGAAAATCACACACGACACATAGATATACGTGGTTCGGCAAATTGCCTACATCCACAGGAGCTGCAGAGGATTTTTATTGCTTGATGAATCACACTACAATGGAGGGGCGAAATACTGTTCACCAACAACGTTGTACAGTACGGCCAAATATGTAGAAAACACATTTTTATAGTCAAACAGCGGAAAAAGTCCTAGATCTGAAAATATACGATATTCGCTCGAGCGGCGTGTCGAGCGCGCGTCGAGTGAACTCCCTTCCGCAATGGCTCGAGCTCACTGTCGAGCGGACATCGAGCGTTCAACTCTGCCTGACTTCGCTCGAGCGGCTAATGCCTCCGCTCGAGCGAACTTCCTTTCCCGCAACCACTCGAGCTCACTGTCGAGCAGCCTTCGAGCATTCGAATCTGCCTGGCTTCGCTCGAGCGTCCAAAAGCTACCACTCGAGCGAAGTGGACCAGACTCCACAATACTCAACACCCTTAGTAACTGTCAACGTACCCATTGATCAAGTCATATCACACCAACGACATCAATACAGAATGTCAACATTCGAAGATCAAGCTACCACCATGAATCAAGCCTGTCATTGGTGCTTCCCTTCCTTGCTGATGTACAACCATGTCATATTTGGCATATCCCACAATTTATGGGATAATATTTAAAGCTTTATGTGTATTTTAGGACAGGAGCACGTGCAAAACACGTTTGTCTAGTTGGGTTAAACATATTTTTTACAAAAATAATATAGTCACTACAACGTTGAATAAGCTTATTTACGGGGAAAATAAGTCGCCCGAAATTTGTCACAAAGAAAGCAATATTTTACTATTTCCAGCGACATTTGGTCGCCACAAAAAAATTGTGAATATTCGCCACAAATACATCACCACTATTCATTATTTTTTTTTTTGCAATTTTTTTTAATTATATTGGTTTTTATCCACTCATATCATATGAGCTTCTTTTCTTTCTTCATATCAAATAAAATGTCTTTTTCTCATAAGCACTGAAGAATTAATTGAAATTTTATGGAATTCATTTCCAGCAAGTAAAAATTTTTTGGCACAGTAAATTTCTTAGCCAAACAAATTAACTCTGAACTCCTCATCTAAAATCTATATGCACTTCATTTTTTAAGTTTATAAAATTTGCAAACGATAAGCACTACTGTCAAAGTTTGCTAATGTCATTAAGAAAAGCAAAAGGCCCGACCCACGAAAGTATTTCTTTCAATTGTGTCTAAGATACAAATTGCCTCCTATTTCTAGAAGGTGTTGATTTTACTTCCTCTGGGTTTGCAGAACCAAGACTATCTGATGAATTGGAGCCACTATTGTCACCATTTCCCCCTTTGCTAGACCACAGGCTGGTAAAGATATTTTCTGACTTGAGCAGCCCTTTCATGAGTTTATTTGATGAATTCCTTCTCATCCCGAAGTGAAAAATGAATCACATGTACAAGAAAATTTAGGCAAATCCAGCAGCTCCATTACCATAAGCATTCCACGACCATGACCACAAAATACAGATCAGAAACATCAATCAAATAAGAGCCAGCAGAGATACCTTTAAAACATTGATAGACCATGCAATAATCAAATCATGCTTAAAAGACTTAATAATAAAAATCTAAATAAAACCAGAGCAATATCAACCTGGAAGAAACAAGTATACAACAGAACAACATAGCAACAAATTATTGTTTACATCTCAAGTAGCAGCACCCGACTTACTCATGCCTAAAGAAGCCCTTCACTTCATTCGGAACGTTGCAGTGATAAAAAATGAGTGCTGAAAATATTTCTCCCAGATGATCATAAACCTGAAGAATGAACATTGAAAAAATGAAATGCTTTGTAAATTTAATTGCATTTATATAAATAAAAAACAAAAGCATGGTGATATATGTAGCTTAAAAGAAAAGAAAGCTACATGGCATGTCAATAGAGAGAATAACGAGTTCATTGCAGTACAAGTAAACCACTACTTCAGTGAGTTCCAGACAATGATACCAAGCTTTATAAAATCACAAATTCAACTTTGCAGTACTCAAAATTGTCGTACTTGGCTTGGTTTGATGGAAACAATCCATTATATATCCTATACAAGTTTGGAGCAAATGAGTGTTTTCTTTCTCCAAGTAGAATAATGGAGTACATGCTCAATCTAACTAGACTATCTTGGTCAAAGGTTAGTCAATATCACCCAATTTGTATTTTGTGACAGAGGAAACCATCACAAAAAATGACCAAAACGTCACCAAATACATTTGGTGACAGTTTGAAATCGTCACCGCGACCGTCACCTAATGTGTGTCACAGAATACAATTAGTGACAATTTACTGTACAACTGTCACTAAAAGTACTAAAGTACTTTTAGTGATGGTTGGAGGTGTTCCGTTTGATATAATATTCGAACATGAATTTTTTTGTGACAATTGAAAGCTGTCACTGAAAGTAACGTTCAAACGTATGACATAAAGTTCAATGTCTACTCGACCGATTGGCATTTGAATGACAGAAGTTGACGTTCGTTGATTATTATTCTAATGTATCATTAAAGCTTTCAAATGTTGATACTTCTTAACGTTAACTGCAATAAATGTTCTAATTTTAGTTCGGACATTAATGGACCAATGTTTGAAAATAACTAGTATAACGTTTGGAGGCTAATTCGAATGTTAATGAAGAAGTGTTGTGTGATATCCCCATTTTACGTGTATTTTTATTGAGTGATTTTATTTAAATTATTATAATTAGTGATTTCTTATTTTAAATTAAAGGTTATTTTTGCAATATTATTTTATGATTTTTAAATTGTGAAATTATTTTAATATGCTTTCTTGTTATTTATTATTGTTTTGTATTTAAATTAGTTTGTTTTTGGGCTTTAAAATTATTGTGTTTTAGATTTTATTATTTTATTTTATTTAATCATTGCGTTTGAATTATTTTATTTAACTTGTTGTTTTGAAAATAGTTTTCGTTGGATCAATTTCTTGACCTAAGATGTGAGGATTGGACCTCATTTTTTTTCCTTCATTTTTCTTTTTCCTTTTTTCTTTTCCTCTTCTCTTTCTTTTCCTTTTTCTTCTTTCTTTTTCTTTTTTCTTCTTTTCTCTCCCGGTTTCTTCTCTCCTCGCGCACGCTCTCTTTCTCTTCCCTCCGGCCCATTTTTCTTTAGCTGCCCAGGCTGCCGCCACTCACCGGCGTGGCCATCACCACCCCCTCCGTTTGACTCCCCTCCAGCCGGTGACCACCCCCACCAAATCTCAGCCCCATCCGTGTCGCCGTTAGTCGTTGTGGGCTCCTCCAAGCTGCATGATTTTTCCCCCATTTTGCCGTCGTCGTTCCACCTCCGGCCACCACTTCTTCACTACTTCATCACCAACCTCTTGCCGACCTAAACCACCAATTTTCATCTCTGATCCGTCACTGGAGCAAACCCCACGAGCTCAACTTTGTTTTAGCCATTTTTCACTTCCACTGCCGTTTTCGCCGCCACCCACGGCCAACCCTCACTTCCACTAGTTTCATAAATACCTCTAAGTCATTCCCTATCCATCCCAAACCTTGCTTTGTCCCAATTCAAAAGTGGATATTTTATAACCTACAGCCACAATGCATTTTGCACTGTTACGTTGCTTTTCCTCTACCTTTTGCAGCTCTTTGATCCTCCAAAAATTATTATATAGCGCTGTAAGTATTTTCCAAACTTCCTTTTAGATTTAAATATATTTTTACTTTAACAATAAATTGTGATTGGTTGGTTATGCCGGACTGAGTCAGAGGAGTTCGAGGGTTGGTTGGATTTGAGGACTGAGTTGTATATATATTTGTTTGATGTTGGAAATTGTTGTTGTTGGTTATTTTTGGTATCTTGTCGTAAGCATTGCATAGTGCATGCATGTTCATGTTTAAAAATGAAAACTGGGTTTTCGTGTAATTGCATGCATGTTCATGTGTTGGAACTTGAAAACTGGGTTTTCAAGCAAGAAATGATTTTTGGGTATATTTGAATTATTGGATTGACTGGTTAGAGTCAAAGGTATTGTAGGGATGGTGGTAGAGTTTCGCCTGTGATTCCCGCTTACGGTGCACACAGCGTAGGGATGGTGGTGAGTAAGGATGGTAGTACAGTCCCGCCTGCGATTCCCACCTACAGACGGACTTGTAGGGATGATGGTAAGAACGGACGATGGTAGAGTCCCATCTGTGATTCCCTCCTACGGTGCACGCAGTGTAGGGATGTTGGTGAGCAGTGATGGTGGTAGAGTCTCGCCTGTGATTCCTGCCTATAGTGCTTTGATGGTTTGGTTAATGGGTCATTTTCTGGAAAAATAGCGAGATTGAATTTTTGGGCCATTATCTGGGATAATGGCGAGGGAATGTTTTGGGCCAAAATTGGATTTTGGCATGCATGAAAAATGGGGATTTTCGGGACATATGCATATGGCATCATGTTCATGCATTTGATTATTGCATGAATGTATTTTTATCTTGTGGTTTGTTTGGTTTGTTACTTACTTTTGGTACCGTAGATTTTGATGCAGAGGAGGACAAGGAGGCTGAGCCCGAGGAGGCGGCTTCGCCAGAGGAGTGATCGGGGATCACTCGTGGATTGTGGTTTATTTTCCTATTTTTTTTTATTGGTATTATATTATTACTGGTTATTTGTAATATTTTTAGTACGCTTATTTTTAAGCGAGTTTGTATTTAAAATAAAATTCTGGTATTTGGTTGAATGATTTTTTATTATCACTGCATTATTTTTGTCGTACACATGTACACACACTTGAAACTTGGCGATGGGATGTGTGACCCGTGTTGTCATCATCCCGACGCCTCGATTACCACGTGTTTGTACGTGGGAGTTGGGGGTGTCACAGATGGTATCAGAGTAGTTTGGCTCTGGGTAAAACCATATGTCCTATAAGTGTAGTACCAGAAAGTTTTGAAGTCGTGATTTGATTTAAAATTATTTTGTTTGAAGTATGCTATTTAATTTGATTTGATTTTTATTGATTTAAAATTATTTTTTAGTTAATTTGAATTTATTTATTAATTTGATTTTTATTTTATTTGAATGAAAGTATGTTGTTTTATTTGCTTTATTTATTTCATTGTATGTTATTTTATTTTATTTTACACCATCTTGTTTTATTTTAGTTCGTTTTGTTTTGTCCGGAGTTGAAAGTGGGGTTAAGGGATTATGCTATGGCAAGAAGATGGTGCTATCAAGAATACCATTGTTAGGCTTGGACATTTAGTGTAGTAGGCCTGAATTCCTAACGATTTGATTCATTTTTTTTTTAATGTCGAGACTTGAAGGGAACGTCATGGTATAGCAAACTCTTTGGAGTAGGAACTCAAGTTACAACTAAGGAAGGGGGGATGGTTTTAAATTGTTTAGGATATTTGAGGATTTAGATTTCGTAGAATTTGTTAAATGAGTTTATAGAATAGGAGGGTGTAAGTTCAACGAACTTCAATGATAGATTTAGGGGGATTTCATTTGTAGTTGAGGCCCTATAGATTTTAGGAAACAAGTTTATGGAATTTAAGGTGGTAGGTTCAACAAGCATTGAGGGATTAATTAAATTAGAAGTTTTAGATTTCGTAGATTCTGACAAGCAATTTGATAACATTTAAGGTTTTAGAATTTACAACTTTTATAAGGCGATGTCTTAGATTTAAGGTCATCGATCTTGAGGGTTTCGGAAAATGATTTATTGTCCATTAATATTTTAGATTTTGAAAGTTTTGGGAGTCGATTGTTTTAATATTGGGTATAAGTTCATAGATCTTACAAATTTCAGAAGATGATTCTTATATAATTAAGGTATTAGAATTTCAGACTTGAAGGATTGATTTATAGTGAGATTTGAGTTTTTAGTTTCACAGACTTGGTGCATTAGCTTGATCTAATCTAGAGATTGACTAGTTTGTAACCATTAAAATGGGATTGATCGGAGTTGAATTATTGATATGGAAATTTTTCAGGAATACATTTCTTTGGGGATTGAAGGTAATGATTTAGTTCGTGTATTTATATGAGGATTGAAGATATCGACATAGTTCAGAAAATGATTATTGTTAACTCGAGGTTGTAATAGTAGATTTTAGGAAATGATTTTTATTGATTCGAAAGAAATAGATCCATCGAGGTGTTGGAAAAAGTAGTTTGTGTTGATATTGGATGTGATTGAATTTGAGGCTTTATGATCCGTAGACTTTTGGGACTGGACTATTAGCAGATTAAAGGTCAAATTCGGTACAAAACTTTAAGCGATTGTTGGTTGCTGACTTATGGATGTAAGATGAGCAGATTCAAGAATAGTTATTGTTGATTTGAGGATAGAAGTCCAGATGATGGAAATGTAGTAATGGATCACTTGTACGTTTGAATGATTATTGGTTTGGCGAAGAATGCATGAGATTGATGCGTAGTAGTGGTGAGTGTGTATGGATTTCGGAGAATACAGATCCTAGTCTCATTCTTGACTCGCAAGAAGTGACTTTGGTAGGTGTTGAAGTGGATTCGATATAATAGTATTACATTCAAGAGATCTTGACTGTAAGTTTTTGGTGAGTCGATCGAAATGTTTAGCCGAAGCGTAATACTCAACGGAATGTTGGTTCGCAATGATTGTAGTGATTATCTTTAGGAATTAATTGTGACTTGAGGCCACATAGGAATTTTAATTTTGAGACTATACTTTCCTTTGGAGATTGAGTGTCCAGTTGGGAGAATTATAGACATTATTATTTAACTTGAAGAGAGATTGTTGGGTAGCCATGTGTGGTGGATAAGAAAATCTTGAAAGTGGAAGCTTAAGCATCAACGGTGATTAGAATAATTAGATACGTGAGGTAATAAATATTAGGATTCAGGAGTGTAGTACAATAGTTTTGATGGATTGGAGATTTGAACAGCATGGCCTACCTTGAGATTTAATTGTGTATGCAATTGAAGGAAATAGTCGTGCTAATACTAGGGTTATGAGAATAGAAGTAGGTAAGCGAGTTACCTGGAAGGGTTCATTAATGTTATGGTGAATTCAATAGTGGTTTGTAGTGAGTTTCAAATCAAATTAATAAAATAATTTCAAATCGAATCAAATTAAATAAAACCAATTCAAATAACATACTTCAAATAAAATAATTTCAAATAATGACTTTAAAACTTTCTAGTACAGCACCTACGGGACATGTGGTTTTATCCAAAGCTGAACTACTCTGATACCACCTGTGATGCCCCCGAACCCCACGTACGGAAACTCGGGAATCGAGGCATCACGGATGATGACAACATGGGTCACACATCCCACCGCTAAGTACCAAGTGTGTGTACATACAAGAAGTGTACAACAAAAACAATGTAGCGGATAAATAAGGTCAGTCAACTAAATACTAGAATTTTGTTTAAATACAAGCTTGCTTAAAATAAGCATACCAAAAGTATTACAAATTGAAGTAATGAAGTCGTAATCCAAAATACGTAATAATTTTTCCGAAATGAGAAGTTTGTTGGAAGGGGTTAGGAGATGTTCTCAGTTAGGTTTTCATCAGGTTTAGATTGAGACGGACTCTCAGCTTCTAGTTAATTGGATTACAAAAGGTGAGTGTAGTATTTGGTATCTGGAGGATTTTTGGAATGAATTATTTGTTTATTTAACTTGCATGGAGTATCGTGTGAGGCATGTTTATCGTGAGGGTAATGCTGTGGCGGATGTTTTAGCGAAAAGAGGTTCTAGCGGTGTTGATTCGGATTGGTATAATGATAATGATCACATGCCGAGTTAGTTACGAGGTCTTCTTAGAATGGACATACTTGATCTTCCTTATTTGCGCATTTCATAATTTATGCTCCAGGTTTTGTTTGATTCTCTCTTATCTAATTATTTTTGTCTTTTATTGTATGTGTGATGTCTTTGTAGGTTTGGTTTGGTTCTATGGGTTTCTAGCTAATATTATGTTTCTTTTTTGGACCCTTTGTAATTGTTGGTTTAATAGTCTTAGGCTTTTTTTGACGACTGGGATTTGTTCTTTGCTCTTATTTGTAATTCCCAGAAGTCTGAGATGTAACCACGGTTTTCCTCCGCCATAAGTGAGGGCTATCAATAAAATTTGGGGTACCATCCTCTTCTTAAAAAAAAAAAAAGTAGAAAATAATCTCCAACAATTATAAGTAGAGACGCCAATTTACTCCTCTGGTGGAGCCGCCTCCTCGGGCTCAGCCTCTTCGTCATCTGTAACAAAATCTACAATACTAAGAAACGGTACTGTAGGTAAGTAATAAACCAAACAAATCTCGAGATAAAAATACATTCATGCAATAATAAAATGCATGAATATGTGATTGGGCTGAAATATTGCAGATTTCATACATTTAGAATTAATACATTTCAATTATCTCATGACATTATTGTTGATTTTAGATGAAAAAATAGTTAATAAGCATAAATACGAGTTGTGATTTTTAATTGATTAATATCATGTTTATGCTTAATTTTCTAACCTATGATCTGATTAGTTAATATTTCATCAAATACACAACATATTTTTGATATTTTATTTTTGGCTTTTAAATTTATTTTTGATTTTCTCTCTATGTTAACTTTTTTTTTTTTTTTACTACTTTTTGATGTTTAGATAGCATGGGCACCGGAGCACTTGGTTACTCAAGCATGCAAGCTAGTTTTGTGATCAATTGCATACTCTCTCTTGGTTAAAGAAGAAAGTATAGTAATTTGGCCTTGAATTTTCAATGGGACACATGTGGACAAGAAGAAAAAGCACATGGGACAAAATAAAATGGGACCACCTTTTTGGACGCATGCAAGACATACATGAAAAGCAAAGCAAAGTAGTTTGACTCTTCGAAGCAAAATATGCCAAACATTTCTTTTTTACTCTTCAACCGGACCACAAGAAAAGCAGTAGTCTTTTGGGAGTCAAACGAATGAAATGAGAGAATTATACAGGGGCTTTCCACACGCAGAAATGTTGGGAAGTGCGCACACACAAACGAAAAGGGAAAAGCTATGGGCCGGTCGGCTATAAAGGAAAAATCTATTGGTAACCAGACCCGCGCAACCACTGCACACCAATATGACGTGGCCAGTCAAAAAGTCCAATCTGCAGCATTGGTAATAAGCGGCAGCAGAGCACACAGCAACTTTTTTGAATTTGAGTTGATAAAACGGTGCGTTTTTATAAACATTAAAAACAGAAATTCCTTCCCCTTTTCTCCTCTCTTCCCCTTCCCCTCCCGCACCCTTCACCTTCTCCTTCTCCTCCCTTCCCCTTCCCCTTCATATATTTTCCTTAGATTTCTCTTCTCTTCCATCCACTCCCTTCCCACACCCTTCACCTTCTCCTTCATCCATTCCGCACCATTCTCCCAAATCACCTTCAGGAAAACCCTAACTAAAATTGTGCAACATTTTCCCTGAGAGTTTTCGTCGTCCAGAAGCACTACCTGGTCAGGCAAGGCCGAGCTCCTCTCTCCTCTACGTCAAGCCTTGTGCGGTGTGGTCAGCATCCAACGGCACCTTCTCAGTGAGGATCCCTCTCATTTGCCTCTCTCTAGCTCTCTATTTCTCCATTAATAAGATATTTATTTCCCACAAAAAAGAAAAAATATATACATATTTATAAGAACAAAATAAATGGATGCAGAGGCCTAAGAAAAAATAGATACATTCTCTGTGTTTGCTTGTGTGTGCGCTGAAGAAGAAGAAAAAAAAAATAATAAATAGACTGAATGATAAATCATTTGAGTAATTTATCATCACGACCCAGTACTGTAATGCATAAACTGGTACACTTTTTTGGTTGTTAGCTTTGGTTGCTAGCTTTTTGGTTGTTAAGTCAATTATTTTATTTTCCAAGAATCCTATATACACCCAGTTTGCTGTAAAACAAAGCTATGGAAGCAAAACAAAACTATGACAATCATATTAACTTCCGAATCATTATGTGTAGTCAATTTTCTACGCTATAACTCGTACAATGCACCTTTTTGAAATTGGGTTAAGTGTAAATCAATTTTTTTTAGCCAATGATTTATCTCAAAAGGGTTCTTTGTCTTACCCTTTTACAGATATGTTAAAGTTTGGATATGTTAAAGTTTCCGCAAATCTAAATAAAAAAATATGTAAATCTTCTAATTTATTATTCCAATTTATATGTAAATCTTCTACGATTACTTTGTATTTTTGACTCGGTCATAGACTCATAGGAAAGGCATTATCCACAACGGGATGTTATGTTTTGTAGTCTTGGCACAGCTGGTTGCACATAAGAGACACATGGATTTTTTATTTTTTTTAATTGGCTGTTGATGATTGGCTATTTGATCTTGATCCAATTGATTCGGTTGCTCCTGTTCGTTACCGACTAGTACAGATCGCTATCCTGTCCGGCGTCAGTTGGCATCAGAGCTTCAACATCTTCCTGGGAAATTTCACCAGTTTCAATGGCTGGAGGTTGTGGTCGTGGTCGTCGTGGGCAAGTTCCGAATGAGGAAGCCCAACGCCTTGATCGCAGCGTTCAGGATGCGATGATTGAGGATTTGCAGAGGCAAGTCGTAGAATTAACCCAGCGCCTGGCAGCGCAGGATTTCGAGGATCGTGAGGCCTCTGATCACGATTCTAATTCCACTTTCGAAAACCCATATCACAATCGTGCTCTATTCCGGGAGCACCGTGGTCGGGAGGAGCGTCATGGAGACCTCGGTTTTCGGGTCGATTTGCCTGAGTTTTCTGGTACGTTACAGGCCGAGGGATTCGTGGATTGGATTAATGAAGTGGAGCGTATTTTTGATTACAAGGAAGTCCCCGATCGTGTGAAAGTGAAACTGATCGCCATCAAACTCAAGGGCAGAGCATCTGCGTGGTGGGAGCAGTTGCGACGTTCACGAGACAGGCAGGGCAAGGCCAAGATCACTGATTGGGAGAAGATGAAGAAGAAGATGAAGGGTCACTTCCTTCCCTTCGGCTACACGCAAACCTTGTTTCAGCGACTTCATGCGTTGAGGCAGGGCACGCGATCAGTCGATGATTACATGGAGGAGTTTTACCAATTGGTCGCCCGGAACGATTTATCTGAGACGGAGGAGCAGACGGTGGCGCGGTATTTGGGGGTTTTGCGCCAGCCCTTGCAAGATGTCCTTAGCCTTCATTCACTGTGGAATGTTTCGAAAGCCTACCAGCGTGCATTTGCTGGTGAAAAACAGCAAAACAGGAGACCAGTGATCAGGAGCGATCACAACAGTCGGCCAGTTCGCCCTCAGGATTCCCGTCCTGTCCAGCAGCCACCGCAGGGTAATTATAACCCTACTATTAGATGTTTTCGTTGTGGTGAACAAGGGCATAGGGCGACTGATTGCAGGAAGCCTGTTAATCAAAAGGGCAAAAATTTGTTGATTGAGGAAAACGCGATAGACGAGACTGAGGAGATTGGTGAGCCCGTGTATGACGATGATGAGACTGATGATGTGCTGTATGGAGATGGTCATGAGACTCTGGTCGTTCGCAAGAGTCTACTGACTCCCAAGGGCGATTCAGGGGACGATTGGTTGAGAACCAATATTTTCCACACGACCTGCACAGTTGCAGATAAAGTCTGCAAAATGATCATTGACAGCGGCAGTTGTGAGAATGTAGTGTCCGAGGAGGTTGTCCAGAAATTGCAGTTGAAGACGGACCGTCATCCTAAGCTATACAAGTTGTCATGGCTAAATAAAGGCAGTGAGGTAACAGTTGATAGGCGATGCCTCGTGTCTTTTTCAATTGGTAGAAAATATTTCGATAATGCCTGGTGTGATGTTGTGTCTATGGATGCGTGTCATGTATTGTTGGGTCGACCTTGGCAGTATGATCGCAGTGTCATTCATGATGGACGGAAGAATACATATTCCCTTAACATCAAGGGAAAAAAGATTGTGTTGGCGCCCCGGCGGGAAGGACTCACTCCTACCCCGGTAACCAATAATACTAACCTGCTTTCCATGTCCAAGTTTTTAGATGAGATTGAGCATGGAGGCGTGGTCTATGCTTTACTACCTTGCGAGAATAGTGCAGTAGACGTGGATACAGATTTACCAGTAGAGGTGCAGCGGCTGCTAGCAGAATTCTCTGACTTGATGCCAGAGGATCTTCCTCCTGGGCTACCGCCTATGAGGGATATTCAGCATCAAATTGACCTTGTTCCTGGGTCAAGTTTTCCAAATCGACCAGCATATCACCTCAGTCCCAAGGAGGCTGAAGAGTTGAAGCGACAGGTGGTAGAGTTGTTGGAGAGGGGCTATATCCGAGAGAGTATGAGCCCATGTGCAGTCCCTGCCCTGCTAGTGCCAAAGAAAGATAGTTCTTGGCGTATGTGTGTTGACAGCCGAGCGATCAACAGAATTACAGTGAAGTACCGGTTTCCAATTCCCCGTCTGGATGATATGTTGGATCAGCTATCCGGTTCTAAGGTCTTCTCAAAAATTGACCTTAAAAGCGGATACCACCAGATCAGAATAAGGCCTGGAGATGAGTGGAAGACGGCGTTTAAAATGCCATAAGGGTTGTATGAGTGGATGGTCATGCCTTTTGGGCTATCCAATGCGCCTAGCACGTTCATAAGATTTATGCATCAGGTCTTGCGGCCTTTTATGGGGAAATTCGTTGTAGTTTACTTCGATGATATCCTCATTTATAGTCCGACATGGGCTTCACACTTCGATCACCTTCGTGCTGTTTTTGAGATGCTGAAAACGGAGTGTCTGTTTGTCAATCAGAAGAAGTGTTCTTTCTTCACTACTTCTGTGACTTTTCTTGGTTTTGTTGTGTCTACTGATGGTGTTCATGCAGATCAGTCAAAGATAGATGCAGTCTTGGAGTGGCCCAGACCAAGGACCTTACATGACATCCGAAGTTTACATGGATTGGCATCTTTCTACCGCCGGTTCATTAGAAATTTCAGTACTCTGATTGCCCTTATCACAGAGTGCCTCAAGGGGCGTGATTTCCAGTGGTCTGAGGAGGCAGAGGCCAGTTTTCAACTGGTCACGCAAAAGATGACCGAGGCACTAGTTTTGGCACTTCCTGATTTTGACAAAGTGTTCGAGGTAAATTATGATGCATCTGGCGTTGGCATTGGTGGTGTTCTGAGTCAGGCAGGTCGTCCGGTTGCTTTTTTCAGTGAGAAGCTATCGGGATCAAAGAAAAATTATTCCACTTATGATCTGGAGTTCTATGCCATAGTTCAGTCCCTGAAGCATTGGCGTCACTACCTAGTACAGAAGGAGTTTATTCTGTTTACCGATCATGAGGCCCTGAAGTACATCAATGGCCAACACAAGCTGAGTAGACGTCATGCTAAGTGGGTGGCATACTTGCAAGAATTCACCTTTACGCTGAGGCACCAAGCAGGGAGTCTGAACCGCGTCGCAGATGCCCTGAGCCGTCGTACCTTACTCCTCACCACCATGAGTACCAAAGTTGCAGGCTTTGAGACGTTCACGGATATGTATGCAGCTGATCCTTCCTTTGGAAGGATATTTCAGGAGGTAACTGAGGGTCACCGTCATGATTTTGTTTTGCATAATGGGTATCTGTTTCGTGGATTACAGTTGTGCATTCCAGATTGTTCATTGAGGCAGCAAATTATAAGTGAACTTCATAATGAGGGACACTTTGGCCGAGATAAGACCTTGGCCCTTATCTCTTTTGACTTTTATTGGCCCAAGTTGACTAGTGATGTGGCCCATTATGTGGACCGTTGTTTTGTGTGCCAACGGTCTAAGGGAGTTCTCACCAATGCGGGCTTGTACACTCCCTTACCTGTTCCTAAAGCTCCTTGGTTCGATGTCAGCATGGATTTTGTATTGGGCTTACCCCGCACGGCCTCAGATTCTATCTTTGTTGTGGTTGACAGGTTTTCCAAGATGGCCCATTTTGTAGCTTGCAGGAAGACTATGGATGCTGTCCGGATTGCCCACCTTTATTTCAGGGAGATTGTGCGTTTACATGGTGTTCCTCGATCCATCACTTCAGATCGTGATACCAAGTTCATTAGTCATTTCTGGAAGAGCCTGTGGGGGAAACTGGGAACGCAGTTGAATTTTAGTAGCGCCTACCACCCCCAGACGGATGGCCAGACCAAGGTGGTGAACCGGAGTTTGGGCAACCTTTTGAGGTGTTTGGCAGGAACGAAGCCGAAGCAGTGGGATTTGGCATTGCCTCAAGCAGAATTTGCCTACAACAGATCAAAAAATAGAACCACAAGTTTAAGCCCATTTGAGATTGTCTATGGTCAGAACCCATCCGGGGTGCTGGACTTAGCCCCTACTCCACGTATAGGACGTTTCAGTCCTAAAGCAGATGAGATGGCAGAGTATCTTCGGGGTATCTATGAGCAGGTGAAACAGACCATTCATGAGAGCAATACCAAGTACAAGACTTGGGTTGACAGTCATCGTCGTCAGGTACTTTTTGATGTTGGTGATTTTGTTTGGGCTGTATTAACTCGTGATCGTTTTCCTATTGGCGAGTATAATAAGCTTAAGGATCGGAAGATTGGACCTTGTGAGGTCATGCAGAAGATCAATGATAATGCTTACAGGTTACGCCTTCCCAGTCACTTGAAGACTTCTGATGTCTTTAATGTGAAGCACCTAAGTCCTTGTTTTGTGGATTCTGATGACACTACTCTGAACTCGAGGACGAGTTCTTTCCAACCAGGGGTGACTGATGCAGGGGGATCCGAGACAGATGATGCTGAGCTGTCAGATTGCACCTTGATGGTGCTGAGATACCATGAGTTGGCAGATCAGCGCAAAGGTGGGAATTGATTGTGATATGTTCCTCATTGGGGCCGTTTTGAGTGCGTTTCAGTCTTTTGGCCATAACTTTGGTTACGGGTGTCGGAATCGCACATAAGACCCCAATTCGGAAAGCTCCTTTCAACGCACACGCTGTCCACATCGAGCGTAGCTCCATGTGCCTTTTTTTCGACCTCAAATTATGCTGTTTTCCCCTCCGAATCACTAGTTTTATTTATTTTTTACTATTTATGGTAATATTTCGCTTGTCAGTTAGGAAGTCATTTTAAATCCGATTTGGGCCAGTTTAAAATTTGTTTTGCATAATGGGTATCTGTTTCGTGGATTACAGTTGTGCATTCCAGATTGTTCATTGAGGCAGCAAATTATAAGTGAACTTCATAATGAGGGACACTTTGGCCGAGATAAGACCTTGGCCCTTATCTCTTTTGACTTTTATTGGCCCAAGTTGACTAGTGATGTGGCCCATTATGTGGACCGTTGTTTTGTGTGCCAACGGTCTAAGGGAGTTCTCACCAATGCGGGCTTGTACACTCCCTTACCTGTTCCTAAAGCTCCTTGGTTCGATGTCAGCATGGATTTTGTATTGGGCTTACCCCGCACGGCCTCAGATTCTATCTTTGTTGTGGTTGACAGGTTTTCCAAGATGGCCCATTTTGTAGCTTGCAGGAAGACTATGGATGCTGTCCGGATTGCCCATCTTTATTTCAGGGAGATTGTGCGTTTACATGGTGTTCCTCGATCCATCACTTCAGATCGTGATACCAAGTTCATCAGTCATTTCTGGAAGAGCCTGTGGGGGAAACTGGGAACGCAGTTGAATTTTAGTAGCGCCTACCACCCCCAGACGGATGGCCAGACCGAGGTGGTGAACCGGAGTTTGGGCAACCTTTTGAGGTGTTTGGCAGGAACGAAGCCGAAGCAGTGGGATTTGGCATTGCCTCAAGCAGAATTTGCCTACAACAGATCGAAAAACAGAACCACAGGTTTAAGCCCATTTGAGATTGTCTATGGTCAGAACCCATCCGGGGTGCTGGACTTAGCCCCTATTCCACGTATAGGACGTTTCAGTCCTAAAGCAGATGAGATGGCAGAGTATCTTCGGGGTATCCATGAGCAGGTGAAACAGACCATTCATGAGAGCAATACCAAGTACAAGACTCGGGTTGACAGTCATCGTCGTTAGGTACTTTTTGATGTTGGTGATTTTGTTTGGGCTGTATTAACTCGTGATCGTTTTCCTGTTGGCGAGTATAATAAGCTTAAGGATCAGAAGATTGGACCTTGTGAGGTCGTGCAGAAGATCAATGATAACGCTTATAGGTTGCGCCTTCCCAGTCACTTGAAGACTTCTGATGTCTTTAATGTGAAGCACCTAAGTCCTTGTTTTATGGATTCTGATGACACTACTCTGAACTCGAGGACGAGTTCTTTCCAACCCGGGGCGACTGATGCAGGGGGATCCGAGACAGATGATGCTGAGCTGTTAGATTGCACCTTGATGGCGCTGAGATACCATGAGTTGGCAGATCAGCGCAAAGGCGGGAATTGATTGTGATATGTTCCTCATTGGGGCCGTTTTGAGTGTGTTTCAGTCTTTTGGCCATAACTTTGGCTACGGGTGTCGGAATCGCACATAAGACCCCAATTCGGAAAGCTCCTTTCAGCGCGCACGCTGTCCACATTAAGCATAGCTCCATGTGCCTTTTTCCAACCTCAAATTCTGCTGTTTTCCCCTCCGAATCACTAGTTTTAGTTAGTTTTTACTATTTATGGTAATATTTCGCTTGTCAGTTAGGAAGTCATTTTAAATCCGATTTGGGCCGGATTTTTTGCAGATTGCTTATTTTGTTTCGAATTTCAATTTAGAGTGATTTCTGAGATTTTGCTATTTTTGGCAAAATTCGGATAAACACGATTTTTGGCTATAACAGTCCGGCTTGTGGACTGATTTTCATTATTGCTTGATTTTATAATATTCCGTTAAACCCTAGAGACTTTTCTCTCTGGTTTTGGGCGAATTTTCTCCTGTGAATCATTTGTTGGAACTAGCCTGCAGGGTAATCGCTATCCTGTCCGGCGTCAGGTAGGTTTGAGGCCTTAGATGAGACACAAAATTCTTATTTGTTCTCATTTCATCTCATCCTATTTTATTTCTAAACATAATTCAAATGCAAAAGTTTCAAACTAATCATTACAACTTTTTTAAACTTTCAAATAAAAAATAACAAAACAATTCCAACTTTTTCCAATCTCTAAACAAAAATAATATTATAAAACTATATTATTACAATATTTTAACTTTATAATATTTTTTATTCAACATTTTTCTCTCGTCTTTCAAAACACAAAAAATACTCAACTCTTCAAACTATCTCAATACTATTCACAAACTATCTTACTACTATTTACAAAATTCTTATCTCACTCTCCAAACCAACCCTAGTTTATAATTTTCATAACTTATCACATTGATCAACTATGTTCAAAATCAAAACATGAGGAAGTCTATTTTTCGAAAGAGAAATGCTAGCTTTAGCTATACAATTATGAGCATAATTTAGAATTTTAACTGTAAACTTAAATGCAGTTCTACATCACAACTAATTTTTTTTTTCATCTGTGTTTTATTTATATATGCCCAAGTGTATCAAAATTATTACATGTCAAATAGATATTACATGTCAACTTTTTTTCTTTTTTTTCCCCAGAGCACTCGATCGAATATTTTACTAGGTATACGTACGTAGGTTTGGATCGAAAATATATTAGAACTTATATTATATATATAATACACACTTACATGAAAATTAAGCTATAAATTTCGGTCGTCTTCTCCCTTTCAAATCTTTTAGTGATATTTTTTATTATCCTTCATACCGTAAAACTTTTATTAGTACTACTTTCTCTGGCCTGCTTCTTTCATCAGTTTTTTTATTGGCTTTTTTTCCTCTCTTTTTTTTTAAAATTTTTTTTTAGTTAATTACAACAGCCAAAACAATGTTGAGATCAAATAAAATAAAAATTTGTTTATGATTTCACATCTCATGCAAATGATCAAGCTGACCCTGAATTGAGAAACTATACACACACACACGTACACATGTACACACGCAATACAATCAAATTTACAAATGCATATGAGGAGCAGACGCACTCGGATATATCATGTCAACCCGACTCAACCTCGTTATATTGCAGATAGATTGGATACTTAACGCAATACTTTATCTAAACAAGCTATATATGTATAACCCATTATATATGAGGGTTCAAAACTTAGTATATATGGTTTTTATATGCCATATAATATACTGGATCATGATCTAGTACTTCATTTATTTAGATACTATTGTCACTCCTGCACATGACTGCCAATCTTAATGACTAAAACATCAGTTGGGTATGAGTTTGAAAGGAGGCTTAACAAGAGCTGGTGCTGGATCGTATCTTCCATAGTCTTTGGTGTTGGCCCTAAGAAGCCTTTCATGGACAGAAATTATGTCCAGATCTTCATGGGGTATTCCCTGGCCAGTAAAAACCAGACATTGAATCAGCAAGTCTGATGTTCTTGTGCATGTGAAACGATATTCATCACAGTGATTAGACAAGATTAATATACCTAGAATGTTAAAGTAATTTAGTGCTTCTCAAATTTGATTATTATTACAGTAATTCATCCTCTGGTGCTTTTGATCGTGCATGCATCATATGAAATGGCTACAGAAAGAGATACAACCCCACCCAACACAAACAATGAAAGGAAGTAAGAAAATAGCGATATACTCATTTGACAAACCTCATCAAGTAGTGCATCCGCTTCTTTAGCCAACTCATTGTTGGAAGCCCCCCAAGTGTGAATTGCCCAAGTGAAAATACAGTCTCCCACCGTCAAAGAGAAGCTTATCACTAGTCCTAGAAGGTTGCAGCAGCCCCTCAAGAGTCAATGAAAGCTGCTGGAAATTTCTTGGTTGTCAACTATGGAGGCTACGTTAGGTGGGCTTATCCTATAAAAGGAGATCATTTGAAATGGTGTAAATCATCCTCACTGCGGTGAGAGATAAATGATGACTTGCAAAAATTTCATATTGCATATTTACTGTGACACCCCGTTTTTACGTATATTTTCACTGAAGAAATATTTTAATTTAATTAATATAATAGTTCTTTTATTTTAAATTATCAGATTTTAAATTCTTTTTATTTTTTATTTGAATTTAAATTGTTGTTTAATTTATTTTAGCTTGTCTTTGGTTTTAAAATTAAATAGTTAGTTTTTACTAGTTATTTATTATATTTTAGCTTTATGTTGTGTTTAAAATATTTTCTTGGTTTTATTGCTTTTAAAGTTATTTTCGTTGGATCAGTTGTTGGACTCCAGAGGTGAGGACTGGACCTCATTTCTTTTCCCCATATTTTCTTTTCTCTTTTCCTTTTTCTTTCTTCTCTTTTTCTTTCTTTTTTTCTTTCTTTTTTCTCCCTTCTTTCTTTCTCCCCCGAGCCCCCAACCCGTGCGTTCTCTCTCTCTCCTCTCCTTCACGCCGTTCAGCCTAGCCACCACGACCCATCGCCGTCCGGCCGACGTGGCCGACACAGCCACCACCGTCCGACTTCGCTCCGGCCGGCGCACCACCCCACCAAATATCTCCCCCATTCGGCCAGCCGTTAGCCACCTAGAGGCCTTCCTTTCCGCAAGGTTTTAGCCTCGATTAGCCGCCGTCGCTCCACATCCGGCAACCACCTCTTCACAGCTTCTTCCTCTACCTCTTGCCGTTCTAACCCACTCATTTTCGGCCCCAATCCATTACCGGAGCAGCTCCCACGAGCTCAACTCAGATTTGGCCTTTTTCCGCTTCCACCTTCGTTTCCACTGCCACCCACGGCCAAAGCTCACTTCCCTTAGCTTCATAAACACCTCTGGGCCATTCCCTATCAATCCCGAGCTTTGGTTTGTTCCCGTTCAAAAGTAGGTATTTTACAACCCACGGCCACAGTGAAATTTCACTGTTACGTTGCTTTTCCTTCACCGTTTGTTGCGCGCCGATCCTTCGAAAATTAATATATAATGCTGTAAGTATTTTTCAAACTTCGTTTTAGATTTAAATATATTATTGCCTTTACAATAATTATTTGTGATCTGGTTGGTTATTCCGGACTGAGTCCGAGGAGTCGAGGGTCGGTTGGAATTGAGGAATGAGTTGTTTGTTTGGTTGTTATTAATGTTTGGATTATATTGGTGAATTTGTATAATTTTATTTGCATTGCATTGTGCATGCATATGCATGTGTTATTTATTGAAAACTGGGTTTTCGAGCGAGATATGGTTTTTAGTATATGCGAACGATGGGATTGATTGGCTTGAGTTAGAGGCACGTGTAGGGATGGTGGTGAGCAGGGAGGGTGGTAGAGTCCCGCCTGCGATTCCCGCCTACAGTGCTCTGATGGTTTGGTTAATGGGTCATTTTCTGGGAAAATGACGAGACTGGTTTTTGGGCCATTATCTGGGATAATGGCGAGGTTATGTTTAAGGAAAATGTTTTTGGGTCAAATGGGATTTTGATGTGCGTGGAAAAAATGTGATTTATGGGACATGTGCATTGGGCATATATTCATGCATTTTGTTTTGGTTGTAATATATTTTTTATCTTGCGTTGTTTGGATTATTAATTACCTGCGGCACCATTTTTGGTACCGTAGATTTTGGTGCAGATGTAGAGGAGGAGGGGGCTGAGCCCAAGGAGGCGGCTCCGCTGGAGGAGTAGTTTGGATGGCTTTTATATATAATATTTGTTGTTGTTTGTATTGTTATGTATTTGGATTTGAGATGTTGAACTTGTAATATTTTAATTACGCTTGTTTTAAACTGGTTTGTAATTATACAAAATTTTGGTACTTAGTTATATGGCTTTTCTATCTGCTGTGTGTTTTTATTTGAACACATATTACTTGTGCACACACTTTTGGCACTTGGCGATGGGATGTGTGACCCGTGTTGTCATCATCCTAACGTCTCGATTTCCACGTGGCCGTATGTGGGAGTTGGGGGCGTCACATTTACAACATCGCTCGAGCGGAGGATTTTGGCCGCTCGAGCGAACTCAGGCAGATTCAACCGCTCAATGGCCGCTCGACAGTGAGCTCGAACGGGTTGCGGGAAAACAAGATTGCTCGAGCGGAGACATTGGCCGCTCGAGCGAAGTTAGGCAGAGTTGAACTCTCGATGTGTGCTCGACAAGCCGCTCGAGCGAAGTCAGACAGAGTTGAACGCTCGATGTGCGCTCGACAAGCTGCTCGAGCGAATTTAGGTAAAGTCAAACTCTCGATACTCTTCTTATCACTTTATTATAAAACTACGATACTGTGCACTTGCAGTTTTGCACCGATCAAGTTTTTGGCGCCGTTGTCGGGGATTGATTTATTCTTATTCTTTTTGTCAATATCGATACAAAGTAATCTTGGTTTTAATTTAGAATTTTATATTAATTTATTCTTATATTTAATTTTTTTTCTGCTCTACAGGTGTGTTTTTGACATTGGATGCGCCGTGCTAGATCTCGTGATATTATTCCTTTGGATCCAAAAGATTGAAAGAACTCTTAGATCACGAAAAAAAAATAAGATACTAGCCATGGCTGAAGAAAAACATGAGGCACTGCCACGCACCTTGAATGACTATGTACGGCCAGTTGTGAATGGAAATTATTCGAGTATAAGACGCCAGACTATTAATGCCAACAACTTTGAGCTCAAACCAGTTTTGATTAGCATGGTGCAGCAGGCTCAATTCAGCGGATCGCCACTTGATGATCCCAATATTCATTTGGTAATGTTCTTGGAGATTTGCGACACTGTAAAGATCAATGGTGTTACTGAAGACACCATTAGACTGACATTATTTCCTTTTTCTTTGAGGGACAAGGCTAGAGGTTGGCTACAATCTCTACAATCGGGAAGCATCACTAGTTGGTAGGACATGGTTGAAAAGTTTCTTGCTAAATTCTTTCCACCTGCAAAAACAGCCCAACTCAGGAGTGAGATTGGTCAATTCAAGAAAAATGATTTTGAGTCACTCTATGAAGCGTGGGAGAGGTATAAAGATTTGGTTCGACGTTGCCCACAACATAGATTGCCAGATTGGTTGCAAGTTCAGATGTTCTATAATGGGTTAAATGGGCAAACTCAAACTATAGTTGATGCTGCTTCTGGTGGAACTTTGATGTCAAAGACAGCTGAGGGTGCTACTGCCATTTTGGAAGAAATGGCCTCAAAAAACTATCAATGGCCAACTGAGAGGACTTTGGCTAAGAAAGTTGCTGGAATTCATGACTTGGAGCTGATAGCAGCACTTTCACCTCAAGTTACTACCCTATCTCATCAAATTTCAGCTTTGACAACCCAAAGGATACCACAAAGTATAGAATATGTTGCATCTACAAGTATAACAGTTCCAAGTGATGAAGCGAGTCAAGACAAGTTCAATACATCAACAATCGGAACTACAACTATCGTGGTAATCTTATGCCAAATTACTATCATCCAGGGTTTCGAAATCATGAGAATTTGTCATATGGAAATACAAAGAATGTGTTGCAACCTCAACCTCTTCCAGGATTTTATAGCCAACCAAGCGAGAAGAAGATGTCACTTGAGGATGCCATGGTTTCCTTTGTTCAGGAGACCAATGCAAGGTTTAAAAAGACTGATTCACGGTTGGATAACATTAAGACTCATTGTAGCAATATGGGAGCCATTATGAAGAATCTTGAAGTGCAAATTGGGCAATTAGCCACTACCATCAATGCCCAACAAAGAGGAGCTTTTCCTAGCAACACTGAAGTAAATCCAAAGGAACAATGCAAAGCCATCACACTTAGGAGTGGAAAAAAAATTGAGAGGTCACCATTAAAGGAGAGCAAGTCCACCCCTATAGCTGCGAACAATGGCCAAAGCAAGGATCAAGTAGAAGAAGAAGAGATTGTCAATGATACACTAAGAGAGACCAACCTGCCTCCAGCAATTTCATTTCCTGACAATCCTCCTATTCTCTCTCCTCCACTTCCTTACCCTTAACGTTTTCAAAAGCAAAAATTAGATAAGCAATTTTCTAAGTTTTTGGATAATTTTAAGAAAATTCACATAAATATTCCTTTTGCAGATGCCTTGGAACAAATGCCAAACTATGTCAAATTTCTGAATGACATCATTTCTAAGAAGAGAAGGTTGGAGGAGTTTGAAACAGTGAAGCTTTCTGAAGAATGCAGTGCCATTCTTCAAAAGAAATTGCCTCAAAAATTAAAAGATCCAGGGAGTTTCACTTTACTTTGCACTATTGGAAATTCATTTTGAAAAAGCAGTGGTTCTACACAACACTACACCTAGAGGGGGGGTGAATAGGTGTAATACGATTTTTCCGGTCTTTTAAAAAGATTGTTAAACAACAATTAATCAAATGAATAAATCACACAAATAATCAACACAAGATTTTGTTCACGAAGTGGAAACTCATTTGAAGAACGACTTCAAAATCTAAAACCACTCCGGGTGTAAGACACCACCTCAAATCCACTATAGAAAATTTAGTTTGTTACAACCAATTTAGAGACACTCACAAAACCTTTGTAGTAGCTAAACTTGGCTTGCAACACCACGAGCGACCCACTCGATCTCTACACGCATGTAGTGTCGGAACTCCGACTTTCTATAGCTTCCCACGAGAACTTCTCGATCTCTGCATCAACAGCAGCTCCGGACTCTTCCGGCCAATGAACTCGTCCACTCCAATTGACTCATATGAAGATTGATGTTGAATGTAGTGTGGTGGAGATGTGTTGATCCAAGAGAGAATCAACCAAGTGGGGGAGAGGTTGTTCTAAAAGATCTTGGAGGCCCTTAGGGTTTTTGCTTTGATTCTCCACACTTAGAACAACAGAGAAGCTGTTCTATTTATAGTACCACTCAAAGGAGGCGCATGAAAACCCTAGGTTTTAAGTCATCTGGAACATTCGCTCAAGCACAGTTTCGAGCGAAGGTCGAGCACCGAAATCTGTCTGAGTTCGCTCGAGCTAAGTGTCGAGCGAGGGTCGAGCGGAACAATCTGCCTGAGTTCGCTCGAGCTCAGTATCGAGCGAGGGTCGAGCGGTGCAATCTGCCAAAGTTCGCTCGAGCGGTATGTCGAGCGAGTGTCGAGCGGCCAACTCTGCCTGAGTTCGCTCGAGCGCCCTGTCGAGCGGTAACACCTGTTTTGTCCAGTGATCAGTACACTTCAATCATTTTGCTTCAACACTTGTTACAACACTATTTTACAAGAATATGCCAATCAACTCATTTTTGCCTCAACAATCTCCTCCTTTGGCATTTCTGTGACAAAACCTCTAACCTATACATATGACCTAATCCTAGCACACCCATCACTAGATTCATATTCTTGAACAAAATGAAATATTTCTGCAAATACTTAGCAAACGGTTAAACATATCGCACAAAGAATTGTTTGCAAATCACAAACCACAATTCATGAGTAGACATGACAAGTACAAGCTTTAGAGACAAAATATTCCATTAAACAATTAATCAGAAAATGAGTTCAAGAACAATTAGTCACACAGCAGCAGTAAACAAGAGATATAAAACCAAAAGATAAAAACCAAAAGCTGTTGTTCCCAAAACAAATGTGTTGCTAACAACTAACACTCCCCCTGAGTTAGTATTCAAAACTCCCCCTTAATCAGTACTCCCCCTTTTTGTCACAGGCTGATAAAGGGTCTCAATCATCTGCAGGACTGCCACCATCTTCATCATTAAGTTGCTCTTCAATGTCATTGAAGCGTTGGGTCACATACTGCTGCAGGCTATCAAACCGGGCATCCAACGTATCAAACCGAGCATCGAAAGTATCAAACCGAGCAGAAACTGTAGCATCTAGAGTATCAAACCGGGCATCAAGGCGGGCTAAATACTCAAGAACCTGCTGAAGACTGGGCTCGGTCGAGCCAGGTGCCGAGCAAGATGGCTGAGAAGTGGATGGCCTAGAGCTAGATGGCTGAGAGGTGGAAGGCCGAGAGCTGGATGGCTGTGAACTGGAAGGCCGAGAGCTCGAAGGCTAAGAGGAAGGTGCGGGAGGATGCTCAACACGGATAGGCTGCGGGGTGGTGTGAGCATGACTAAGCTGCACCGTCCGACGACCAATGGGAGCCTTAAGTGCTATTCTAGGCTCTTGTGGTAGAAACGCAACTGATTGGGAGATGGCTATTCAGGTGATGAGACAGGCAAACAGCAAACCAGTCCGTTTCTTGGAGGACTGAAAAGCCTCAATAATGACCCGACACAGAAGAGACCCTAGATCAATGGGGACATCATTGATCAAGGCATGTAGAAGAATGGCGCGGTCAAGACCCACGTCACTCTGATGACCCGTAGGATAGAGATTGGTAAGAACAATCCTACTCAGAATGAGATTGTCAGGTGTAAAAAGAATAGTTTGGAGAGGGCTCTTCCCTTCCCAATGACTAGTCCCACCACAAAGACAGCTAGCAATAGCTTGTGGAGTAGGAGGAGATGTCCGTGTATAAGGATAGTTTGGATAAGTCACACGAGGGGCATTCAGCAAGTTTGCTATCATGCCTGGAGTCACCCGGAAGGAAATGTTCCGGAGACTAACCCCAAAGGAGTCATCAATCAAAATAGCATGAATGTTGGAGTAAAACTCCTGAACCATCTCCACAGAAGGAGTGGGATGACCAGTGGTCAAGGCCTGCCACTGGCGAGACTAAAAAATATGAGGAATTATGGTCTCATAAAGCTCACCAAGAGAGACGTCACGCTCAACAATAGGGGTACGTTGAGAGAAGTTCTGAGTGTACAGCTCCTGAGCTTGTGCACTATGGAACTGAGCGTGAGCGGGTGCAGGAGGGTTTTGGCGAGGACGAACACATCGAGACGACATGGCTTTTGGCTGTAGATAGAGTCAGTGACGTTAGACAAGGCTAAAGGTGATGTGATGACTTGATGGATGCATGTCTAATATGTCAAATGCATGATGATGATAAAACTCAAAACACTTCATGCCCATCCTAACTAACCAAGAGATGAACATGCTTACACAACAATGCCAATCATGCCAATCATGATAAAACAACAATGCCAACCATGCCAATCATGATAAAACAACAATGCCAACCAACCATGCTCATGAAAAAGGGACAAAAACCATTTTGTAATCCCAACTAAGTCGGTTGGGAATTTTAAACTCAAAACACGACCCATGCCCTTTCTAACATAAAACACCTTCAAACCTAATGCAATTCCAAGTCAAATGACGACCCAACACTAGGATATGCATGAAATAGGTATATGAACAATGCTATGCTAATGCATGATGAAAAAGAGTAAACAAAATTCATTTAGGCATTTCATCAAACACTTGGAGTGCATCCAAGTGAGAAACTCGGGCAACACCCCATGGGAGGTTCAAAAACCTCCTAAATACAACCACACATCCAACAAAACTCCATAGGAGTTTCAATGAACCCAACACAATAGAGGGTTTTCAAGAAATTCACTCCAAAGAGGAGCAAAACCGAAACC
This sequence comes from Carya cathayensis, assembly GCA_011037825.1. Classification (NCBI taxonomy): domain Eukaryota; kingdom Viridiplantae; phylum Streptophyta; class Magnoliopsida; order Fagales; family Juglandaceae; genus Carya; species Carya cathayensis. The sequence goes on along the minus strand of QGSO01000214.1, from coordinate 1,609,823 downwards.
CACAAAAGCTACACCGAAAACCCATAAAACAAACCATGAAAAAGAAAGGTAAACAAAGAGAGAGCATTTTACCTTGATTTGGAGAAGATTTCGGAAGAAAAACAAGTGGAAAACCGAAGAGATTTGAGTAAGGGAGAGAAATCGCACGGAATGAGTTTGGGAGAAAAACTGTGCGTGTGAGCTCGAGCGGCGCTGGGCTTTATACCAGACATTCGCTCGAGCGAACTTAAACCCTCGAGCGACCTATTGAGCGAATTTAGCTCGAGCGGAGTCGAGCGAGACCTCCAGATTTTGCAATTTTGCCCAGTTTTGAAACACACACCACTCACAAGACTCACATGACTTTGACAAACACTAGGGAAGTCAATTTTCAACCCAAGAATACATATCAAATGAAGAGAAGCATCATATTCTCACAAAACACGCAGGTAAAAATAAAGTATCTCAAGTAATGTAGACATGCGTGTTTAACCGGTCCTTGCTCAATCAAGAAATTTCAACCGATAAGCGTGAGCGGGGTTGGGCTGAACAAGAAATCATAAATGCTTGGGAAGCTCTTCCAAGACACAAAAAGTCAAACCCAATGCTGCTAGGACCTGAATCCTTCTGTTTGAATACTTGTTTCAGTATGTTCAAGAAACAGAAAACTTATTCTGTTTTTCATTTTTTTTTATTTTTTTTTATTTTAACAACATCACTTTTTCTTTTCCTTTTGATGTGCCATATTTTTGCACAAGAGAATCATGATGAGGTCATCTAGCCCGTGGTCAATTCTGTGTGCAAGTAGAGCTTCCTACCACCTTTGATTGCCTCCCCAATACTCACAAGTGGCGAAATGTCAATTAACTGAGCCAGGAGTGAAGTGTGTGATGCTAGTCATAAATTACACAAAATACTCATGTTTCAAACCTTTGTAAACCATAAGTGTATGATACAAATCTCAAAAGATGCATGCCCTTAGATTTTAGAATTAACAGCCCCACCATTATATAGCACAATCATGGAGTGCATGTATGGACAGCAAACAACAACAAGGAAACTAGATAACTAACAAACACAAAATAAACACCAACAACAAAATAAAACAAAAATGCATGTAAGTATGTAATGCATGTAATGCATGACTATTAGTCTATAGCACAAAAACCATGTGTGGCTTGAGTTTTCCCCTTTTTGACGATCCACCTTGGTACCCCTTTTCTTGAGTAGGGCTTTTCAATTCTCTTAGTTTGCCTCCTTAACTCAAAACAATTTGGTCGGATGTGACCAATCTTACCACAATGATGACACACGGGGCTTGCTTTGTGAACTCTCCGTCTCAAGAAGGTTGAGACATTCATAGAGCCATTTATGAAATTCTTATCCCTTCTAGAAGGATAAGCAGCTCTACTATTAACAAAAGTAGGAACATGCACAAAGTGTCTCATTAATTTAAAGCAGTCTGGTCTAATATGGCCAATCTGTCCGCAGTGATGACATATGGCGAGCTCTTTGTCTTTTGGGAGGTGGAGCAGATTTTTACATTTTCATAGGCTTCTTACCCTTTCCAGATGGATGAGTCTTCCTATTCTCAGTCATTGCAGGAACAAACGTTGTTTTTCTTGCATTTTTATAGGAGGCTTTCGAGGTTGAAGGAGCATCAGGATTCTCTTCACAGTAGCCTAGACCACTCTTATCACTGGGGGACTTTCCTAAACTTAGGAGTTTGTCAAGCTGATTTGTCCCAATGGAGAATTTCTGCAACTTAGTATTTAACAAAGTCAGCTCACTTTCATGAGTTGTCACTTTATCTTCCAAAGTCACATTCCTCTTTTGTAACTCATCCGTTAGACCAATGGCTTCTCCTAGTTTGTCTTGGAGTTCTTCATTTTCTCTTTTGCACAAATCTATTTCCTCAATATGTGCTTTATTGAGTTTCCTCAATTTCACACATTCTTTATACAACTTCTCATAGATTTCCTGCAACTCATCTTCATTTACAGAGTCATTTTCAGAAACGCTCTCAATTTCAAACCTAGATTCATTGCTATGACTTTTGCCTACAACAGAGGAAGTGAAAGCCATGTAATTGAGATTTTTCTTCATGGAAGAATTCTCTTGTGAGTCACTTGACTCAGACTCACTATCAGTCAAGGAAGCAACATTAGCTTGCTCTTTTGCCTTTTTGTAATTTGCACACTCAAATCGAATGTGACCAAAACCATGACATTCATGACACTGAATATTGTCCTTGTCAGCTCTAGTGTCTCGCTTATAGCTCTTTTCTCGGTTTTCAGAACTTGAACCCCTGTTAAACCCTTTGAACCTTCTCCTCTCCTGTCCCGGGTTTTTCTTAATAAACATCTTCCTGAATTTTTTAGCATAAAAAGCTATTTCCTTGTCACTCATGGCAAGTTCATCGGAAGATTCATCAAACTCCTCTCTAATAGCTTTTAGGGCTATGGACTTGTTTTTCTTATCCAAGGGAAGAGTATGTTCATAGGTTTGGAGGGAGCCCACCAACTCTTCAATTCTCATAGCATCCACATCCTTGCTTTCTTCAATAGCCGTGACCTTAGGACGAAATCTCTCAGGAAGAGATCTGAGAACTTTTCTCACAACTCTATTCTCAGGAATTCTATCCCCTAGATTAAAGCGAGAGTTGACGATATCATTTAGTTTGGCATAGAAAACATCAAATATTTCATCATCCCTCATTTTCAATTCTTCAAAGCTAGTGGTCAACATTTGAAGCTTAGAGTTCTTGACAGCCTTGGTACCTTCATGGGTAATTTCAAGGATATCCCAAGCCTCTTTGGAATTTTGACACATTGATATCCGTTTGAACTCTTCCTGAGACACAGCCATGAAGATCGCATTTAGCCCTTTGCTATTCCAACCACACTCACTTATTTCATCCCTAGAATAGTTTTCCACACTTTTTAGAGTTTGAACTCCATCAACAATAACCTTTGGCTCTGTCCAACCATTTGTTATGGAAAACCACACTCGTTCATCCACAGATTTCAGAAATGCTCTCATTCGAACTTTCCAATAAGCGTAGTTGTTTCCATCAAAATATAGTGGAGTTGTGAGTGATTGAGACCTATCCATTTTAAACCACTACAGCAGGATCACACTCAGGAACTGAATCCTAGTGGAGTGAACCCTCTCTGATACCAATTGAAAAAGCAGTGGTTCTACACAACACTACACCTAGAGGGGGGGTGAATAGGTGTAATCCGATTTTTTCGGTCTTTTAAAAAGATTGTTAAACAACAATTAATCAAAGGAATAAATCACACAAATAATCAACACAAGATTTTGTTCACGGAGTGGAAACTCATTTGAAGAATGACTTCAAAATCTAAAACCACTCCGGGTGTAAGACACCACCTCAAATCCACTATAGAAAATTTAGTTTGTTACAATCAATTTAGAGACACTCACAAAACCTTTGTAGTAGCTAAACTTGGCTTGCAACACCACGAGCGACTCACTCGATCTCTACACGCATGTAGTGTCGGAACTCCGACCTTTCTATAGCTTCCCACGAGAACTTCTCGATCTCTGCATCAACAGCAGCTCCGGACTCTTCCGGCCAATGAACTCGTCCACTCCAATAGACTCATATGAAGATTGATGTTGAATGTAGTGTGGTGGAGATGTGTTTATCCAAGAGAGAATCAACCAAGTGGGGGAGAGGTTGTTCTAAAAGATCTTGGAGGCCCTTAGGGTTTTTGCTCTGATTCTCCACACTTAGAATAGTAGAGAAGCTGTTCTATTTATAGTACCACTCAAAGGAGGCGCATGAAAACCCTAGGTTTTAAGTCATCTGGAACATTTGCTCGAGCGCAGTTTCGAGCGAAGGTCGAGCGCCGAAATCTATCTGAGTTCGCTCGAGCTAAGTGTCGAGCGAGGGTCGAGCGGAACAATCTGCCTGAGTTCGCTCGAGCTCAGTATCGAGCGAGGGTCGAGCGGTGCAATCTGCCAAAGTTCGCTCGAGTGGTATGTCGAGCGGGTGTCGAGCGGCCAAATCTGCCTGAGTTCGCTCGAGCGAGTGTCGAGTGGCCAACTCTGCCTGAGTTCGCTTAAGCGCCCTGTCGAGCGAGTGTCGAGCGGTAACACCTGTTTTGTCTAGTGATCAGCACACTTCAATCCTTTCGCTTCAACACTTGTTACAACCCTATTTTACACAGGTTTTCACAAGAATATGCCAATCAACTCATTTTTGCCTCAACACATTTTTTGATAGATTTTTATGTGATCTTGGTGCTAGCATTAATCTTATGCCACTTTCTGTTTGCAGGAAATTAGGACTTGGAGAGATGAAGCATACAACAATTTCTTTGCAACTAGCGGATCGGTCTATCAAATATCCACGTGGAATCATAGAAGACGTATTGGTAAAGGTGGATAAATTTATTTGTCCTATTGATTTTGTGGTGTTAGACATGGAAGAAGATGAAGAAGTCTCACTAATTCTTGGCTGACCGTTCTTGGCTACGGGAAGGGCTTTGATTGATGTTCAAAAGGGTGAATTAACATTGAGAGTTAATAAGGAAGAAGTTATGTTCAACATCTACCAAGTCATGAAATTTCCAGAAGATCCAAGTACTTGCTTTCGGGTTGATGTCATTAAGCAATGTGTAGAAGAGGCCTTTCAAGAGGATATGTCATCCGATCACCTAGAACAATGTATCACCACTTCATCTCATGCTTATGATTTTAATAATTCTACTGTTTGTGAATCTGACTTACCTTTTGTTAGTGAAGAATTTCTCCACTATGTTTTTGCTTTGGGAGCATTGCAGCAGGTTACATCACTTAGTAATGAAGTAGGGAAGCTAGAGCCGATGGTACCAAAGATTGAATCTGAAAATGCTAAAGAAAAGATGCAGCAAAATACAATTCCGGAGTTGAAGCAATTACCTAAGCATCTTCGCTATGCATTCTTGGGTGATAGTGATACATTTCCAGTGATTGTTGCTACATCACTCACACCCGAAGAAGAGGAAAAGTTGCTGCGTGTGTTGAGGGAGCATAAAACAGCCTTGGGATGGACTATTTCTGACATAAAAGGAATAAGTCCCTCCATTTGCATGCACAAGATTTTAATGGAGGAGCTTTACAAACCAACGATCGAGCACCAAAGAAGATTAAATCCAGCAATGAAGAAGTCGTGAGAGCTGAAATTTTGAAACTCCTTAATGCTAGAATTATTTATGCTATTTCAGACAGCTCATGGGTAAGTCCAGTGCAGGTTGTACCAAAAAAGGGTGGAATGACGGTGGTTAAAATGACAATAATGAGTTCATTCCTACAAGAACGGTCACGGGATGGCGTGTATGCATGGATTACTGCAAGTTGAATAAAGCAACAAGGAAGGATCATTTTCCACTTCCATTCATTGATCACATGTTGGATCGATTGGCTAGGTACTCCTACTATTGCTTTTTAGATGGTTATTCATGGTATAATCAGATTGCAATAGCTCCTGAAGATCAAGAGAAAACTACATTCACATGTCCCTATGAAACATTTGCTTTTAGGAGGATGCCCTTTGGATTGTGCAACGCCCCTGCGACATTTCAACTTTGCATGATGGCTATCTTTTCTGATATGGTGGAAGATATAATGGAAGTTTTCATGGATGACTTTTCAGTTTTTGGTGCATCTTTTAATCATTGTTTGCATAACTTAGCTCTTGTTTTGCAAAGATGTGAAGATAAAAATCTAGTCCTGAACTGGGAGAAATGTCATTTCGTGGTTCAAGAAGGGATCGTGCTTGGCCATAGAGTGTCATCTAAAGGAATTGAAGTGGATCGAGCCAAAATTGCAACCATAGAAAAACTACCACCTCCAAAGAATGTGAAGGGAATCAAAAGCTTTCTGGGACATGCAGGATTTTATAAAAGATTTATTAAAGATTTTTCTAAACTCTCTAAACCTTTATGTAATCTTCTTGAAAAAAATTCTGCGTTTGACATTGATGTTGTTTATTCGCAGGCCTTTAATGCAATCAAGGATAAACTAATTTCAGCACCAATTGTGATTGTGCCTGATTGGAGTCAACCTTTTGAAGTTATGTGCGATGCAAGTGACTTTGCAATTGGAGCAGTGTTGGGGCAAAGGCGAGACAAACTATTTAGAGCCATCTATTATGCAAGCCGGACATTAAATGAAACTCAATTAAATTATACGACAACTGAGAAGGAGATGCTTTCTGTGTTGTTTTCTTGTGACAAATTTCGGTCTTACCTCATTGGTACAAAGGTGATAGTGTTCACTGATCATGCAGCACTTCTCTATTTGTTTGGCAAGAAGGATGCTAAGCCGAGGCTAATTCGTTGGATCCTCATTCTTCAAGAATTTGATTTGGAGGTTCGAGATAAGAAAGGAAGTGAAAATTTAGTTGCTGATCATCTCTCTCGGTTAGAGCAAGAGGAAGAAAGACCAGATTCAGTGATCCAAGAAACATTCCCTGATGAGCAATTTTTTGCATGTGAGATCAAGCTTCCGTGGTTTGCTTATATTGTAAACTACCTAGTTTGTAAAGTATTACCACCTGATCTTACTTACCATCAACGCAAGAAGTTTTTGCATGATGTGAATTATTATCTTTGGGATGAGCCTTTCTTGTTCAAAAGATGCCCCGATCAAATCATTTGAAAATGTGTGCCAGAATAAGAGATGCAAGCCATTCTCCATCATTGCCATTCATCATCATATGGAGGACACTTTGGAGCCACCTGTACAGCAGCTAAGGTACTTCAAAGTGGGTTCTTTTGGCCTTCTATTTTTCGTGATAGTTACACTTCGGTGAAAACTTGTGACCGATGCCAACGTATGGGAAATATTTCAAGGCGTCATGAGTTACCATTGAAAAATATCTTAGAAGTTGAGTTGTTTGATGTTTGGGGAATAGATTTTATGGGGCCTTTTCCTCATTCTTTTGGCTTTGCTTATATCTTGTTAGCAGTTGATTATGTGTCAAAATGGGTGGAAGCAATTGCTACAACAACAAATGATGCAAAGGTAGTGCTCAAATTTCTACACAAGAATATATTCACAAGATTTGGCACTCCACGAGCTATTATTAGTGATGAAGGGACTCACTTTTGCAACAAGTTGTTTGATAATCTTCTTTCTAAATATGGTGTAAAGCACAAGATAGCACTTGCTCACCATCCCCAAACTAATGGCCAAGCTGAAATTTCAAATAGAGAAATAAAGAACATCCTTGAGAAGATAGTCAAAACCAATAGAAAGGATTGGGCGAAGAAGCTTGATGATGCTTTGTGGGCATACCGTTAAGCCTTCAAAACACCTATCGGGATGTCTCCATACCGATTAGTATTTGGAAAGGCATGTCATCTTCCTGTGGAGTTAGAGCATAGAGTTTATTGGGCTGTAAAAAAGTTTAACTTTGATTTGAAGGCAGCAGGTGAAAAATGACTTCTTCAATTGAATGAGATGAAAGAGTTCCGGAATGATGCATATGAAAATGCAAAGATCTATAAAGAACGGATGAAGAAGTGGCATGACAAACAGATTCTTAGGCGAGAGTTTGCACCAGGACAACAAGTTTTACTCTTCAATTCACGACTCAAACTCTTCCCGGGAAAGTTAAAATCAAGATGGACAGGTCCTTATACAATTGATAAAGTTTTCTCTTTTGGAGCAATAGATTTGAAGGACAAGACAGGAAATATTTTCAGAATTAATGGTCAGAGATTGAAGCACTACTATGGAGAACAAGTGGAGAGGAACTATGCATTTATTCATCTTGGAGATCCTAATTGATGATGATTGAAAAGTCTGGTTGTAGACTTTAAAACAAGCGCTTATGGGAGGCAACCCATAAAACTTTCTTTTATTCTTTCATTTATTTTATTATCTTTATTTATTTATTTTTAATAAATTGGATTTTGATGCAGGTTTATTTAGCATGAAAAAAGAGCTGAAAAATTATAAACTACGGAAGATTCACCATGAAACCAGGGAAGTTCCTTTGATTTCTTCAATCCTTTTTACTTTTGCATTACAATGAGGACATTGTTTAGTTTAAGTTTGGGGGTGTAAACTCCTATAGTCATTTGATCCTCTTGTTTTCTAAGTCTTGGGTTGTTGATGGGTTGTTTGATTCTCTTACCAAGCATGCATTGGAGTAAGATTGAATTCTCTATGACTCTGAAATTTGTGATTGAAGATGGTTTTGAGAAAAATTTTCAAAAATTTCTTTTATGTCAAGTGGAGTTTTGTGGGTACTTTGGTTTAAATCTTTGACCTTGAACATAATTGAGCACATAGTCGTTTTTCTTTTATTCCATTTTGTTTATGAAGAGAAGAAGTTGAATTAATTGAAAGAGGGAAGTTCAATTTTGCTTTGCTCTAGAATCCGTTGATGGGTCCTTGAGGCGAAATCCTAGTTGATACCGAATATTAGAGAAATGATCTAGGCATTTCTTTGTCATAACCAAAAAGCTTTCCCAGCCGTCCTAAATATCATGCCATCATTACATGGTGTGTTTCCATAGTCAACCCCCTTGAGCCTTATTTTACATAAGCCTTTATTTATTCTTTGAACTACATTAACAATTCCTGCTCTAAGCCTGAAAAACAAAGAATCTACCTTTGATTGTTTGAGAAAATACTTTGATGGAAAGTTACATTTAAAAGAGAAAATTAGTTGAAAGAAAATGAACTGTATTATGTTTGCTCTGTTTGATCAAAGAAGAAGAAGAAAGAAAGTGAATAAAAAAAAAGAAATAAAAAAAAAAGAAAAAAAAAAGAGAGAAAAAGAAAAAGAAGTCACTAAGCGGAGTGTATATCACCTCAGAGTTGTTAAGGGAATTGTTGGTATTGCATTAGTGATTACAGCGACAATAATGCCACAAGTATGAGCATATTGCCAAGAAAGAGCTATGATTTGAATCATGTGGAAATCTCTTTTAGTGTTCTTTTCACCAAGTATTTTCCCAGTTCGCTTTGATTCTCCATATCCAGTTCTTTCTTAACTCTCACCCTGTGGCCTATCATTACAACCTTATTAAAGACCTTTTGATCTCTGATTTTGGTGTTGACTACATTAGTGGAGAGGATTTCTGAAAATTGGACTTATGGGGTTAAGTTTTGAGAGAATTCTTCTGATTTTAGTTGTTCTACTTTTATCTGAATTTGCAGGTGGTTTGAGCTTAAATTGACTATATTACACACACACTCAAGCTCTTAGCTTTAGGTTGAAGTAAATGCCTAACTCTTGCTTGACAAATTGTAAAATTTTTGATTGATTTTCTTGCTATCTTTGATGTTAAAAGAGTAAGATATTAGTGATGAAATCTAAATTCATAAAAGCTTGGTGAGTGATGATACTTCTCTTTGGGGTCTAATTGATATTGCCTAAAGTATCATTTGCTTTTCTTTTTGTTTGAGGACAAACAAAGTTGTAAGTTTGAGGGTATTTGATGACTTGTAAAAATTTCATATTGCATATTTACTCACCAAATGATCTAGGCATTTCTTGGTCATAACCAAAAATTTCATATTGGGGCCAAAATCCTCCGCTCGAGCGAACTCAGGCAGATTCAACCGCTCAATGGCCACTCGACAGTGAGCTCGAGCGGGTTGCAGGAAAACAAGATCACTCGAGCGGAGACAGGCAGAGTTGAACGCTCAATGTGCGCTCGACAAGCCGCTCGAGCGAAGTCAGACAGAGTTGAATGCTTGATGTGCGCTCGACAAGCTGCTTGAGCGAATTCAGGCAGAGTCGAACGCTCGATTCTAGCTCGACACCCCGCTCGAGCGAACATCGTATTTTACAGATTTAGGGTTTTCCGTCGTCAGAGCATATAAAAGTGATTTTTCATCATATGGCCGTACCTTTTGACTGGAGAACACATTTTGGGATAGAAAAACACAGCTAGAAGGATTCAAGTCATCTATTTTGGAGAGGGAGTTCCACATATTGCACGTACGTTGGAATCATACACGAGCACATACGGGAGAAAAGCAGTGAATCATTTCCTTGAATTTTTGAAGACGAGTTACGGCTGTGAGGAGTATTTTTCAGTGTTTATTTTCTTCCAATATTCTTAGAACAATTATGGTGAATTTGTTTATGTTGAATTCTATTTTCAACATGAGCTAAATTTTCTTTATTCTAGGAAAATGATGTAACCTAGTTCCGAACTATGCTTGATTATCTATGCTAATTTAAGGCAATTCTCTCTTTGTTTATCTGATTTATTCTGAGTTTGTTGCTTCTAATTAATTGGCCATTGATTAGATGATATTTAATCTTGTGATTTGCTATCGAAAGAGGCAATCAGAGGGTAGATCTTGAACATTTCATCATAGGTAAATATAGAGATCGAAAGACTTGTATGAACCTATGTAGTATTTAAATCATTGGTATTATTGTTTCTTGTTTTATTAATTTGCATATTCTTGTGTAAATTGATGAACCAGAATAATTTTCACTTGACTATCGAAAGAGGCTTTTGGATGAATTAGAGATTTGCTAATAGACAAAAAGAATTAAATTAAATTAGTTGGATGAGAAAAGCATAGTGAGGAATTTGGTGAACTCGATTTCCTAGAAATTTATTTTCCCATTAATCTGATTTTCGAACGTCAATTTTATTTCCTTTGCGTATTTTTCTTTGAGTTAATCTTAGTTTAAATTGCAACTACAAAAATCTTAGTGATTCCTCTAGATAAAATCAAGATTAGTATAATTTTGGTATTTGGCAAAAGTAAGCTACCAATCCCTGAGGACGATACTCTTCTTATCACTTTATTATAAAATTACGATATTGTGCACTTGCAGTTTTGCACCGATCAATCAAGCAGAGGGCTTGGGGCGAAATTTGGGTTCTGGGGAAACCCAGAACAGAGTGCCATTTGAGAGATAGAGAGATTGTTTATGAGTGTTTGTAATTTTGTACAAACATATTTAAAATATTGAATTTCCGCTTCAGTGGACGTAGGCAAGTTGCCGAACCACTTAAATATTGTCTCTATCTATTGTGGGTGTGATTTCTGGGTGGCTTTAGGCACAACAATTGGTATCAGAGCTTCGGTTCGTGCTACCTAGAAAATTATAGTTGATCAAAATCAACTTTTGATCACACCACAATGTTTCCCTCATCAAGATGGATCTGTTGCCGCAAACGGCATCGAAAATGGATGCCGGAGGAGCCCGTACGCGCCCCTAGAAGTTGGAGAGTGCGATGCACGCACCTCAGTCGCACTAGAGGAAGAAGACGAGTGGGGAACACGCGCCCACGCGCCTTCACGCGCGGTTGGAGGAAGAAGATGTGTGGGGAACACGCTCCCATGCGCGTCAAAGGGCGAAGACGCGTGAAAGGCACGCGCCCACGCGCCTTCACGCGCCCTAGGGGAGGTTCAACGCTTGATCCTCACGCGCCTCACGCGCTCCAGACGCACAGACCCTGCGCGTGTACTACACACGCCAGATGATCTGGACCGTCCGTTTTTCAGATCTTTGTTGGGCTAGATCTAAGTCATTCGAAGTCTGATTTCAACGATCAAATAGTGCTTTTCAACTATTTGGATCATTTTGGACTCATCCGTACAGTGGAAATGTTGAGATTCCCCATCGGTATTGTCGATGAGTTGTAGATCATTTTGGGCTTGATCTACGCCAATTGGAGTTCACTTGCGATGATCAAATGGTGCTGTCAAGATCATTCCGGACTCATCTGTACGGTGGAAATGTTGAGATTCACCATCGGTACTGTCGATCTGAACTGTTCAGTGTTGCAGATCATTTTGGGCTAGATCTATGCTAGTTGGAGTCTAATTGCGATGATCAAATAGTGCTGACAAACTATTTGGATCATTTGGGAATCATCCGTACAGTGGAAATTTTGAGATTCACCATCGGTACAGTCGATGAGTTGCAGATCATTTTGGGCTGGATCTACGCCAGTTGGAGTTCAATTACGATGATCAAATAGTGTTGACAAACTATTTGGATCATTTCGGACTCATCCGTACGGTGGGAATGTTGAAATTCACCATCGGTACTAATGATCTGGACCGTTCATAATTCAGATCGGTTTTGGGCTTGATCGCAGGCAATCGGAGTCTTGACGGACTCATTTGTTTTGGGCTGATCTGAGCCAGTTGGAGTCGTGACGGTCTCATTTGTTTTCGGCTTGATCTGAGCTAGTTGGAGTCGTGACAGACTCATTTGCTGTGGGCTTGATCGTAGCCAGTTGGAGTCAAGATAGACTCATTTCGTTTGGGCTTGATTTAAGCCAATTGGGATCGTGAAGTTTGATGGAGAAAACTTCAGATCATTGGACGATGCTGATTAACTTGTTATATCAGCAGGTTTTGGTAGTCATTCAATTCATGGCGTATAATGTTATTAAGAGGAGAACTGCACCGGATCTCATTGTGGCTTTCTTTGAAAAGCCAGTTGCAAATAACAAAGTGCTGATGAAGAAATTGTTCAACTTCAGAAAAGGCATAAGGTACTATTGTTGCCCAATAGTATTTGGCGTTGTGGTCAAAAAGTTGGGAGGTCATGAGAATGGCTATGAGTAATTCTATAAAGAAGACGAAGTTGAAGAGATCTTATCCTAGATGAGGAGGTGCGCAGAAGAGATTCTGGCAAGATCTCGAGTTTGTGGCAAGACAGGCCACAAGAGACTGCTAAAATTAGGAGAAAAGTGAGAATGATGTTGTGAATATGGTGACTGAAGATATACAAGACGTCATATTTCTTGCAGTGCACAATGTTGTTAAAGACAGTTTGAAGACAACAGTCATTCAGGTGTGTTTTCTCAAAAGGGCGTGGAAGGTCACAAATGATTCATTGGTCTTGGATCGTAGTAATGGTCGTATGAATTAGATGAGGAAATTAAAGGAGCTCAATTTTACTTTTCCTCATCTAAACCTGAAGAAATCTCCCTAGACCACGACATGAAGCAAAGGTGTGAGAGATGGGAACAAAACGTTAGATGTTCCAGAGATATCTACACCTAAAGTTGATGATCACATAACTGCCAAGACGATCAGACCTCCATTGTGGTTACTACCTTAAATTGTATCCTGCTGAATGAAGGTAGTGAACTATGGTATGAAGAAAAATCTTGCAAGAAGGGAGATTATGCAAGTCGGAGACTACACACAAGATGGACACGTCGACTGAAGATAGCAACAGGATGATGAGTCAGTCAGATCAGAGAAGGAGACCTCAGCAACAGGTTCTCTGATATGAGTCAAGGTCCGTGCGAGACCATTGATTCCCAATGCAGTGGGAGGTGTGTTGCCCTATATAGAGGTATTGATTAAGGGCACTGTACGTGATGAACTAAAGTTATGCATCACTTTAGTTAATCTTCTAACTTGAAGACATGAGCTGTAAAATTGTATAGATGATAAGAGATCTGCTGAAGATAGAGGCTGGCATGTTGAGAACCAGTCTCCAAGTTGAAGATTGGTGTGATTGTAGGATTATGGAGCTTGGTTTAGAAAGCTGTAAAGGCACCAGGTAGATTGTTCGCTTGGCTGTGGTACGAGCAAAACTCAGTTTGCTTAAGGTGTACATGAGTGCGGACTCATGGACTTGAGCAAAAGAAGAATCATAGAGAGTTGAGATTGTGCAGTAAAGAACTTGTAAATCTCCTCTGAAGAAAATCCCTTGCAAGCTTCGTGGGTGTAGACGATGCTGATGCATTTGGAGAAGCATCTGGACGTCCATTTGAAGACGTACCCGCAGATGCATTTGATAGCGGAAATCTCTCATGGCTGACAAGCATTCCAATGAAGGAGTGCAATCATTTGAAGGATGCAACCGTTTGTAGCATTCTAGTATGGCACACTTGCGTGGAGGGGGTGATTGTTGGAAGCCCCCAAAATGTGAATTTCCCAAGTGAAAATATAGCTTCCCACCGTCAAAGAGAAGCTTCCCACTAGTCCTAGAAGGCTGCAGCAGCCCCTCAAGAGTCAATGAAAGCTGCTGGAAATTTCTTGGTTGTCAACTATGGAGGCTACGTTAGGTGGGCTTATCCTATAAAAGGAGATCATTTGAAATGGTGTAAATCATCCTCACTGCGGTGAGAGATCAAGCAGAGGGCTTAGGGCGAAATTTGGGTTCTGGGGAAACTCAGAACAGAGTGTCATTTGAGAGATAGAGAGATTGTTTATGAGTGTTTGTAATTTTGTACAAACATATTGAAAATATTGAATTTCCGCTTCAGTGGACGTAGGCAAGTTGCCGAACCACTTAAATATTGTTTCTATCTATTGTGGGTGTGATTTCTGGGCGGCTTTAGGCACAACACTCACTGACGGGCATGGACTGTCAGACTGCAAAGGCAATTCAAACATAGAATTAATGGTGTAAACTTCTCCTCTTATGTTGCATATTTTAAACAATTTAGATGCTTACTATAGAGTATATGCGTGCTTCAGATGGAAGTAATGCTCGTAAAAAGGGGGAAAACAGCTTATAATTTTGTTCACATGCCTTGCACTACTAATTTTAGCATCAGGAAAAGAAGATATATACAGATCTTGTTGGGGTGTCAGAAACGGATAATTTTTATCTTATCCAGCAGTATACATAAGTATAATTAGCACTTAATAAAAGCTCTGAGAGTGAGTACGATTAGCAACAAATTAGGGCGCTGAAACTCAAATTAAAGACCCACCTGCGAGACAAGTAGATAACAGTACTGATGCCAAAATGAGGAAGAGGAGACTGAATTTCTTGAGAAGAATGATCAGACCCATTTTAGGACGCGATTTTTTTTCTGTAATTAAGCTCTTTTTCTCATGCAAGAGAATGGTTCCAATTAATGATGCTTCCTTGATACATTATAAGGAACATGAAATATATTACTCAGAGTGGGAGCCATGCATAGAGAGAAGCTGGAAATTGCTGAGAGTCGTTGATTAAAAAAGAATGGTAGTTTCATTCCCTTTTAAATTTAATAATCAAACAAAAATGGGAAGGAGACCACTTTCTGTTGTTGGGGCACTAAGTCTAAGAATTAGTTAGTGGAATCACTGAGTTGATGTGTTAATTTAAGATGATAATCCTCATGAGATGACGCCTAGCTAGTGAAAACTACCAGATTGCCCCCTAAATTTTATATATAAAACAAAACTAATTGCATATATGCTAATAATTAATAATTTCAACTTCTTGATTTCTATCAAAAGCGCCCAGCTAGCTAGCTAGCATTAATGCAATGTATGGCATCCAGATGAAAGCTGGAACTAAATCGATATCATGCTAATTAAGACCAGGAGAAAATTATGATTTTCCATGCACCTCAATTGAAAAGTATCTGAGTCGTGCATATATATATATATATATAAATAGAGAATTAATGTACTTGGGGTACTGGGGTTGCCTCATCATGTATAGGCTTTCGGCTCATTCAGGGGAGCATGCATGCTATTAACATGTTAGCTAACTCGATCAGTTTGTTTGACCTAATATTAGTCGAGCCTAAAAAAGCTAGAACGTTCATAGAATCTTATTTATTTGCCTCAAAATTATGCAAAATATGTATGTATGGAGCTAGAGCCTAGAATTGTATTTTCAGGTTTCAGCCATGCTTAAGAATGAGCTGGTGGAAATGGGGTGGAGTGCAAACTTGGAAAGCATGCATATTGCTCGTGATTAGTGGATTATTTTGCCATGCTATCTTTTTAAAAAACATATATATTAGCTAGCTAGGTTGGTATAATATTATAGCTTTTGCGGATGACCTGTGCTCTCAATTATCGGTAACGACAAAGCCAACGCACCAAATACCACTGATTAAAAGGACACGACTGTGGCGGAGAATAAAGAGAAGCACTGTACGTGGAGGTTTATTATAACAATCATGTCTTTGCTTACTTTTCTAACCAAGTGGTGCATTCATGCTAGGGCGGGCTGGTCTTCTTAATTAATCATGAACTAAATCCTCATACTTATATCAATCTATTATAATAAGCGCCTATACGCTAACTACAGTAAAGTACAGTAATATTTGTCGTTTCATTTCCATGTATAATATAAACAGTAAATTTTGCACAGTAACATTCCGTTTTTATTTCGTTAATGTACACAGTAAATATAATAAAAAATTATATAAATCGTCGAAAATTTTCGTGACTACACAGTAACCATGCACAGTAATATAATAATTCGATTCCTGCACAGTAAAGATAATAATAAAAAATTCAAAATGCACAATAAATATAATAAAAAATTTTATAAATCATCAAAAATTTCCGTGACTACACAGTAACAATACACAGTAATATAATAATTCGATTCCTGCACAGTAAAGATAATAATAAAAAATTCAAAATGCACAGTAAATATAATAGAAAATTCTATAAATCGTCGAAAATTTCCGTGACTACACAGTAATTATGCACAGTAATATAATAATTCGATTCCTGCACAGTAACGATAATAAAAAATTTGAAATGCACAGTAAAGATAATTATTTCTTCTTCTTTCTTTCTTTTCTCTTCCCATGCGTTTTTCTTCTCTCTCCCGTTCTTCTTTCTTCTTTTCTCTCTCTCCCCGTGCTCTCCCATTCTCTTTTCTCCTTCCCGTCGCCCCTACTTCGGCCGGCCATTGCACCCCCGTCCGGTGGAGGTGTCGTAGACCACCCACCCAGTTTTCTTCCCCTCTCACCGGTGAATATCCCCACCAAGTTTCACCTCCATCCGAGCCACCGTTAGCCACCTACAGCCCATCTAAGCCGCACGGTTTTGAGCCATTTCCGGCGCCGTCGCACCACCTCCGCCCATCATCTCTTCACAGCTTCTTCCCCTACCTCTTGCCGACCTAATCACCTAATTTTAGCCCCGATCCGTTGCCGAAGCACCACGAGCTCAACTCCGATTTGGCCTTTTTCCGCCGTTTCCGGCGCCGTCGCACCACCTCCGTCCACCATCTCTTCACTGCTTCTTCCCCTACAAACAGGTCTAAACACATCTATAAAGATATGAAGAGATCTGTTTTTGGTTGATTTTCTTGCGTTTATTTCAGATCTGTTTGTAAAAAATTTATTCAAGTTTTTTTTCCTTTCATTTGATTTCTATTTTTCAGATCTACAGAACAAATTTTTTTTTCTATCTGTGTTCATATGTTTTTTTTTCTTTTTTATTCAAGTTTTTTTTCTTTCAGACTTTCATCTTCACTTTCTCTTTCCTCTTTTCTCCGAAAGTAAACTTTTTCTCTCTCTTCTTTTCTTTTGTTCATGTTGAGGATCAAGAACAAGATCAACACGCAGGTGACCTTTGCTAAGCGGAGGAAAGCTGTACGAGTTTTGCTGCAATTCAAGGTATTCACCAGAACAACAAAACCTCTTTTGCACCCTCTAAATCACAAAAGGCAAAACAAAACCATCAAAACTACTTCCTTCTATTTTTATTTTTCTATTTTCTAAGTCATCTTTCTTTTATTTTCATCTCCGAGTTGATTTTTTGAAAGAGAAAAAAAAATTTGATTTTTTTGGGTGTTGAACATGTATTTTTGTTGTGTATTGACAGATCTATATCTATTCCTTTAGATCTATTAGTTTTCACTTTAAACGTAGAAGTGAATGCAACCCTCATCTGCGCAGAATATGATTTTAGCTACCAAATATAAAATAGAGCACACAGAATATCTACTAGAAGATAGATACACAATATAAATATTTGTGAGATATTATTTTATTATCTCAAAACAAAATTACAGAAATTTGAAACTCTTCGCCTCATTCTTCAAACGATCTTGCTCCTCTAAAATTTGCGTCGCATCTCTGTCTAAAGGAGTAGGCAATCTAAAAGAAGAATTAAGCAAGGATTTTAATTTCCTATTCTCTTTCTTTATTGCTTCTATCTTCATCTGAGACTCCTGAAGAAGTCGCTGAAGGATAGAAATTTTCTCATTGAGTTTGTCCAAATCATAAGGTTTGGATTGTAGTCGCTGAGAAAATGCATAAATAGTTGAAGAGTAATGGGTATCGAGATTTACAAGCTCGTAGATAGCTTCAACATCTGACTTATTAGCCAGATCATTATTGTATTGTACTATAGAACCTACAGCAGAAGCAGAAACAACTGGTGAAAATGGTGTAGAATACCTCACGTATTGGTTACGAGAAGATTGCTGGGCCATTGTAGAGTAAGAATGCAGAGAAAGATTGCAGAGTAAGAATGCAGATTAATTACAAAAAAGTAAAGAAGATGGGATGCGAATGAAGATGAGCTGAATATCTCTTTTATAGAAAAAATTATGTCTAAGCACCTCTATTGCTTCACGAGAGATTACAAGAGACAAGAAGATGTAGCATCATAGCTCTGCGGCGCCTGACAGCTACAGAAAACCTGAAAAAACTTGCGGTGCTTGTCTGATCTAAAAAACTGGCCACCGTTTTTGTTGAAAAATAAGGTTAGTGGTTTAATATTGATGAATTCTTCACTAACTGTGTTATTTACAAGAATTCCAGAATCGCACAACCACGGTATATATGTTTCCTTCATATTTTGATTTATAACTTCTGATATAACAATTTCCTCATATGAATAAATTATTAAAATTGACAATTCTACTTTTATTTGTTCCAGTTGTCAAGTCTATGTTGAGATAGATGATAATAGAGGACGATTGACAGCTGTTTTATTTGGAGCAATTGCAGAAGACGCTGTTCTATTTGGAGCAATTGCAGAAAACATCCCTTGGACGTTTTGCTTCTACTAGTATATATATATATATATATATAGCGCATTGATAAATGTAAAAATCATTATGCACAGAAGAAACAAAAGCCTACCACATGCAATTATATATATTTACACGACATACAATAGCATCAAATATAAGAAAAATTTTATAAATCACATTACCATCGCACTTTCATCTCATTATATAAGATATGACACATTTATTATTATTGAATTATCATTTATTAGATAAATGTGCTAGATCTTACATATTAAAAGAATAAGAATGAAATGTAGAAGTGTGGTGTATAATATTATTCTAAATATAAACACCTTAATTTTTGGTTTGGTGGAAGTTAAAAGCCTGTCAGTTTAGCCAGGGGTGGTGGTTCATTGGGCAGTAATGCAAGTGGCAACGACGAGGACTAAGTATATGATTATGGGGATCGCAAAATTGTATCACACGATATTGATCATTTCAAACGTATTTTGCGAGTAGACAAAGCAAATCTTAATTCTATGCATGCAAGGTACTTGCATTGTAAATGATATATTTTCATCGCCTTAACATATATTTTTTGGACTTTCTTGAATATTTGTTACTGCCTAGGTAAATTGACGTCCTGCTGACTGCATCAAAGTCACTATTCCCACTGTATAGTCCTAAGAAGCCAAATAATAAATGAACCAAATCATATACAACAACTTTAAAGCTCGACATCTCCAACAAAGACTCAATATAAGCGAGAAATACTCAATCTTTGTTCAAGATAAGGGATACTTTAAATACAATCGTGAAGTGTGTAAATGATGTGCAATCACTTTGAAAAAGAGTAAGATCCACTATTAAAACATTAATTTTTCTTTTCATGTAGGTCTCGTATGTATTTACTTTTTCAAAATGATTGCATGACGCTTGCACACTCACGACTACAATTATAATTTCTCTACTTTAAAATACAACTATTTCATAAAATTGCCCACACTGCATATGTAATTGATCTGTTAATCACCTATACTAAGAGAGTAACTCAAACAAAGACTCAATATATCCCTTTGCCAACTAAGGGCTAGTTTGAATTTAGAGATGAGATAAGATGATTTTAGTTGAAAGATTAAAATTGAATAAAATATTGTTTAAATATTATTTTTTAATATTATTATTATTTTAGGATTTGAAAAAGTTGAATTGAGATTTAAAAAAGTTGAACTGTTTATTATATTTTATGTGAAAATTTAAAAAATTATAATGCTGAAATGAGATAATTTTCAAATCTAAACGGGACCTAAGTGTTAACATTGGCCAAGTTCCAGTCCAACTCAGGCGACACAGGGAGGCAATAAAGTTAATTTACTAACACTTCAAATTGGACATGATAATATCCTTTTCTTACATTCACCTTTTTGATTGGCAAATACAATTTGAAACAGAGTGCACGAGTTGCACGAGTTGGAGGTCCCCATAGTTCTAGTTCCTTCTTTTTCATCCTTTTGTCGTTCCTTATGTTCAGGTTCTGATTGGTTTGCGAATGAGCAGGTCCTAACTTCCGTGGAAGGTCTCCATGGAGTTCCAAATTACCCTCGTAGCATTGCATTGTGTTGATAAAATACACCATAACAAAATAAAAATTATAATAAACTTAAAGTTGAAACGATATCAATTTGAATTGAGGTAAAGAAACCTCGTTCTCTTTTAGGAGATTCAATTAGCTTTCTACGATAAACAAAATTTTAAATGAATTGGTGCAGCATACATCATCTTCATGACTTGTCTCGGCCTCTAAGATATAACAATCTAACTGACCATCATATAGCTTAAATCAATTTTGTACAAGTTATTGAGCCCAAAATTTTACTAAATTTGTGCACATTCATCCATTAGGACTATGCGCGTCTCGCCGAAAGACTTCTATGTCCAAATCTATTGACCAAGCAATTCTTTTGTGATGTCAATTTTGCTCGACGTGTGGACCACGTGCATTCTCACATGCCCCACTAGATGCCCCATCTCTACAACTTTTGTTACATTGCCTTTGGATGCAATAAAGCGAAACTTCTTGGCTTTGGCCTTTGTCTTCAATTGTCCATCCCTCGTTAGTTTTATTTTTCTTCTCTTTTTTATTCAAAAAATATATTGTTTGGTCAAAATCTCCAGACCTAAAAGTAAGAGAATGACATAAAAAGTTGATAACAACAATATAATAATAATAATAATTGTTGATGTCGTGTTTCGTACGCCTATGGCTCGGACTCTCAGAAGTTCGGGTCTTCGATCTTGGAAGCCTGCTAACAAAAAGAGAAGAACGGCAGGAGGTGGCCCTTGAATGGTCCAGGGAGCCTCTAATGCCTAAGTTAGTAATGTACTTGGAGATGAAGTGGGAAAGTAGGACTCTAGCTAAAGAGATTTTTGAGTGCCCTGTGGGGGTTCCTTTTATACCTTACCTTGAGGGCCAAGCAGCCATGCCCTGTGGCTGGGGAGAGGGGTATCCTCCTGGAGTCCTTTCCGCTATACCTCATTTAATGCGGCGTGGCTCTCTGGGTGATACATTTAATACAATGTGATCATCTTATGAGCGCATTTAATGTGGCGTGATCCCCTGTATTACTTTGGGGTTCAATCCCATTGTGATGGTGTGTTCCCTTCCCTCTTTTGTCAGGATTGCTTCCCGCGCTTCCAGAATAATGACCCATACTTCGACCTCGAAACCCTGAACTTGGCCCATATGGGCTGAGAGCCCTTGATCGGGTCACTGAGTGGTTGATTGAGCTGCATTATTGCATATTTTATACATTTAAAAACCAATATATTTTTAATTTTTTTATTATTTTATTATTGATTTTTAGATGGAAAAATGGGCAATAGGCATAAATCTGAGTTGTGATCTAAATTGGTTAATATCATGATTTATGCTTAATTTTACAATCTGTGATCTGATTAGACAATAATTCTTCACATGCACAATATATTTTTGATATTCTATTTTTTCTTTTTAATTTATTTTTGATTTTCTATCTATTTTATTTCTTTTTCTTGTTTTTACAGCTTTTAAATAATAAATCCTACTTCTAACTGTGACCTTTACATAGATGATTAGATAGCATGGGCAAGGAATCAATGCGTGAAAAAAATATATATTTTGAGAGAAATGTAAAACCGATCAGCATGTTGACACATGGTTTGAGTGGAATATATTTTAATAATTAATAGAAACATGTGAGGAACATGAGTGAAGCAACTGGCGGGTTACTCATGCATACGCTAGCTAGCAAGCTAGCTTGGTGATTAATTGATCTCTCGGTTAGAGAAGACAAAGTGTTGTTTTTAAACTTTTTAGCCTTTGACTGTTCAGTGGGACACATGTAGACAAAAAGAAAAGCACTACTTTTACACATGTATGACACTTTTTCTTTTTTTGTTTTTATATGTTTCTACATGCAGGTAATTGCCTTGGCATGTGATTTCGTTGCAGTCTAGGAAGCTTAGACGCTAGCTGGACCCTGAAGCTCCTGCAGGATTGGCTGCAACGCAGAGCATGCCTAGAGGACTGGCTGGAATGAAGTGAGGCGGAGATGCAAAACACGGACAGGGGACCATGCATTTGGACACATGCACCTTACGGATCCCACTCATGCGCTGACACACTTGGCTTATCCTGAATGTGGACCCCGCATGCATTGACCCTTCAACCTGACGCAAGCTACACTCTCCAATTCAAAGCAGCAAGTTTAAAGCTTATTTTTAGCGTTTTGGGAACCTCACAGACGCAAGGCAGACATCCTGATGAAAGGCAAAAAGCCATGCTGACACAAGTTGCAAATTATTTTCCATTTCGACGGAAGCAATGCAGGCTGCAACAGTTTTTTTTTTTTTTGGTTCACACGAGTTGTAACAAGGAGCTTCTTCTCAACTCGAACGTGGGGCACAACACTTACTTTTTGCATGGACGGTAGCACATGAGCTTGCTGGGATGCACGTCTATAAAAAAGAACTATAGGAGTAGTGTAAAGGGGCCTTGATCATTCGGTTGAGAGAGCCATGACGTAGTTTTTTCTTGCTCTAAGCTTTTTAGTTTTTTTCAAAGAACTCGGGTGGGGAGAGGGAGACGGCAACGTAGTAGTAGAGCTTGTGATATTCTTTTTTTTACGTGTATTTTTATTATATATTTTTTTAAAATTATTATAATCAGTGGCTTTCTTGATTTAAATTAAATGTGATTTTCAAGCCTCATTGGGTTGAATGAAATTCCAATCACACATTTTGTTCTGAGTAGTGTCTTTTTTTCTAATGTTTCCCACACCGTTTAGCGTATTTTTCCCAAGTTTTCCAACTGACCCCAGTACTAGTACCCCACGAGTTACACATTAACAAGGCAATGGACGAAAAAAAAAGTTTACTAAAATAAAATAAAGTTCACAAATTGATGCAACTAATGTGATACTATTTGCAACAAATCAGGGCGCAGATCGAAACTCAAAGACCCACCTGCGAGACAAGTTGGTAAGAGTACGGATGCCAAAATGAGGAAGAGGAGACTGAATTTCTTGAGAAGAATGAGACCCATTTCAGGACGCAATTTGTGTTCTGTAATTAACCTCTTTTTTCATGCAAGAGAATGGTCCCAATTAATGATGCTTCCTCGATACATTATAAGGAACATGAAATTTATTACTGAGTATTGGGAGCCATGCATAGAGAGAATTTTCACATTCAAATGGTTAATGATTCGATTGAGCGATTTCCACACAATACAGTTTATAATTTGTTTTAATAAGGCAACTTTTTGCAGCTTCATGTATTATATTTTAAAACTAATTTTCTAGTATTATTTTTGAAATTTCAAGTTCACAATGGCTTATAGGGAAATGAAGCGTGGCAGATAAGGGCAAGCCTTTGACAAAGAAGTCCGAGAGAGGACCGTATTACTAGTGTGACAAATGAAGATCTCAAACTTTTTGGATATTTGCTGGGAGGGTCATTCCTGTTAGCTATTTTCACTTTCATAGAGCATGCTTGGTGTAATATATATGTCAATACATTTATCTGTTACGTACCATTTAATTTACTTTATGTTCTCTTGAAGTGTTTATTAAATGGATGATGGACAAGTGGCAAAATCTGAACCCTTGAAGTTATGATTATTGAGCTGCCTAATCACGTGAGAAGCTCGTGCTTCCTTTAGAAGGTCTATGAGCTGAGCCGCTGGATTGCTACACGTGTTGGCATCTCTTGTAACCTATATATACATAGCTACACGGTGTAAACCTAATTCGATTCATTCATTTTGTACAAAGCGGCTGTTTTGAGAGACAGAGAGTTCGAGAGAGAAAACAGAGAGGGAAATTAGGGTTTCATGGTTTCCTTGTAGAGAGAAGAAATCTGAGTGATTTTTGATGTTTTCTGTGAGGGTTTTTGTTACTCTAAATGTACTGAGGCTTCTCTGTGAAGTATTGTTCATCAATAAAGAGCTCTGAGGCCCATTCCTGCCATGGACCTAGACCATTAGGGTCGAACCACGTATATCGGTGTGTTCTTTCTTATTTTCATAGTTTTCATATTCTTTCATATTCTTTATTGATAATATTTGCATCTTGTATTATTCTGATAGATTATCTTATTGATCTGCATATCATACGGGTTAATAGCATACTGTATATATATTGGTGATATGGTCATGTATTGGTATACTGTTGTTTCGATGGTTGTAGTTGATGTCAAACGGAGGTTATTGTGATTCTTGCATTGCTGTTTTGGATCTAAAACATAGTGTTTCCTTTCAAACAGTCCAAAAGGATTTATAATCAAAAACAGTGTTTTATTATCACAATAAGCTAAGCATTTATAACTATAAAAGTGATTATTTTATAACAACTGGTATCTAGAGCCCTAGGTTCATGGGGACCATGAGGTTTGATATAGAGAAGTTTACTGGACATAATGATTTTGGCTTATGGAGAATAAAAATGAGGGCACTACTAGTCCAACATGGACTACAGGATGCCCTTCTTCGTGAAAAATTAAAGGGCGAAGAAAAAGGGATTGTCCATAAGGACATTCTCTAGAAGGCCCATAGTGCCCTAATCCTCTCTCTTGGGGATAAAGTCCTGAGAGAGGTGGCTAGTGAGGATACGGCTGCAAGCATATGGCTAAAATTAGAAAATTTGTATATGACAAAATCTCTGGCAAATAGACTACACAAGAAAACCAAATTGTATACCTTCAAGATGACCCCAGGAACACCAATAGGACAGCATCTTGATGAGTTCAACAAGATTATTCTAGACCTAGCTAACATAGACATTAAGGTGGAAGATGAGGATCAGGCCATCCTCTTAATGAGTTCTTTGGACTCATCATATCTAAGCCTTAAAGAAAACATGACGTATGGTAGAGACTGTTTGACACTAGATGAAATACAATCTGTACTTCATACTAGGGAACTACAAAACAGAGGAGATATCAAACAAGGTCATGGGGAAGGTTTATCTGTTAGGGGTAGAACAGAAAAAAGGGAGAAAAATGGTGAAAATGAAAACAAGAAATCTAGGTCTAAATCAAAGGGAAAACAGTTTAAATGTTTTCATTGCCACAAGGAAGGGCATTTTAAGAAGGACTGTCCTGATAGGAAAGCAAACCTTGGGAACAAGACCAAAGAGGCAGGGGATGCTTCTGTGGTCTTAGAGGGGTATGAAAGTGTTGAGGTACTTACTGTGAGTGAAGTTGATTCTAAAACAGAGTGGATAATGGACTCTGGTTGTTCTTCTCATATGTGTCCAATTAGAGAGTGGTTTGAGACATTCACTAAGATGGAAGGGGGCAGGTAATTCTAGGAAATAACAAGTCCTGTAAAGTCATGGGTATAGGGTCAGTGAGACTAAAAATGCATGATGGGATTGAAAAGGTTCTGAGGGAGGTCAGGTTCATACTTGAACTAAAGAGAAACTTAATTTCTCTTGGTATGCTTGATTTGGCAGGCTACACCTTTAAATCTGAGGGAGGGGTTCTTAGAGTTACTAAAGGCTCTCTAGTTATTATGAAAGGAGTAATTAAAAATGGGTTGTATACACTACTTGGGAAAACAGTAGTTGGGGAAGCATACCCAACTCAGAACATAGTAGAAAACAAAGCTGTACTATGGCATAGGAGGCTTGGACATGTAAGTCAAGGGGGACTTTTAGAATTACAAAAACAAGGGCTGCTGAGTGACCAAAACCTAGCAAACTTACCTTTCTGTGAAGATTGTATCTATGGAAAGGCTAAGAGGGTCAGTTTTAAGTCAGCAACCCACAACACCAAACAAACTCTAGATTATGTTCATTCTGACCTATGGGGACCAGCAAGAGTAAATTCACATAGTGGAGGGAGTTACTTTCTCTCCTTAGTGGATGATTACTCTAGGAAGGTCTGGATATACATCCTTAAAAACAAGAGTGACACTTTTGAAAAATTCAAGGAGTGGAAGACTCTAGTGGAAAACCAAATAGGCAGAAAACTCAAAATCCTTAGAACAGATAATGGCCTAGAGTTTCTGTCTAATGAGTTTAATATGTACTGTCAAAAAGAAGGAATTCTTAGGCATAAGACAGTGAGGGAAACACCCCAATAGAATGGTTTAGCTGAAAGGATGAACAGAACCATCCTAGAAAGGGTAAGGTGTATGTTGTCAAATTCAGGGCTGCCCAAAACATTCTGGGCAGAGGCTGCCACTACTGCTGTACATCTCATAAACAGATGCCCATCATCTGCCATAGAGTTTAAAACTCCACATGAGTTGTGGTCTGGGAAACCTCCCAGCTATGACTACCTAAGAATTTTTTGGGTGTGTTGCTTATGTACACTCAAAAACTGACAAGTTGGAACCTAGGGCACTCAAGTGCATCTTTATAGGGTATCCTGAAGGAGTTAAGGGCTACAAACTTTGGGTAGATGGACCTGGTAGGTATAACTGCATTGTGAGCAGGGATGTGACCTTCAATGAGTCACAAATGGCTCGGGTACAAGAGAAAAATGGTGATCCAAAAACTGACCAATCCCCAAGGGGATCTCAGATTGAGGTGGAGCAAGTAAGTGCCCAATCTGAACCTGAAATTGGGGAAAGTAGCAAACCTGAGGAAGAAGAGTCAGGGGACACTGACCAAAGTGGTGCTAACTCCTATAATTTAGTGAGAGATAGGCAGAAGAGAGTTATAAAACCACCTATAAGGTATGGGCAGGCAGAACTCACTATGTTTGCTCTAACAATAGCTGATGAGGTGGTTTACCAGGAACCTAGAACCTATAAAGAGGCAGTAACTAGCAAGGATTCCTCAAAATGGATTCTTGCTATGCATGAGGAAATGGAATCTCTTAATAAAAATAAAACCTGGGTTTTAGTAACTAAACCTAAGGGGGTAAAACTCATTGGATCCAAGTGGATCTATAAGAAAAAGGAAGGCATACCAGGGGTAGAAGGGACCAGATATAAGGCTAGACTTGTAGCCAAAGGGTTTACATAGAGAGAAGGAATAGATTTCAATGAAATCTTCTCTCCAGTGGTTAAACATAGCTCAATTAGGCTACTGCTAGCTTATACAGATTTTGAAAACTTGCATCTGGAATAATTAGATGTTAAAACTGCTTTTCTGCATGGAGAACTTGAAGAAGAAATTTATATGCAGCCTCTTGAAGGCTTTACTAATAAAATTAAAAGTAATCAAGTGTGTCTACTTAAAAAATCTTTATATGGTCTTAAACAATCACCTAGGCAGTGGTATAAAAGATTTGATACACACATGATTAACAATAATTTTAAAAGAAGCTGCTATGATAGTTGTGTCTATTACAAGGAAGAAAAAGGAATATTTGTTTATCTCCTTTTGTATGTTGATGACATGTTGATAGCTTGTAAAGACACTGTTTTAATTGATCGAGTTAAAAACATGTTGAAGTCAGAATTTGAAATGAAGGAACTGGCCCCTGCTAAGAAAATTTTAGGAATGGAAATTGAAAGAGATAGAAATGCTGAAATGCTATACTTATCTTAGAAAAATGACATCTCTAAAATTCTCGATAGATTTGGTATGGAACATGTGAAACATTTCAAATTGTCCTTAGATTAGGCTCCTAAAATAGACTCTGATATTAGTTTTATGCAACAAATCCTTTATGCAAGCATGGTGGGAAGTATAATGTATGCAATGGTTTGTTCTAGGCCTGATCGAACCTAAGCAGTGAGTGTAGTTAGTAGATTTATGGGGAACCCAGGAAAACCCCATTGGCAGGCCATTAAATGGGTATTAAGATACCTAGCTGGTACTACTAACTTGGGTCTCACTTTTGGGAACAATGTTGAAAAGGGTGGTGAATTGGCAGGTTTTGTAGACTCTGATTTTGCTGGAAGCATAGACACTAGAAAATCATTAACTGGTTATGTATTCACTGCTTTTGGGGGGGCTATTAGTTGGAAATCACACTTACAATCTGTGGTGGCATTGTGCACCACAGAAGCTGAATATATAGTGTTGACAGAAGCTATTAAAGAGGTCATATGGTTAAAAGGAATTGCTAGTGAATTAAATATTTTCAGTGGTAACATCACAGTACAGTGTGATAATCAAAGCACTCTTCACTTAGCTAAAAACCAAGTTTGTCATGAGAGGTCTAAACACATTGATATACGGCTTCATTTTGTAAGGGATGTTATAGAGTCTAAAGTAGTAGGTGTGGAAAAGGTCTCAACTGAGGATAACCCCTCAGATATGATGACCAAGTCAGTCCCTTGGTCTAAGTTCAGACACTGTTGGTATGGAGTCTAGAATAAGTCCCCATTAGAGGGGACAATGCAGGAATGAGCCAATGATGAGGATTAATTAATTAAATTTGGCAAATAAATGTTTGCCAAGGTGGAGAATTGTAATATATATGTCAATACATTTATCTGTTACGTACCATTAATTTGCTTTATGTTCTCTTGAAGTGTTTATTAAATGGATGATGGACAAGTGGCAAAATCTGGACCCTTGAAGTTATGATTATTGAGCTGCCTTATCACGTGAGAAGCCCGTGCTTCCTTCAGAAGGTCTATGAGCTGAGCCGTTGGATTGCTACACGTGTTGGCATCTCTTGTAACCTATATATACATAGCTATATGGTGTAAACCTAATTCGATTCATTCATTTTGTACAAAGCGGCTGTTTTGAGAGACAGAGAGTTCGAGAGAGAAAACAGAGAGGGAAATTAGGGTTTCCTGGTTTCCTTGTAGAGAGAAGAAATCTGAGTGATTTCTGATGTTTTCTGTGAGGGTTTTTGTTACTCTAAATGTACTGAGGCTTCTCTATGAAGTATTGTTCATCAATAAAGAGCTCTGAGGTCCATTCCTGCCGTGGACGTAGACCATTAGGGTCGAACCACGTATATCGGTGTGTTTTTTCTTATTTTCATAGTTTTCATATTCTTTCATATTCTTTATTGATAATATTTGCATCTTGTATTATTCTAATAGATTATCTTGTTGATCTGCATATCATACGGGTTAATAGCATACTGTATATATATTGGTGATATGGTCATGTATTGGTATACTGTTGTTTCGATGGTTGTAGTTGATGTCAAACTGAGGTTATTGTGATTCTTGCATTTCTGTTTTGGATCTAAAACATAGTGTTTCCTTTCAAACAGTCCAAAAGGATTTATAATCAAAAACAGTGTTTTATTATCACAATAAGCTAAGCATTTATAACTATAAAAGTGATTATTTTATAACACTTGGGAACCAAACATTGACCAGAAGGAAGAGGGGACAGACAAGATCATTGCTTTCATCGACATTGTATATGAGTTCTATAGAGAGCTTGGTAGTGCCAACCGAGATGATGAGGTGTACACGTCCATCTTATTTTACATCAACCTTAAAATTTATTTTGGGCTTAGCTTAGTATAAGCTTGGTTTTAAATCTTATAATTAATTAAGTCTAATTATATTATTGAAGTCATAATTAAATAAAGATGTATTAAGGATAATTCTTTGACAGTAGTATTTAATAATAAAACATAATAATTATTAAATTATTTCCACAATATCTATTGAAGTAAATAGAGTATTATAACACTTATTTCTAGATATTAAGTAATGCATAATACCTTGTGTAGGTAACCAACTAGGAAATGAAATTTCGGAAGTAACATTATAAGAGAAGTAACTTCATCATAAAATTAGGATTAGCATACGTGAGCTAGTTATATATATTATTACTGAAGCCAATTTTTTGAAAACCAGAGTTTATGTACCGTACATGTTATGATATTTGCAAACATGTCATTAATCGTAGGCCTGTGCATATAAGGGTCTGGCCCGATCAACCCGTAAGGCCCGACATGGCCCCACCTGCCTAAAATTGAGTTCAGCGGGTCAAGCCCATTAACGGTTTTATTAGCCCTAACATCGGTTGAAACCGATCACTCGCAGAAGAGGAACGCCGCCCAGCAACTAAGAGGAGGAAGCTCCACGCCGAGGAATTGAAGTGCTCTTCGTCATCCTCTTCATTGTCATTTTTGAAGCTAAGATGGAGACACCTCGCGATCAGCACAGAGGCGACGAAGGAGTGCCTGTGCTTCAGCCCTAGCTCAGATCATGACGCGGCATCGTGTTGCTAGAGTAATGGGTCGAGCTTGCTCCCGGAGGAAGAGAGATTTCTTCGGCATGGCACTTGGTTGATGGAATCGGAGTGGTTTGCAAAGGAACAATGAAATGGTAGAATTAAAACACAGATTTTTGTATTAAAACACAGGTTAGTCCCTCTATTTCGATTTTCACTTATTTGTTCTTTTTTTTTTCGCAGGAATATATCATCACATGATTATCCATTTATGAGATTGATGAAGATAAAAAGTACCAACGGGAAGATAAAAACCCATTTCTGAGATTGATTGAGATAGAAACCCTCTATTTCAATTTCTCTGTTCTTCCTCCTTTGACTAAGGCTACGGCATGAGATGCAGAATTGTCTTTTTGCCCTCTAATGTATACGGCAGAACAAGCGAGGAGAAAGCGAACGGGTTTATAACAGGTTCAACCCAACCTGAATTTCACGGATTGGATCAATCGTGCTTTGTTTTTCCCTGCGGGTTGGGTTGGGTTGGACCAAAATTTGAACCGGGTGGCCCGATGTGCAGCCCTAATTAATCGTATTTCATTCCACATATTATAATTATATATGTATCATGCATCTCACGTTGCATAAATAAATTATAAGATGAACAAAGTCACATTCGGACACCATGCAATTGACCGCACCTTCATGTGGTCCATGTTTAGAATGATACTGGTTACAATGATGTCATAGTATTTGGCACCAGAACCAAATACTATGACGTGAATGACTACAATGACAACCGTCAAAATCGTCGAATGCTAGACCATGTGTAGAGTTTCTAATGTCCAACAGAGCTCTGTTATGTTCTTTGCTGCATCCAGCTTAGCGGATAGGCAAAAAGTGAGAGCTATAAACCAAAGAAAGGCTAAAATATTCATTCGGGAAGCATGAAACATTGAAAAAAAGTGAAAGTTCCAGTCCCACAGCTGTGCTACGATTTTTCTTTTTTGAACTTTCTTTAAAGCAACCAACCAAGTTTCACATTTCTTTCTTACTATTAAGTTCTTTAACCTTTTTGTTTCAGAAAAGTCTATTTAAACATCCAATCTGTAGAATATAGAAATGGAATATAACAATTCACATTCCATTTCTTAGATAATATTAATATTTAAACATCTCCTTGCTTGCTACACAATATTTTTCTAAGGGTGTACACAAACCATTAAAACAACCGAGACTAACGCAGGCCGGCCGCCAGAGTACTAAACAAGCTAAAACCAACAGAGAACTGGTTGGCCGACGGTAAAAATATTCTACAACCAACATCAGCGTGTTCGGTTCCCTTTTGGACAGACCGATTCTATATATATATATATTATAATATACGTGTATAAAACGATGCTATTTCACTTAAGTAAGTGAAACGACGTCGTTTAAAATCCAAGGTTTTGAAAATATATATTTGAAATGAAGCCATTTGATTTAATACATCAAATAGAGACATTTTGGGTTAGGGCTTCAACCTTAAACCCTGACCCCCCCTTTCCCCCTCATTTTTACAACGCCATTTGTTTCAACATCTCCCTCTTGCTCTGTTCCACGAGTCTTTGCTCTTTCTCTCTCTCTGACACAATCTCCAGTCCCTCTCATCTCCATCTTAGGCTCTCAACTCTCTCATCAATCTCCCACTCAAATCTCTCATCTCAACTGGCCAAAACTACGCCGGCCAGTTTTACCACCCTTCATCGTCCGATTTCGATCAATATAATGTCTTGAAAAACATGTCAAAACCGAAACTGCACCGATATAGTCGGTTTTTACCCCTAACAAAGTTGGTCTATTAGAGACTTGCAAAAATAATTTCTCTTACTATAATGATGAATTTATAAGCAGCATCTATCCATTCGTCACTTCTATGTTGAAGGCGGTTTAAAAACGGCTAAATTAATCTTATATCATACTTTTACAAATTTTCAGCCTTTATAAACCGGTCTTAAAGTTAGAGGACCTAGTCCAACCGAGTTGTACGTGCGTTGGTAATGTACACCCCGTATGAGAAGGCAATGACTTGAGGTTTCTTCTTGGACCAACCGAATTGTTGGAAATGCAAAGCATTGAACAGGCAATGAGTAAGGTTATCCTTTCCTATGGATATCACACCCGCTTTCAAGCTTCAGAGTTGAGTCTGAGGCTCATACTCTATTCAGTGGTCAACTTGTTCTGAAGAGCTTCCATCTGGAACCCACAGCTAAGAAATGGGTAGTAGCCCTTCTCATTCTGTTCTATGAAAAGTGGGCTAGGCTTAACTTTTTTTTTTTTTTTTTTGGAAGTAGGTTGGGCTTAAGCTTTGTGTGTAAGAGTTGCTGCTACAGTGATGTAGAAACCAAGCCGAAAAGGATAATGCGATAGATGGGCTTAACTGTGCCTACAAAAAAATTTTGTACCTACTAGAATCTTACATGAATTCACTTAAGATTATACTAAGCACTCAACTAAGTAGTATTATAGATGCACAGACGAGACGTTCAAAGAAAATAAAAAAAGACAGACTATCAGCATATGAAGTACTTCTGCATGATTTTTCCAAGATTCAAAAACAAGATGATCGATAAATTACTCAAAACTATAATTCTATAAAGAATTCATTTTAAAAGAAACTAAATGGCAAATGCACCGCAAACCAGTCTGAAATATGCTTTTACCTTAATACAACCAGATTCGTGGATTATTCTTTAGTTTTATCCTTAAGGTTACAAGAAATGATGTAGTATCTCAACCCCATTTCTCTGTTTACATGCATGATGCTGTTGAAGTCTTGATTCAACGCATATACAAAACAATCTATGATAATTGATCCTACTAAACATTTGCAACCCAGATAATTTGGATTGAGATCAGAAGTAGACTTCCCAGTAGAATCAAGAAGAAATTGAGGAGGGTAGACTTCAGAGCCATTAATAATGCTTAGAAAATCATGACTTTTAAGGACAGATCACTACAAGAGAAGCAGGTTTTGTGGCTCAAATTTATTGACCAAAAGGACTATTTCCGACGGAGTCCTTTTGGTCAATAAATTTGAGCCACAAAAGCTCGCTTCTCTTGTAGATCGAAATGAATTGAGTAGTCCAATTAATTGAAATAATTGATTCCTTTGAGTTTGATAGAAACCAAAGGTGTTATGTTTGGAATAACATATGAACGACTAGCAGAGGACACAAGTTAAGCCATATAGGATCGAAGTGTGCGCGTGCGCAAATTATTGCTCCGATACCAAGTTAGAGTTTGAAAATAAAGCTGGTTCAATTGATAGTAGGCATCTTGTATTGATTGTATATATTTAGAGGATTACAAAGTTTGAATTACAACTTACAAATAACTTACAGATAAGTGTAGAATTACAAAATATAGATAGCTACATGTAACTAAATATTTGATTGAATAACAGAATATAAGGGAGGATAAGCAATGTAAAAGCAGCAGTTTAGTATTCCTTAAGCTTATCCTCATCCGATAGTTTGTTAATTATCAAACTTCTCGGGACATATATCTTTAACATTCTTGTCCAGTAGAAGATCAAGGAAAACAACAAGAAGCAGCATCAAATATTAAACAAAAGTAATTGCATATAATAATCATGTCTTTGAATTGCTTACTTTCTAATTACCAAGTGGTGCATGCTAAGGCGGCGGGCACGAGGTCCGCTTAATTAATCAACTAAATCCTTTCTATTATATATATATATATATATAGCAGTACGTACTGATCAATTATGATGGAAATCTAAGTGTAAGATCGATCCATCATTGTGATATTTTGTCATTAATTTCAAGCATGCCTGCAGATCAAACAAAGGATATATGTACGTAGTAATTTGTTCGATCCCACTTTTCATCAGTTGATGATCTCCCACTAATTAAAAGATCATGACATTGGAACATACCTAAATATATACTCGAGCTAATGATCACGCCATTAACCATTAACCTAATTTTGATAACTTTAATTAACAAGCATCTCCAACCACTACTACTAACTTTCTTGATTTTGTTACATACCCTCTGGATGCAGTAAAGCAAAACTTCTTGCCTTGGCCTTTATCTTCATGAATTGTCCATCCCTCATCAGTATTCTTTCTGTCCTCCTTTTTCGTTAAAATAAAAATAAAAATTGTTTGGTCAAAATCTCTAGACCTAAAAGTAAGAGAATGACAGAAAAAGATGATAACAACAATATTATAATAATAAAAATAATAACAATAATAATAATGGGTTAACATGAGTTGACTCTAATGGACCCCAACAAAGAAATTAGCATATATATGAGAAAGTGGATCACAAAAATTTATATACCGATCTTTATTTTTTCAGAACAAAGAGGAAATGACGAGGGTCATGCTCTATGTGCATGCAGTGTTTGTTAGCGACCATACCAAAAAAAAAAAAAAAAACACCTGGTGATTAGTTTTGTGTGGGGGGTGTGAGAGAGATCGATATCATGCATGAGTTGGTCATGCCTATGGATTCGATGCCCATATGGGGGGTGCTACAAAATCAAACATCTGTTGTTTGACATTATAAATTGAATGTTGATGGTACCGGCCAGTTTTGGTTATTAATACTCCTGATACATGATACATAGGTTTTAGAGTGATTAGAAATGCCGAGGGTGTTCTCATTATTACAGGTTATTGCGACAAACTCATAAAGGAAAGTGAGATCGATAGAAACACATATATGCATGCCTTGTGAGTTGATCTTATAATCGGTCTGACCGGCCAAACTCTATCAAATTGCAGCCTCCCAATAAAATGATGCCACGTAGACTTCCCATCTAAACTACAATGGAGCCGCACTACAACAATTAATCCTGATCACTTGATCATCTTCTACAAAAAATCTCGGCAAATTCATCTCTTTGACGTAGCAGTAGTGGCAGAAAATGGGTTTAAGTCTGCTGGAGGTGATTCTTCATGCCAAGCAAATTATTCAAAGGTGGTCTTCATGCTAAGAATTATTGCCATATACGTGGGAGAGAAAGAGAAGAAGATGAAGAAGCGCTTCATGGTTCCAATATCCTACTTGAAGCATCATTTGATCCAAGACTTGTTGTTTAAAGCTGAGGAAGAGGAGTTTGGCTTCGATCACCAAAGGGAGAAGGCTTGTCCGAGAAGAGAAGCAGGGCTAGGTGGAATGGCAGACCTAGAAAAAGCAACTGATCGAGCTCTGTGAGTAGTAATAAAGCCCACACCTTTTTTTATTACTATCTCCAGCAAATTAAATTGTTCGATTTGGTAATCTTTCAATTTGGGAAAAAATGATCATGGGGAAAAGCTGCGGAAGATTCTTCATTTCTTGCTTACCTCTTATCCCATATAGGTTGTTATAAAAAGAGAGAAAAATGGCATAGTTTTTTATATTGATTTCTTGTAGTAATTTTGCTTATCGTACCATCATCTTCTTTTTTGACAATCAAAAATCATTTATGCAGTTTGCTTTCCCTTTGGGTTTTTGGTCTGTAAACATCACTTTCCATACAAGCAAACACGCTCAAGATTTTCCCACATGATCATTTTCCCAAACTGAAAGATTACCATCTGTGGCTGAGGGGATGGTGGCAACTTTGTGGTGACAGACGACGATGATAAGGGGTTCTGAAATGCACTTTGCGGTGGCTTGAATGATAGAGCCTAGAGGGCGCTGAAGGATTCATTCCATTGGGTGTGATGTAAACAGTTAGGTTTGGATTTTGAGAAGTGTTGTGAATAGTAGAGAAAAAGTAATTATAGAATATTGAATAGTAGTAAAAAATAATTAATAGTAATAAAATATAGATAAAAAATAATAATAAAATAATAAATAACAGTGAAGTATATTGAGAAGTATTGACGTAGTTTGAATATCCAAATACAAAAAGTAAATTTGCGGATGTGGCAGGCCAACATTAGGGCTGTTAAGGACAAAAAAGCAACCAGACCGCTCCAAAGCGGTTTTAGAGAAACACTTCAAAACAACCCAACTGATAGTAGAAGAAAAACACTCCACGAATAACAATTAGACATGTAGGAAAGTGGGAGAAATACACACTATACAAATCCACACAAGCTTAAAACCCATAACATAAAAGAGAAAATCCCCTTTCACCTTCTTCGCTCGGGGAAAATGGCTCTTGTGCAAAACCTTCATCCATACAACCCATATATATTTATACCTCTTTGTCTCTATATTTATTAACACCCATGTATATACAACCCACCCCAAGCATCGTCATTCGAAATTTCTCACAGCAGCCAAGCTAGTACTGAAATTTCTCATAGCAATGGCAAACAAGATACAGCTTGGTAGGCTGGAGGGTGTGAGCATGGTTCTCCATGTTGAAGGTTGATTAATTTGCTAATTTCCTCGTTATTTGGCTTCCATGAAAATGAGAGAAAGAGAGAGAAAGTTTTAGGCAAAAAAGAACGGAAAGAAACTTGAAATGGTGGGAGTAGCTTTTGGCATCTTGTATCTTCTACCAAATCGCCAGTAACTCCACAGTCGGCTTGGGGCCGGCGTTGATGGGAGAGATGAGAGGGGTGCGGGATCTGGGTGAAAGATGGGAGAGAGGAGAGAGAGGGTTCTCATCACTTGGGCAAATGTTTTTGCCTTCAACAAAAAGTTTTGACCGTGTTGCGGTACATAGTTACTCCTATGGGTGAGCTAGGTGGCAAATGTTTATTGAAGGTTGTTTTCAGCCCTTTAACAACATGACCGATGGGAAGATTTTTCCTTTGGTTAATAAAATACTTTGACCGTCGGCCTAAATCTATGGGGATGCAAAAATGAACTACAATCATTTAAAAAGTATTTTGCTAGTAGACAAATTGAGCAGGTTAAAGTTTTGATATTTTGAAAGGGTACTTTTTATGGAAAATGCTAATTGAACCGATATATTTGA
Organism: Carya cathayensis; assembly: GCA_011037825.1. Lineage (NCBI taxonomy): Eukaryota > Viridiplantae > Streptophyta > Magnoliopsida > Fagales > Juglandaceae > Carya > Carya cathayensis. Next base: position 1,572,641 of record QGSO01000214.1, on the reverse strand, counting down.
TTGATATATTTGACCGATTGAGTTTTTTATTTTATTTTTATTTTTTAATTTTATTTAATGATCAAGGAAGTAAATATTTATAAATAAATATTTTTTTGTATTTTTTTAAAATATTTAAAATTGTGTAAAAAATGATTAAAATAAAAGAAGAAAAAAAATTACACTACATCGGTCATTTAATCGGTACTCCATCGGTCTTAGTAGCATTGTCAATTTTTTAAACACCTTAGGATTTTTCACTTTTTTGAGTATTTGTTATTGACTTCCTGCCCACTGCATCAAATTCACCATTCACGCTCCTAGTAATGAGCTAAAAAATAAAAATGATATTTGCAGTTATAGAATGCATAAGTCTCATATAATTTTTTTAAAAAAAAGTGAATAAATATGGAATCAATATGAAAAAAATAATAACTTTTTAATAGTAGACCCCAATCATTTTCAAAATGTTTACACGACACTTGCGCAATCATGACTGCATTACTCAAAAAATAAATGAACCAAATAATTTACAACAACATAAAAGGCCGGCATCTCAAACAAAAACATAATATAAGCAAGAAGTTCTACATCTTTATTGAAGATAAGCGATGCTTTGAAATACATATATCATAAAACTGCCCACATAATTGATTGGTAATCACCTATACTTAGAGAGCAACTCAAACAAAGACTCAATATATCCGTCCACAACTCTATTATACTTGTGCCTCCAATTCTTTTTAATGATTAGGATCCCAAAGAATGCCCAAAAGCCGAGTGCATACGACACAGTTACAAATGCGTAGAAGAAGAAAGGGTGATCAATCATTCTAATTCCTTCTTTTTCGTCAGGTTCTGATTGGTTTGCGGTTGAGCATTTTCTTGGCAGGGGATCTCCACAGAGTTCTAGATTACCCTCATAGCACTGGCTTGTGAAAGTTGAGAATTGATTCTCAAATGGGATTCTTCCAGACAGATCGTTGTAGGCAACACTAAATATAGATAGAGAAGTGAGTCCAACCAATTCAAAAGGGATTTTCCCTCTCAACTTGTTGTGAGAAAGATCCAAACTCTCCACGCTTCTCAAGTTTCGAAAAGAGATTGGAATGGAACCTGTTAGAGAGTTATTCGATAAGTTCAAGAATCGAAGCTGTGACAGTTCTCCTATTTCAGAAGGAATGCTACATGTCAACTGGTTAGATGATAGGTCAATTGAGGTCATCATCAAGAGAGGGGTACCTTGGAAAGTATATAACCTATTTTTATGAACAAAGGTAGAACTGCTGCTGCTATGATAAACTGAACATCTTCCTCAATAAATACGTTGGAATATTGTAGAACAAGGTTTGTGATATAGTTCTTCCAGTAAGTAACGCTCAGAGAACTCTTGTTCCAAAAAGTAATGTTATCAAGGCAGGAGGGAATACCTCCTGAAAGACGATTGTAAGAGACGTCAAAAACTTGGAGTGTTTTCATCTGACACAGTCTTCGGGGTAGGAGACCTTCAAAGCAATTTCCACTTAAAACAAGTATTGCCAACCAAGAATGATCATACAACCACTCTGGAATATTACCAGACAAGTCATTATCTCGAACATCTAGGAGTACTAAATTTGGACTGTTTAAGATGGTGGGGGAGATTACTCCTTCGAAGTTATTGCTATTCAGATGTAAGGTCCTCAAAATTGTCATGTTCGCATCCTTTGGGAGCATTTGTCCTTCCAATTTGTTGTTTGATAAATCTAGCACCATGAGTAGCGTGCCAGTTCTAGTCAAACTCTGTGGTATTGTTCCTGAGAGAATGTTATGAGAAAGGCATACCCAAAGGAGAGGTGAATAACCAAAGGACCAAGGAATGTTGCCTTCTAATGCATTTGAGGACATGTCAACGAGATTTAAGCTTGGAAAAAGATATCCAATATTTTCTGGAAGAGAGCCTTTGACATGATTATTAGATATGTCCAACGACTTAAGTGGTGAAGTTCCATTAGTAGAGCAGTCAAGGAATGAACCATCGATTTTGTTGCCACTCAAGTACAAATTTGTGATATTCATGTTGAAAAGTAGTTGACAAGGTATGTTTCCTTCTAATGAGTTGTCAGACAAGTCTAGCAAATACAATAAATATTGGGTGGATATGAAGGTTGGGACAATGTGACCATTCTTCTTGTTGAGGCCGCAATTTGCCAAGTACAAAGATCCTAGCTGAAAGGTGGGCACCCAAGAGGGAGACTCTGTTTCAACTTCCAACTTGTTGTTTGAGAGATCAAGTAAGTTAAGATTAGAAGCATTGGCAAATATGGAAAATGACAACACCCCTTCTAAACGATTACCAGAGATTTTAAATTTCGTAATCTTGCTCTGGTTAGAGAAAATCAATGAAGGTAGATGGCCCTGCAAGTGATTATCTGATAGATCAAGGTCTTCAAACTTCTCAAGACAAGAGGGAATATTACCTTCCAATGTATTAGCCTCAAGGTACAACTTCCTTAGATATTTTAATCGCTTCAGTTCACAAAAAGCTGCAGCAAATTTAGTTTGACAAGTGAGTCTAGTAATGATCTTTGCAATCTGCTTCGAAGATACAGAATTAAATTTGAGAGAGAGAGAGAGAGAGAGAGAGAGAGAGAGAGAGAGAGATACGGGTAAATATGTCTTCCAAACAATTTAGAACCACACCAAAAAATTTGTAATTTTGGTAACCACTAACTAAGAACAATAGAAAGAACAAAAATTGTGAGAGACGAATTAAATAAAACATCGATCTCACGTTTTCTCACCAGGAATCTTTAAAAAGACACACCAATCAAAACATACGCTGGGCAAATGTATTGCATGGTACAATTGTCCGATTTGTTTTATTTTTTCTTTTCACGAGTTATTTTGATTGTTTGGATTGTTTTTAGGGATCCCTCCACGGTTTAGTTATTATTTTAATAAAAACTCATATTTGACTTAAAGAAAAGAAAAAGGAGAAGAAACATTAACTAAAGCCACACGAGATAAGACGCGAAACAGGATCATCAACGTCTAAGAAAGTTGTTTATATATATATATATTTATGTATGTATGTATGTATAATCATGACGTAGTAAAAATGGGGTTAGAAATGGGGTTAGGGTTCTCACCCTGAAGTTCTCCTCCGATGTTCATGCTGCTAAGATCAAGAACCTCCAGTTCATTGAATAAGGTGAACAAAGTCACATTCGGATACCATGTGATTGACGGCACCTTCTTGCGGTCCATGTTTAGAACCATACTGGTAACTTTCCCATGATCTTTGTCACACCTGATACTATGACGTGAATGACAACAATGACTCCTGTCAAAATCGTCGAATGCTAGACCATCTGTAGAGTTTCTGATCTCCAACAGAGCTCTGTTCTGTTCTTTGCTGCATCCAGCTTCAACCCAAGCGGATGGGCAAAAGGTGAGAGCTATAAACCAAAGGAAGATGATGACCTTATTGGCAAAAGAACCGTCCATTTGTGAAGAGATTCTTCAAAGCGCAGGCAAGTAATAATGTTTTTGTTTATAATAAGCAACGACTGGATGAAAGGTTTTTTGCATGCATCTTTAAAAACTGTCAGCATACCCATTGATAATCCGTGGTCTTTACGTTCACCATTCATATATCTCCTTCAGTTATCCGTGGTCTTTACGTTCACCTCTTTGTCCTTAGTGACTGTCAGCATACCCATTGATTTGACTATGTTTTCGGTTTTGGAGTGAACCTCTTTCTCCTTAGTAACTGTCAGCATACCCATTGATTTGACTATGTTTTCGGTTTTGGAGTGAACGACTTACCCCGGGAAGAAATTAAGATGGCATAACTTAAGAGAAATAATTTGATTGGCAAACACAAAGTTTAGGTATCTATATAATAAAGTATAAAATACAATGCTCTCTCTCAATCAATAAATTAGTCGAATTCATCGTGATAATCCATGGTCTTTACGTTCACCTCTTTGTCCTTAGTAACTGTGAGTATACCCATTGATTTGACTATGTTTTCGGTTTTGAAGTGAACCTCTTTGTCGGTAACTGTCAGCACACCCATTGATTTGATTATGTTTTTGGTTTTGGAGTGAACCTCTTTGTCTTTAGTAACTGCCAGCATATCCATTGATTTGACTATGTTTTCGGTTTTGGAGTGAACCTCTTTGTCCTTAGTAATTGTCAGCATACCCATTGATTTGACTATGTTTTCGGTTTTGGAGTTAACGACTTATCCCGGGAAGAAATTACGATGGCATAACTTAAGAGAAATAATTTGATTGGCAAACACAAAGTTTAGGTTTCTATATAATAAAGTATAAAATACAATGCTCTCTCTCAATAAATTAATTTGACAAATTCATCATGATAATCCGTGGTCTTTACTTTCACCTCTTTGTCCTTAGTAACTGTCAGCATACCCATTGATTTGACTATGTTTTCGGTTTTGGAGTGAACCTCTTTGTTCTTAGTAACTGTCAGCATACCCATTGATTTGACTATGTTTTTGGTTTTGGAGTGAACCTCTTTGTCCTTAGTAACTGTCAGCATACCCATTGATTTGACTATGCTTTCGGTTTTGGAGTGAACGACTTCTCCCAGGAAGAAATTACGATGGCATAACTTAAGAGAAATAATTTGATTGGCAAACACAAAGTTAGGTTTCTATATAATAATGTATAAAATACAATGCTCTCTCTCAATAAATTAATTTGACAAATTCATCATGATAATCCGTGGTCTTTACGTTCACCTCTTTGTCCTTAGTAACTGTCAGCATACCCATTGGTTTGACTATGTTTTCGGTTTTGGAGTGAACCTCTTTGTTCTTATTAACTATCAGCATACCCATTGATTTGACTATGTTTTTGGTTTTGGAGTGAACCTCTTTGTCCTTAGTATCTGTCAGCATACCCATTGATTTGACTATGTTTTCGGTTATGGAGTGAAAGACTTACCCCGGGAAGAAATTAAGATGGCATAACTTAAGAGAAATAATTTGATTGGCAAACACAAAGTTTAGGTTTCTATATAATAAAGTATAAAATACAATGCTCTCTCTCAATAAATTAATTTGACAAATTCATTATGATAATCCGTGGTCTTTACGTTCACCTCTTTGTCCTTAGTAACTGTCAGCATACCCATTGATTTGACTATGTTTTCGGTTTTGGAGTGAATGACTTACCTCGGGAAGAAATTAAGATGGCATAACTTAAGAGAAATAATTTGATTGGCAAATACAAATTTTAGGTTTCTATATAATAAAGTATAAAATACAATGCTTGCTCTCTCAATAAATTAATTTGACAAATTCATCATGATAATCCGTGGTCTTTACGTTCACCTCTTTGTCCTTAGTAACTGTCAGCATACCCATTGATCAAGCCATAAATCACACCAACGACATCATTACAGAATGTCAACATTCGAAGATCAAGCTGCCATGCCACCATGAATCAAGCCTATCGTTGGTGCTTCCCTTCCTTGCTGTTGTACAACTATGTCATATTTGGCATCCCACAATTTATGGGATAATATTTAAAGCTTTGTGTATATTTATTGTAAAACTACGTCATATCCGTCCCGATTCTCCAATTAATGTTGCAAAGATAAGGATCAATCAATGATTTTAGGATATTTGATTAAATTGATCAAAAGAGCTTAAAAATCATGGCCACAAACAAAACGTAATTTCAAATTAAAGTGATTTGAGTTTGCTGCATATTTTAAAATATTAAATCGAAATCAAGGACCACAAGCAGCTGGTGGCAATCGTTCACGTCTTTAGTTTTGCCACAGTCTCACGGTTAGGTAAGTGTCTGAAATTTGTAATTCATAATGGTCCAAGGTCCATCATACACAAAGATGCCAAGTCTTAAAAGAGAAATTCCCAATTATGCTAGAATTATTCATGAGCTTAAATGACTATAAAAAAGACTGGATATGATCATTAAAAGTAACGGGAAAAACTTATTAATTTAATAATTGGGACTTTGGTGTAGATCCAAATTGATATGGGATATCATTTACTTTCTCCAAAATTCTTCAAAATAATATCAATTATTTTATTTCAAATCATATATATGCTCATTGTAACGCCCCGATCTCGCAAGAGTCAGAGAGTTACTTCCTGACAATTAAACTCACAGTTCAACCATATAATTGTAGACTCCAAATTCCCAATATCATAAAGAAATCTTGATTCAAACTAATTTCCTCGATATAATAAATTTTCCAAAATGCTAAGTCATTAGAACACAATAAATTTTTTTAATAAACTTCGTCAAAACAAATATAGAAACCCTCCAAGCTTAAACCTCCCATTCTTGAATCATCTCACCCAATGCTTCATAATCTGATCCTCAGCTAAAATATCTGAAATCATTTGAAAAATATTGTGGAGATAAGAGGTGAGTTATCAACAACTTAGTGAGCAGAGAACATATATTAGTGTGCAAACATGAGCATTTATAAAGTTTAAAATGCAGAACAAAAATGGTTTTGCTTTCAGAATGCAGAATCAGAACATGTTATTAAAAATATCAGAGCAAAAGTTTCAAAAAAATATTCTTATCAAAGTTCATTGGGCAAAGCATAACTGAAACAACACATCAGAACAGAATTCCATGTTTAACCCCCGTGGTAGGGTTGTGCAAACCTCGGCGGCCAACCAAGTAGAAACAGAATGTCAATCTTCCTCTTATTATTCTCGGAGCCTCGAGTGTGCACATACGAAAGACCATGCAAAAAACCATTTTGTTTCCAAAGTGGGTGCACTGGAAACAGAAAAGTTGGTACCAACCAGAACAGAGGCCACAGTCTCGTGGCAAGGTTAGAACAGAACATAAATAGAATGTCATGCTAGAGGTTTTCATAAATTACATCATATTATATCAGAGTATAAAACATTTTCAAAACATAACAGAATCAGATTACAAAAATATAATTTATGCACAAAATTTCATATTCGCTCTCTATTCACAATTCAGAAATAAAATACCAAAATAGCTCATGTCTACACCAATCATAACAGAAAATACTTTATTCTTATACAAAATTTCATGAGTAATGCAGATAAATAACTGAGGTAAAATTATTTTCATAACAAAACATGCATATTTTTCAAAATTAACCTCAGATTATTTCTTTCATGCAAAATCTAGTATAGGAATCCCGCTTACTTAAACTTCTTGGCTTGTCAAAATTCCTCCACAATAGTACTGAATAAAAAACAATCGTCACCTATAAAATAATCACGTATTCCCATAAATTTCTAATCATACACATATATCAAAACTTAAACCAGAAATACTAAGTAATCTATCTTTCCTCAAAAAATAATCTACAACTCTCGTAACCTTAAAATATCGTCACTTTCAAAAAAAAATATGGATATCCACCTAATATTCACTCAACCTAATTCTCAATTATTCACAAGGTTTATTAAAAAAATAAAACCCATTTAAAAAAAATGAAAGGTCGATGAAATAAAAAATTACCCAACCCAAAATAATTTAGAATCCAAACTCAATCCAAAAATATTTTCCTTCAAAATCACTTAACGTAACACTCTAAATATATATATGTAAAACAGAACAAAGTAAAAACAAACTCACTGAAATAAATCTGTAAAACACTGTTTTAAAAACTGATGGTAAAATTGTAATTTACTAACAAAATTTTTACCATTTACGTGGAACAAATAGGGAAAGAAAAACTGAGACCAAACACATGCTACGGAGGCGTCCAAACTCACCGAGAGTGGAGGAGCAACGCGAGGAACTGGGAGGTGGTGGAGATTACGTCGGCAAGGTGGCGGCTGAACACTGAGAGAGAGAGAGAGTGTGTGTGTGTGTGTGTGTGTGTGAGAGAGAGAGAGAGAGAGAGAGAGAGATGAGAACACAATGAAGAGAGAAGCCGTGAGAAGGAGAAACGGAAAGGTGCTGGGGACTTACAGCGGCTTGCCGAACGACGGACCCGAGGGGGAAACGGACCGCGGTTTCTGTGGGTTTTTTGGGTAGTTTCCGACGTGTACCAAGGCTGGAAACCGAGAGTATGGGGAGAGCTTCCCTTGCTCTGTTTTCGGGAATCAAAAACAGGGGTGGTTTCTGTTTCATGTGGCTGAGCTAGACTTGAGTTACTGGTTCTCATGGTTGCGAGAGATGGTCGAAACACGGGATGGCTGAGTGGTTTCCGGTGGTTGGCTCTCGTGTAACTGGGTAGTGGCTAGTAAATGGTGGTGCAGGGCAAACGCTAGCTATCACACGATGGTTTAGCAGTGGGTTCCTACGGTGACGCGTTGGCTGGGCTATGGGCTGGCAGGAAACGCCGTGCAGGAGGGAACTCGGCAGCGTTGGGTGGTCTGGGCGGAGGTTTAAGATGTGCTGCATGATGGAGGCAGGGTGTGCATACACAACAAGGTTTGGAGGCAACGTCTTGCAGAGGTGCAGCGAGGAAGGATTTTGGCAGGGGCTGGAGGCAGACGCAGTTTCTAATATGAAAGGGAGAAAAGTATGAATATTTATAGGTGATTTGAAAAATAAAACCCTAGAGGAGGAGAGGGAAGAAACGTGCATGCAGTGTAAACGGACGTAGAGTCGTGCATGTGTGGTGAACGTGGTGACAGCAACCAAGAAAGGGTTTCAAAAATAAAAGATGACGGGCTGAAAAATAGGTTTAAGAATTTAAATGGAAACGAGACTCGAGAGTTGTCACCCTAAATAAAATAAATAAATAAATAAAAGCTTTCGAAAAATAAATCAAGGTCTTGATCCCTAAATAAATTAGACCTCAATTAAAATAATAAAGGAATAATCTAAACTTGTTTAAAAAAATATCTCAATGCATAAAAGATTTTTAAATTAAACATCAAAATGAAGGAAGTCTTAATTTATAAAAAGAAACAAAAGAAATATTTTATGCCTGTAGTCTATATTTTAAAAAATATATTTGAAAACTTAAATGGCATTTTCGCACATATAAAAAAAATCTAAAAATTCTTTAAAACAGACTCACACTAGATCCGGGTGTTACACTCATTCTTGCATTATTAGTAAATATTTGGTTTTAAGTTTGGAAGTGAATCTGAGTTTGATTTTGATCAAATTTTTAGTAGAATTCTTGTTTATTTATGTATTAATTTATCATACAATAATTTAGATTTTTTCAGTTTTGGAAAAATCTCCATAATTTTAAATTTTGCAACTATTTAAGTCCATTGTTGGGCTTCATAAAATAATTTTTAAATTTTATTATTAATGAATATTATTTAGAGTTTTTTCTGTGTTTTGGGCAAGTCCCTTGTCTTTTTCCTATGAATTATCTATTGAAACTAGCTTGCAGAATAATCGTTATTTTGTCTGGCATCAAACCTTATTAGTAAAATAAACATGTCAATATGTATGACGCCCCCAAATTCCGCTTGGGATTGAACGGACATTTGAAGCGTCGAGACATGCAACACAAGGTTACCTGCCCCCGTTCATGACATATAAGATGCAATGTTCCTAACATGCATCTAGCATTATGCAATATTCGCAGCGGATTATTTTTTTTTTTCTTTAGCAATACTATGCACCAAACTAAAAATATCCCAAATACTTGAAACATATTTCATACATAAAAACATACTAAAAAGCCGTGATCACTACACTAGTCCAAAATGGTTGTGATCAAAAGAATACTTGAGATACAACTCCAAAAGTACAAGCATTAACCTAAGTTAAATACTATACCATCATCAACATCGCACCGTAGCCTAGATGACCGTATTCAGATGGTCAGATTCCAATTCTTCTTTGGGTCCTGTAACAAGATCTACCATTCGGGGGGAATGGTAGTTGGGACTACCACAGTGAGATTTGATTACAAATCTCAGTAAGTTAACATAAAACTCACACACAGGTTAAAGATGCATGCATGGCAGTAAAAGCATAAATGCATAAGTAAAGTCGTACATAAGCATAGCATAACTTGACATATAACATGACATAACCAGAACTTAAACGTGAACTGAACTTGACTTAACATGACATGAACTTGAGTTTAAAACATAACATGGACTTGAAATGTAGCATGAACGTAAACATGCATAACATAAATATGAACTTGAAAATAACATAAACTTGAACATATCATGACATAAACGTGAACTTGAGACATACTGTAAACGTGAACTTAACATGATGTGAACATGAACTTGGAACATAACTTGATCATGAACATAACATGTACGTGTACATAACAAAACATGAACTTGATCTGAAACTTGACTTATCATGCACTTGATCTGAAACTTGACTTAATACGTACTCCACAGTTGTTGTGGCCCCACGTATTCTACGTGTCACAATTGCTGTGTCTCACGTAGTGTATGCTCCACAGTTGTTGTGGCCCCATACTTCATGCTCCACAGTTGTTGTGGCCCCATGAATACACGTAACATAAAATATAATACGTACTCCACAGTTGTTGTGGCCCCACGTATACACGTAACATAAAATATAATACGTACTCCACAGTTGTTGTGGCCCCACGTATACACGTAACATAAAATATAATACGTACTCCACAGTTGTTGTGGCCCCACGTATACACGTAACATAAAATATAATACGTACTCCACAGTTGTTGTGGCCCCACGTATACACGTAACATAAAATATAATACGTACTCCACAGTTGTTGTGGCCCCACGTATACACGTAACATAAAATATAATACGTACTCCACAGTTGTTGTGGCCCCACGTATACACGTAACATAAAATATAATACGTACTCCACAGTTGTTGTGGCCCCACGTATACACGTAACATAAAATATAATACGTACTCCACAGTTGTTGTGGCCCCACGTATACACGTAACATAAAATATAATACGTACTCCACAGTTGTTGTGGCCCCACGTATACACGTAACATAAAAAATAATACGTACTCCACAGTTGTTGTGGCCCCACGTATACACGTAACATAAAAATATAATACGTACTCCACAGTTGTTGTGGCCCCACGTATATACGTAACATTAAATATAATACGTACTCCACAGTTGTTGTGGCCCCACGTATTCACGTAACATAAAATATAATACGTACTCCACAGTTGTTGTGGCCCCACGTATTATACGTAACATAACATGTCTTATCTTTCTTAATGCATGAGATATTAATTAATATCATATACTTTTCTAACATGGCGTATACTTGTAAATGGCACAATATGATTTAATCATAACATTTCATGGCATACTTAACATGGCATACTTATAACATACATCATTGTATGACAGAAAAGATTATGTAACAGATAATTATTCATGAGAGATTAAATCATACGTAGCAGATAAACATGTAATGACATAGCATGACATGGCATATACGATAACATACATACATAAATTGTAGTTCTCTTACCCATCACACATACACAATAAACTGATAGTAAGTTAGAGGCTAACTTACCTCGATCGTCGCGTTCTATGAGAATAGAGCGCGAGACACGAGGAACTGCACAACAGCTGGAAGAGGAACACTCAAGTCCTTAAGATTTTCACTTCTGAACTCAATTGCCATATTGTAAGCACTTGCAACACCACGGCCAACTTGAGGTTTCACTATACTCGGAAGAGATAAATTGACTTCAGAAAGCCTTTGCACTAAAACAAGTTCATTAAAATTATCAATAACAACCAAACAAACAACTCATTTCTCAATCCATATACTCTTAGCCATAGTCAACCACAAGATGACACCAGTCATCCCGGACTATAATCCATATCATCACTGCTTCGGGACACTGTCATACAGTTTCCCAACATTACACCATACGCTCCACACTTCTCTGCTACGCCATCCAACCCTTCGTGACACGCCATCCGGTGTATCACGACTTAGTACAGAGTACACTCACGTGAACTCTCTTCCATTCACACTACAAAACCCATCACTGCGATACACGTCTCACGGTGCATCGCTACGCGACACGGAGTACGCGCTACGCGTACTTCCTTCGCTACAACACTCATCAACACGATGCACATCACACGATGCATCGCCATACCACACGGAGTACACTACATGCGTACTCCCTTCCTTCTACGACCCACATCACTACAGCGCACGTCGCGCGGCGCGTCGCTGCATTACACAGAATACGCTACACGCGTATTCTCTTCACACAACCCGCCGTATCACATCTACGGCATCCATCTCACGCCTATACTTCACAGCACAGTCCACAAAACTACAAAATCAAGCCTAACACTTCACAACCACACTTCGTTTCACAACTACGCAGCGAACTCCACAAACACTAACTACACAGTCTACAGCCAACCAAATCAACTATGTTAAACATAAATAACTAAAGATAGAGGGTTATACCATCGACGGGATAACCCGTGCGTCGCTCGCTGCTCGTCACGAACATGCGTCGGAGGAGCATACGTGGCGGTACGGTGTCTGTCCACCACATAAAGTGGTAGTTTGGGCTTGAGAAAGGCTAGGCGTGGTCTTGGAAGACTCACGGTCGCCTTGTGATGGTCAAAGGTGGCGGAGCACGGCGGCATCACGCCGTGAACAGTAACTCCGAACGGTGAGCGGAGGAGACGCGAGGTAGCGAAAAGCCATAGAACTTCATGGAAAGCTAGGGAAAGGTAGAGGAACATGTGGTGGAGCTGTGGTGGCGAGGTGGTGGTCGGACGGTGGCTAACGGCGGCAGATCGGCCGTTTGAAACCATTTTTGGCCTTGGAGAGTGCGGGAGAGTGTGAGCTCTACGAAGCTCCGTTGGCCATGAAATTTCTTGGAGAGGTTCATGAGGATGAGAGGAACAAGATGGTGGTGGTGAAACACCACGGGTGGCCGTGTACGGCGGCGCACGGTGGTGCAACCGAACGGGTGTTTTGAGAAACCCATATGAGAAAAAGTGAGAGTTTGGGAAAAAGAAAGACATGGGGAGGAAGCCCTTGATGTGGTGAATCCAATGGTGGTGCTTGGTGGCTGATTTGGCCGTGTATGGTGGTCCAAAATGGTGAAAAGCCTTAAAAACCCATTTGTTTGGAGGCGAGAGTGGCGGCTAACCGTGGCTCGGATGGAGGTGAAACTTGGAGGGGATGTTCACCGGTGAGAGGGGAAGAAATCTGGGTGGGTGGTGTAGTCCACGCCGCCGGCGAGCGGCGGTTCTGGGCGGAGAAAGAAATCGGCAACAGGGGAGAAAACAGGGCAGGGGCAGCAACTTCCGGGGGCTCTCGGCGACTAACGGCTGGTCCGATGGCTCTGAAAATTGGTGTGTATGAACTATGGTGAAAGGGGAAGAGAATGGCGGGGGTGGTGTACGACACCTCCACCGGACGGCGGAGAAACGGGCGGTCAAAGGGGCGGCGACGGTAATGAGACAAGAAGGAAGAGCACGGGAAGAGAGAGAGAATTGGTGGCCGGCGTTGCACACCTCCGGTGCAGATGTGTTCGCCGGTGAGGGAGGGACATGCCGGAGGTGGAGGTGAGGCACGGCGGCCGGAGGTGGCGCCGGTAGGAAGCTAGAACCGATCAGCTATGGTGGAAGGGTGTAAGTCGACCATGGAGAGAAGGAGAGGAAAGAGAAGAAAAAAAAAGAAAAAAGGAAAAATGAAGGAAAAAGGGTAGGAGCCTAGGTAATAAACTTCAATCCTACGTTTTGGGATCCTCAAATAAATCAACGGTGAATTAAAACACTGATTAAAAACGCGTAAATGTTTTATTTTAAATAAAACACTTTAAATAAAACACCACGATGAATTAAGGTAGAATATTATTTTATAAACTAAAATTTATAAAATAATATTTCTTCATCATTATATAAAATGATAAAGTACCGTTAATTAATCGAAGATGATAAAACCAATTAATTTAAATAAGAGTTTTCAACGTAAAATTAAACATCTTAATATCTTAAAACAATTAAAATATTTAATCTAAATAATTATCCACAATTATAATATTTTCAGAGCTCATTAAATTATTATAATTGTGTTACTTTAAAAACAAGCTTATATAATACTTTGAAATTCGATGGATAAGATCTGGGAAAACGCCATCGAGGTACAACGCTTAGGATAAAACTGTTCATGATTTTACAGCTGTCAGTGAAGAACAAATTACGTGATTTACGGAAAAAGATAATCTATACGCGTGATTCCAGATGAGGGTAAAGACGAGAGAGATGTGATTGCTGTCGGGAAATAATCCAAAACTGATAATTTTAGCGGGCTGTTACAATATGTATTGTGATTCCCTTGTTGTTTATAAAAATAATTAGAATCTTCTATCACTGAATTAATAGCTTCTAAAAATTATGTGTTCCCTTATTGATAAAGGTAAAAATCATTCTGCACAGAAAAAACAAAAGCCTACCACATGCAATTATATATATTTACACGACATACAATAGCGACAAATATAAGAAAAATTCTATAAATCACACTATTATCGCACTCTCATCTCACGATATAAGATATGATACATTTATTATTATTGAATTATCATTTATTAGATAATTTTTCATCTTTTAATAGTTATAAATATGTTACACCTTACATAATGGAATAAGAGTGAAATGTAAAAGTGTAGTGTATAACATTACTCTAAATATAAGCATCTTAATTTTTGATTTGGTGGAAGTTAAAAGTCGGTCAGGTTAGCCAGGGGTGGTGGTTCATTGGGCAGTATTAATGCAAGTGGCAACAACGAGGACTAAGTATATGATTATGGGTATCGCAAAATTGTATCACATGATATTGATCATTTCAAACGTATTTTGCGAGTAGACAAAGCAGATCTTAATTCTATGCATGCAAAGTACTTGCGTTGTAAATGAAATTTTTTCATCACCTTAATATATATTTTTTGGACTTACTTGAATATTTGTTACTGCCTAGGTAAATTGACTTCCTGCTGACTGCATCAAAGTCACTATTCCCACTGTATAGTCCTAAGAAGCCAAATAATAAATGAACCAAATCATATACAACAGCTTCAAAGCTCGACATCTCCAACAAAGACTCAATATAAGCGAGAAATACCCTATCTTTGTTCAAGATAAGGGATACTTTAAAGGGTGATACTACATACAATCGTGAAATGGGTAAATGCTGTACAATCATTTTGAAAAAGAGTAAGATCCACTATTAAAAAATTAATTTTCTTTTCATGTAGGTTTCGTATGTATTTACTTTTTCAAAATGATTGCACGGCGCTTACACACTCACAACTACAAGTATCATTTCTCTACTTTAAAATACAACTATTTCATAAAATTGCCCACCCTGCATATGTAATTGATCTGGTAATCACCTATACTAAGAGAGCAGCTCAAACAAAGACTCAATATATCCCTTTGCCAGCTAAGGGCTAGTTTTAATTCAGATATGAGATGAGATAAGATTATTTTAGATGAAAGATTAAAATTGAATAAAATATTGTTTAAATATTATTTTTTAATATTATTATTATTTTGAGATTTGAAAAAGTTGAATTGGGATTTGAAAAAGTTGAATTATTTATTATATTTTGTGTAAAAATTTAAAAAATTTGTAATGATGAAATGAGATGATTTCCGAATCCAAACGGGACCTAAGTCTTAACATTGACCAAGTTCCAATCCAACTTAGGCGGCACAGGGAGGCAATAAAGTTAATTTACTAAAACTTCAAATTGGACATGATAATATCCTTTTCTTACATTCACCTTTTTGATTGGCAAATACAATTTGAAACAGAGTGCACGAGTTACACGAGTAGGAGGTCTCCATAGTTCTAGTTCCTTCTTTTTTGTCCTTTTGTCGGTCCTTATGTTCAGGTTCTGATTGGTTTGCGAATGAGCAGGTCCTTACTTCTGTGGAAGGTCTCCATGGAGTTCCAAATTACCCTCGTAGCATTGCATTGTGTTGATAAAATACACCATAACAAAATAAAAATTATAATAAACTTAAAGTTGAAATGACATCAGTTTGAATTGAGGTAAAGAAACCTCACTCTCTTTTTAGGAGATTCAATTAGCTTTCTATGATAGACAAAATTTCAAATGAATTGGTGCAGCATGTGTTTTCTTCATGACTTGTCTCAGCCTCTAAGATATAACAATCAAACTGATCGTCGTATAGCTTAAATCAATTTTGTACAAGTTATTGAGTCCAAAATTTTACTAAATTTGTGCACATTCATCCATTAGGACAATGCGCGTTTTGTCGAAAGACTTCTGTGTACAAATCTATTGACCAGCAATTCTTCTGTGATGTCAATTTTGCTTGACATGTGGACCACGTGCATTCTCACATGCCCCACTAGATGCCCCATCTCTACAACTTTTGTTACATTGCCTTTGGATGAGTAAAGCGAAACTTTTTGGCTTTGGCCTTTGTCTTCAATTGTCCATCCCTCGTGAGTTTTATTTTTCTCCTCCTTTTTATTCAAAAAATATATTGTTTGGTCAAAATCTCTAGACCTAAAAGTAAGAGAATGACATAAAAAGTTGATAACAACAATATAATAATAATAATAACAATAATAATTGTTGATGTCGTGTTTCGTACGCCTATGGGTCGGACTCTTAGAAGTTCGGGTCTTCGATCTTGGAAGCCTGCTAACACAAAGAGAAGAACGGCAGAAGGTGGCCTTTGAATGGTCCAGGGAGCCACTAATGCCTAAGTTAATAATGTACTTGGAGATGAAGTGGGAAAGTAGGACTCAAGCTGAAGAGATTTTTGAGTGCCCCCCATTCAATACGTCGGGGTTCCTTTTATACCTTACCTTGAGGGCCAAGAAGCCATGCCCTATGGCTGGGGAGATCATCTTATGAGCGCATTTAATGCGGCATGATCCCTTGTATTACTTTGGGGTTCAATCCCGTTGTGATGGTGTGTTCCCTTCCCTCTTTTGTTAGGATAGCTTCCCGCGCTTCCAGAATAGTGACACATCCTTCGACCCTGAAACCCTGAACTTGGCCCATATGGGCTAAGAGCCCTTGATCGGGTCACTAAGGCCTTGTTTGTTTATACAAAACTAATAATCTCATCTCATCTCATCTCAACTCATCATTACACCTTTTTCAAATCCCCATACAACTTTTTCAAATCCACATACAAAATATAATAAACAATTTCACTTTTTCAAATCTCAATACAAAATTAATATTACAAAATTATATTATAACAATATTTTATTCATTACTATTTAAAACATTTCATCTCATCTCATCTCATCTGTGTAACCAAACGGGGCCTAAGTGGCTAATTGAGCTGCATTATTGCATATTTTATACATTTAAAAACCAATATATTTTTAATTTTTTTATTATTTTATTATTGATTTTTAGATGGAAAAATGGTTAATAGGTATAAATCTGAGTTATGATTTAAATTAGTTAATATCATGATTTATGTTTAATTTTACAATCTATGATCTGATTAGGCAATAATTCTTCACATGCACAATATATTTTTGATACTCTATTTTTTCTTTTTAATTTATTTTTGATTTTCTATCTATGTTATTTCTTTTTCTTTTTTTACTGCTTTTAAATAATAACTCCTACTTCTAACTGTGACCTCTACACATATGTTTAGACAGCATGGGCATGGAATAAATGAGTGGAAAAAAAAAAGAAATATTTTGAGGGTAATGTAGAACCGATCAGCATGTTGACACATGGTTTAAGTGGAATATATTTTAATAATTAATGGAAACATGTGAGGAACATGAGTGAAGCACCTGGCCGGTTACTCATGCATGCGCTAGCTAGTAAGCTAGCTTTGTGATTAATTGATCTCTCTGTTAAAGAAGACAAAGTGTTGTTTTTAAACTTTTTAACCTTTAACTTTTCAATGGGACACATGTAGACAAGAAGAAAAGCACTACTTTTATACATGGATGGCACTTTTTCTTTTTTTGTTTTTATATGTTTCTACATGCAGGTAATTGCCTTGGCATGTGATTTCGTTGCAGTCTAGGAAGCTTAGATGCTAGCTAGACCCTACAGCTCCTACAGGATTGGCTGCAACGCAGAGCACGCCTAGAGGACTGGCTGGAATGAAGTGAGGTGCAGATGCAGAACACGGACAGGGGATCATGCATTTGGACGCATGCACCTTACGGATCACACTCATGCGTTGACACACTTGGCTTATCTTGAATGTGGACCCCGCATGCATTGACTCTTCAACCTGACACAAGCTACACTCTCCAATTCAAAGCAGCAAGTTTAAAGCTTATTTTTGACATTTTGGGAACCTCGCACACGCAAGGCAGACATCCTGATGGAAGGCAAAAGGCCATGCTGACTCAAGCTACAAATTATTTTCCTTTTTGACGAAAGCAATGTAGGCTGTAGCCGTTTTTTTTTTTTTTTTTCTTACACGAGATGCAACAGGGAGCTTCTTCTTAACTCGAACGTGGGACACAACACTTACTTTTCGCATGGACGGTAGCACACGAGCTTGCTGGGATGCACATCTATAAAAAAGAAATGTATGAGTAGTTTAGAGGGGCCTTGATCATTTAGTCGAGAGAGTCATAACATAGGTTTTTCTTGCTCTAAGCGTTTTAGTTTTTTTTAGAGAGCTCAGGTGGGGAGAGGGAGACAGCAACGTAGTAGTAGAGCTTGTGATATTCCTTTTTTATGTGTATTTTTATTGTATATTTTTTTAAAATTATTATAATTAGTGACTTTCTTGTTTTAAATTAAATGTGATTTTCACAGTATTATTTTATGATTTTTTTTAAGTTGTGAAATTATTTTAATATGTTTTCTAGTTATTTATTATTGTTTTGTATTTAAATTACTTTTTAAGTGAAATTAGTTATTTTGAGCTTTAAAATTATTGTGTTTTAGATTTTATTATTTTATTTTATTTAATCACTGTGTTTGAATTATTTTATTTAATTTGTTATTTTGAAAATAGTTTTCATTGGATCAGTTTCTTAACCCAAGATGTAAGGATTGGACCTTATTTTATTTTAATTTCTTTTCTCTTTCTTCTTTCTTTTTCTTCTTTCTTTTTTCTTTCTTCCCAGCCCGCGTGACGTCTCTCTCTCCCTCTCCTCGCCATTTTCTTTCATCCGCCCCAGCCGCCGCTACTCGCCTCAGTGCTTCTCACCGCCCCCACCATTCGATCCCCCACCGGTCGATGCACCTACCCTCTGATTTCCAGCCTCTCCCATGCGGCCAATAGCCACCACGAGCCCCTCTAAACCGTGGCGTCCTTTTGCTCTAGCACCGCCATCACTCCACCTCCGGCCACCATTTCTTCACTACTAGCTCCGATCCATCATCGGAGCAACCACCACAAGCTAAACTCCGTTTGGACCATTTTTTACTTCCACTGCCATTTTCGCCCCCACCCATGACCAATCACCACTTCCACTAACTTCACCAACACCTCTAAGTCATTCCCTATCAATTCCCAACTTTAGTTTGTCCCCATTCAAAAGTGGGCATTTTGAGACCCACGGCCTTAGTGCGATTTGTACTGTTACATTGCTTTGCCGCCACTTTTTGCACCTCCGTGATCCTTCAAAAAATATATTATAGCGCTGTAAGTATTTTTCAAACTTCCTTTAAGATTTAAATATATTTTTGCTTTAACAATACATTGTGTTTTGGTTGGTTGTGTCGGACTGAGTCCGAGGAGTCAGGTGTCGAAAGGATTTGAGGATGAAGTTATTTATGTTTGGATGATGTTGGGTTTATTGGATAATTTGTTTTGTCATTTGCATTGCATGGTGCATGCATGTACATATGTTGAAAATTGAAAACTGGGTTTTCAAGTGGTAATGGATTTTTGGGCGCGTGTGTATCACGACCCCAAGTCGAGATAGGCATTATCTCAATGGAGCTCCTCTGGTCACTTGGGAGCTGAATATACTTGGTGATGTCCATTGGATTGTCGCTAGGTGGCAACAAGCTCAGACGATACGGTAACGCTATCATGCCGACTCCGTGGTCTCTGGAGCTGGGTATCGCTCGTGTAGATGTCATATGCGTGGTCGTTACCTGCGGTATGGCATGGGAGCCAAAGTGTGCGGATGAGCCCTAAGGGAGATCATGGTGCATACGAATAAAATTGAAAATTGGTTTTGATATTGGTTAATGGGTCATTTTCTGGGAAAATTGTGAAATTTGGTTAAATGATATTTGTGGGCCATTTTCTGGAAAAATGGTGGATTCTTGTTTTGCGCCATTATCTGAGATAATATCGAGGAAATATTTTAAAGGAAATATTGTGGACCAAAAAGGGGATTTTTGGCGTGCATTAGAAAATGTTTATTTTTGGATCTCATGCATATGGCATCACGTTCATGCATATTGTTGTGGCTTTAATGTATTTTCATCTTATGGGTTACTTGGATTATTACTTACCCACAATATCGTCTTTGGTACCATAGATTTTGATACAGATGAAGAGGAGGCTGAGCCTGAAGAGGCAGCTCCGGCGGAGGACTGATTGGAGTTTTTGGCTTATATTATTTTCCGTCTTTAATTATGTATTTTCGGATTTGTGACATTATTGGGGCTTGTATTATTTTGATACGCTTGTTTTAAGCGAGTTTGTATTTAAAAAAAATTATGGTACTTAGTTGAAATATTTTTATTACCCGCTACGTTATTTTTTATGTACACATGTTGCATGTACACACACTTGGCACTTAGTGATGGGATACGTGACCCGTATTGTCATCATCCTGATGCCTCGATTTTCACGTGTCCGTATGTGGGAGTTGGGGGCATCATAGAGCGCCTTGGCCACACTGTTGCTACCCATCCTTCCTTCTCCACCTGTAAGTTTTTTTCCAATTTATTTTGTGAGAGAGAGAGATGAGAGCATAGTTGTAGAGCCCCTTGGCCACACTGTTGCTGCCCATCCTTCTTCCTCCGCTTGTAACCTTTTTTTTCCAGTTTATTTTAATTTCAGTTTGTTTAATCTAGTTCACAACCAGTATATTTTTCATTTCCGTTGCACTCTTCCATTCATTGTATATATCACCATTTTATACAGGTTTGATTCTAAGCAAGCTTTCCTTTTGGAGACGATTTGGAAATTTTATTCTTAATTATTACGCGACATCCTCCTACACTTGGGAGAGCCTTTGTGCTACTCAATTTTGAGCGAGTCAGTGCCTTGGTGGATTCAGGTCTCTAGGTATCAGGCCTGGGCCCCTGGTCCTTTTAGGCCCAGGGGAAAAACTCCCTAGGCCTTTCTCCTTCTCCAGTTCAATGTTGTTATTTACCTTTTATACTTGGTTGGCCGGATTGAGATGACGTCATCACCCCTTAATCCTTCCACGCATCAGGCCATTATTCTCTCTCCCATTTCTTTTGACATAGTTCCTGAGGATTTGATCTTGATACTCGATGATGATCGTTCTATCTCTTCCCTAATGATGATTGTCAGATGATTTTCTCCTCTTCTCACTATGCCGTGCGTACATTGGACTCAAACTGTTTTTATCTTCCATATTCATTCGCAGAAATGGGAAATCCGACCGTTGCTTCTTCTATATAAATCTTGTCAAGCTTTGGCCGCTCCCCTTTTATCTCATTTGCTTTTCCCTCGTCTCTGTCTCCTTCATCTTTTTAATCGTATTCGTTCCTAAATGGCTGCCAGAAGGTCTGCTAAACCTGCAAACTTCGATGGGTAGAACCAACCTGTGGTTGGTGTCTTGGAGCCAGGTTATGCAGGTTGTTCCTAACATTCGGAAGCCTCTCCTGACTTCTTACAATCGTTGATCTCCACCTACCACGTACTCGATATAGTGGTTTTTAAGCTCCGAAGCACCCCGAGGGGATCGTTGGCACTGATGGCTCAGTGGCACGCATCACTCTCTTCCCTAGCATGTTCTCCTGTGGGTTGAGGCTATCCTTTCCTCGCCCCATTCGCGAAGTCTTGCATCACCTTGGGCTATCTACCACCCAACTCCATTCGAATGGCTAGCGAATTTTGATCTACTATTGCATTCTATGGCGATGTGCACTATTGAAGTTGGACTCAAAGCATGCCGATTTGACCTATCGAAAGTTCCTCCTAACCCACAACGTGAAGAGAGGTGCTGGGAATATCTGTAGCTTTAGGGTGATAAGCGCCCTTATAGTGTTAGAGCAACGATACTACTACAAGGTCTGCAATTGGACGTGCAAGTTTTTTTTTGTGTCTGATAGTGGATGGGAGTTCCCAGCTGGGCAAATTGGGCACTCCAAGTTCCCGATCAGGGCCTAGTGCGGCGTCATCCCCAATGACAAGGTTGTGCAACTAACAGCTACGCCTGATGAGTTGCATCGCAATGCCATTGTTAGCAAGTGGGTGAAGCAATGCCCCTTCCTCATTCACTAAGAAGTTCTTCTTAGGGAGGATAACCTTGCCACTTTTCTTCCTCGCATCGATTATGCCATCCCTTCCGGTCGTAGCATCTCCATTCGTCCGCCCGCGGGCGTCGTCGAAAAAACGGACCTCGAGCCTCCCCCTTGAGGGCAAGGGGAAGAAAGTCTGCTCAGAGGCTGGCAGGCCCGGAAGTGGTCCTGCATTCGCATTGAGCCATACGGCAGGGGGTAGTTGTCATCCATAGGTCGAGGCCCTCGATGTATGTCCGAATCCCTACTTCTCCTACGCCTTCCATGGAGCTAGTTCGATGGCTAAGGGGAAGGGAGTCTCTTGGTCTTGAAACTTCGACAATGCTTTCTCTTCTTGTAGCTTTGGTCATCAAGCTTGTTGCAATTGCTAACCCAGGGGCCCCAACCATGCCCTTGGAATCGTAGGACACAACTCGGTGAGGCATCATACTTCAGATGCACTTCTAGGGAGTTTTTCTAGATGAGGCATCTCATCAGTCTCGTGTCGTGGAGCCATCTTCAGAAGCCAACATTGAGATGTTACCCTCTTCAGCATCTAGAGCTTGGTCCATAGCTAGGGATCTTAAGTTTGAGGATACTTCTGGGAACTCTACGGAGGAGTATGGCCCTGCTTCGAGAGGTATGTTGGTTTGAAGGTCCCGACAGTGAGTAGCTTCTGTAGGCGATGTCCCGATCACCACTATTGTTGCTAGTCCACCGGTGGGTTCAATTGTTGGTTCCACCGAGGCTCTCTGGCCGATGGCTGAGTCTCTCATTCTCACCTAGTCGAGTGCTAGGGAATTTGCAGTGGTCGCTATAAGATCGAAAGAGGAAGGTCCCCAGGCCCCGGGTGACAAGGAGGGGCTCTCTCCTTCCTCGGCTGCCCTACCGCCTATGATTGAGGAGGTTCCTTCCCCCTTGAGCGGTAGGTTGGACAAGGTGTCCTCAAATAAATAAATTAAGCCCATCCATTATTACTGGTACAAACTGTAACAGCCCGCTAAAATTATCAGTTTTGGATTCTTTCCCGACAGCAATCACATCTCTCTCGTCTTAACCCTCTATCTTTAGTTATTTATCTTTAACATAGTTGATTTGGTTGGCTGTAGACTGTGTAGTTAGTGTTTGTGGAGTTCGCTGCGTAGTTGTGAAACGAAGTGTGGTTGTGAAGTGTTAGGCTTGATTTTGTAGTTTTGTGGACTGTGCTGTGAAGTATAGGCGTGAGATGGATGCCGTAGATGTGATACGGCGGGTTGTGTGAAGAGAATACGCGTGTAGCGTATTCTGTGTAATGCAGCGACGCGCCGCGCGACATGCGCTGTAGTGATGTGGGTCGTAGAAGGAAGGGAGTACGCATGTAGTGTACTCCGTGTGGTATGGCGATGCATCGTGTGATGTGCATCGTGTTGATGAGTGTTGTAGCGAAGGAAGTACGCGTAGCGCGTACTCCGTGTCGCGTAGCGATGCACCGTGAGACGTGTATCGCAGTGATGGGTTTTGTAGTGTGAATGGAAGAGAGTTCACGTGAGTGTACTCTGTACTAAGTCGTGATACACCGGATGGCGTGTCACGAAGGGTTGAATGGCGTAGCAGAGAAGTGTGGAGCGTATGGTGTAATGTTGGGAAACTGTATGACAGTGTCCCGAAGCAGTGATGATATGGATTATAGTCCGGGATGACTGGTGTCATCTTGTGGTTGACTATGGCTAAGAGTATATGGATTGAGAAATGAGTTGTTTGTTTGGTTGTTATTGATAATTTTAATGAACTTGTTTTAGTGCAAAGGCTTTCTGAAGTCAATTTATCTCTTCCGAGTATAGTGAAACCTCAAGTTGGCCGTGGTGTTGCAAGTGCTTACAATATGGCAATTGAGTTCAGAAGTGAAAATCTTAAGGACTTGAGTGTTCCTCTTCCAGCTGTTGTGCAGTTCCTCGTGTCTCGCGCTCTATTCTCATAGAACGCGACGATCGAGGTAAGTTAGCCTCTAACTTACTATCAGTTTATTGTGTATGTGTGATGGGTAAGAGAACTACAATTTATGTATGTATGTTATCGTATATGCCATGTCATGCTATGTCATTACATGTTTATCTGTTACGTATGATTTAATCTCTCATGAATAATTATCTGTTATATAATCTTTTCTGTCATACAATGATGTATGTTATAAGTATGCCATGTTAAGTATGCCATATGATACATGTATGCCATGAAATGTTTATGATTAAATCATATTATGCCATTTACAAGTATACGCCATGTTAGAAAAGTATATGATATTAAATAATATCACATGCATTAAGAAAGATAAGACATGTTATGTTATAATAATGCGTGGGGCCACAACAACTGTGGAGTACGTATTATATTTATGTTATTTATAATGCGTGGGGCCACAACAACTGTGGAGTACGTATTATATTTTATGTTATTTATAATGCGTGGGGCCACAACAACTGTGGAGTACGTATTATATTTTATGTTACTTATAATGCGTGGGGCCACAACAACTGTGGAGTACGTATTATATTTATGTTACTTATAATGCGTGGGGCCACAACAACTGTGGAGTACGTATTATATTTATGTTATGTTATTTATAATGCGTGGGGCCACAACAACTGTGGAGTACGTATTATATTTTATGTTATGTTACTTATAATGCGTGGGGCCACAACAACTGTGGAGTACGTATTATATTTATGTTACTTATAATGCGTGGGGCCACAACAACTGTGGAGTACGTATTATATTTATGTTATGTTACTTATAATGCGTGGGGCCACAACAACTGTGGAGTACGTATTATATTTATGTTATGTTATTTATAATGCGTGGGGCCACAACAACTGTGGAGTACGTATTATATCTTATGTTATGTTACTTATAATGCGTGGGGCCACAACAACTGTGGAGTACGTATTATATTTATGTTACTTATAATGCGTGGGGCCACAACAACTGTGGAGTACGTATTATATTTATGTTATGTTACTTATAATGCGTGGGGCCACAACAACTGTGGAGTACGTATTATATTTATGTTATGTTATTTATAATGCGTGGGGCCACAACAACTGTGGAGTACGTATTATATCTTATGTTATGTTACTTATAATGCGTGGGGCCACAACAACTGTGGAGTACGTATTATATTTATGTTACTTATAATGCGTGGGGCCACAACAACTGTGGAGTACGTATTATATTTATGTTATGTTACTTATAATGCGTGGGGCCACAACAACTGTGGAGTACGTATTATATTTATGTTATGTTATTTATAATGCGTGGGGCCACAACAACTGTGGAGTACGTATTATATCTTATGTTATGTTACTTATAATGCGTGGGGCCACAACAACTGTGGAGTACGTATTATATTTATGTTACTTATAATGCGTGGGGCCACAACAACTGTGGAGTACGTATTATATTTATGTTATGTTACTTATAATGCGTGGGGCCACAACAACTGTGGAGTACGTATTATATTTATGTTACTTATAATGCGTGGGGCCACAACAACTGTGGAGTACGTATTATATTTTATGTTACATGAAGTATGGGGCCACAACAACTGTGGAGCATACACTACATGAGACACAGCAATTGTGACATGTAGAATACGTGGGGCCACAACAACTGTGGAGTACGTATTATATTTTATGTTATGTGAATTCATGGGGCCACAACAACTGTGGAGCATGAAGTATGGGGCCACAACAACTGTGGAGCATACACTACATGAGACACAGCAATTGTGACATGTAGAATACGTGGGGCCACAACAACTGTGGAGTACGTATTATGTTTTATGTTACTTGAATACGTGGGGCCACAACAACTGTGGAGTACGTATTAATGCACGTTATTAATCAAGACAATTAAATAAGATTCCAAGTTTATGTTAAGTCAAGTTTCAGATCAAGTTCATGTTATGTTATGCTCACGTACATGTTATGTTCATGTTCATGTTATGTTCCAAGTTCATGTTCACATCATGTTATGTTCACGTTTATGATACGTTCAAGCTCACGTTCATGTTATGTTATGTTCATGTCCATGTTATGTTTCACGTTCATGTTATGTTGATTGTTCATGTTATGTTTTAAGCTTAAGTTCATGCCATGTTAAGTCAAGTTCAGTTCACGCTTAAGTTCTGGTTAAGTCATGCTATATGTCAAGTTATACTATGTTTATGTATGACTATAATTATGCATTTATGCTTTTACTGCCATGCATGCATTTTTAACCTGTGTATAAGTTTTATGTTAACTTACTGAGATTTGTAATCAAATCTCACTGTGGTAGTCCCAACTACCATTCCCCCCGAATGGTAGATCTTGTTACAGGACCCAAAGGAGAATTGGAATCTGACCAACTGAATACGGTCGACTAGGCCACGGTGCGATGTTGATGATGGTATAGTATTTAACTTAGGTTAATACTTGTACTTTTGGAGTTGTATCTCAAGTATTCTTTTGATCACAACCATTTTAGACTAGTGTGGTGATCACGGCTTTTTAGTATGCCTTTATGTATGAAATATGTTTCAAGTATTTGGGATATTTTTGGTTTGGTGCATAGTTTTGCTAAAGAGAAAAATTATCCGCTGCGAATATTGCATAATGCTATATGCATGTTAGGAACATTGCATCTTATCTGTCATGAACGGGGGCAGGTAACCTTGTGTTGCATGTCTCGACGCTTCAAATGTCCGTTTAATCCCAAGCGGAATTTGGGGGCGTCACACAAACTGGGCTTTATTAATTTTTATTAAGACGTCTATCTTATTATTATTATTATTATTATTATTATTATTATTATAATTATTATTATTCATTTGATCTCAATATCAATTACTTGAGCATTATAAGCATTTATGAGTTTTGCTCCTTTATTCACATTAGCTTTTAAGCATGTCAATAGGTGTGAATTAAGCAATAAGAGATGCCTCATTTAATGCAATGTAACCCTCTAAGTGATATATTTAAAGCAACGTGATTCTCTAATGAGTATATTTAATGCGGCGTGATCTCATATATTGCTTTAGAGTTCAATCCCGTCGAGATGACGTGTTCCCCTGCCTCTTTCGTCTGGATAGCTTCCGATGATTCTAGAATAGCAACTCGTCCTTCAATCCGAAACCCTGAACCTGGCCCATATGGGCCTAGAGCCCTTGATCAGGCCGCTAAGTGGCTTGGTGGATAAGGTCTCTAGGTATTGGGCCAGGGGGAAAACCCCCTAACAACAACAACAACAACAATAATATGGGTTAACATGAGTTGACCTCTAATGGAACCCCAACAAAGAAATTAGCATATGTTGGACCAAGTCGCGACGGTCGGCACAAGAGAGCTTTGCATGGAGAAAGTGGATCACAATAATTTTACCGATCTATATTTTTCCAGAACAAAGAGAAAATGATCATGAGGGTCATCGCACTCTATGCTTTCCATGATATAAAAAGTATGTGATGGTCGAATTCAGAATATTAGGAATGCAACTAAGAAGAATTTTACAAATACTAATTAATTAATTGTGCTTCCGCGGCTAACTTACAGCGGCTTCCAAAAGAGAACAATTTGACCCAAAATGAAAATCCATCACAATTCTCCGATTAATGTTGCAGAAGATAAGGATCAAGCAATGATTTTAGTATATAGGATTAAATTGATCAAAAGCAATTATGCTGGAATTCATGTGCTTATACAACTAGAAAAAAAGGCTGGATATGATCATTAAAAAGTAATGGGCAAAACTTATTAATTTAGTATTTGGTACCATATTGGTACAAAAAAAAATGTAAATATATTATGTATCCCTTGCTGGTAATAAAAATAATTAGAATCTTCGAGCACTCAATTAATGACTTCTAAAAATTGTCATCTCCCTGATTAATAAAAGTAAAAATCATTGTGCACAGAAAAAAAATGAAAAACAAAAAGTTCCAATGAAACGATGTTAAACATCCATCCACTAAATGGGTAAGAAGACATAAGTAGACAAAAACCTACCACATGCAATCAAATTTAAGGAAAATTCTATACACCCGCTACAAAAAAATAGAGTATTTTCAGCTAAGTTTATTTCCGGCGGTAAGATTTTGATTGCAAATAGCCGGTTTTGTAATTTCAAGAAAATGTTTGTGTCAACTTGAAAAAGCAGCTGGAAAAACTGACTATTTGCGGCGATTTTTGTGCGCCGTAAATATTGTAGCCGCAAATAGTCCCATTGGCCATTCCAAAATCGACCTAATAATATTTCCGCCGTTATATAATTTTGTTACAGCAAAAATTTTTTACTTCTTACGGCGAATTCTAAGTCACCTTAATAACTTTTCCACTTATTTCCCTCCCGCATCATCTTATTTTCCCACGCTCGATATTTTCCCTCTCTTTCTCGCACTCTCTCTCTCGCTTTTGGGTTCTACAGGAGGGTTTCCGTTCAAAAGCCATCGCCGCCGTCTTCTCGCCGGTGAGTTTGTCTTTACAACGTTTAGGCTCCATTAATCTCTCTCTCACTCTCTGTAACCCTCGCTCCTCCGAATTGTACCATTTTTATCTGTCCTTGAAACAAATTACAGAAATGAAGTTGAGTTTCTTCTCTCCTTCATTATGGTACTTTAATGAATCAAAAGCATATATACTTTAAGTTGCTTTAGTGCCGCATTATATATTTCTATGGGCTTGTGTACATTGACAAGGCTCTGTCGACCTCTCATTTGTGTAGTTAATTAGTTTTTAAACTTATATCAAATGAAGTCTCATGAATTTGTATATGTATTGTAAACAAATCTATAAAAGTGAGCATAGTTGTAAAGTAGAGGTTATAATTTTACCAATTATAACATTACAGGGGCCGTGGGAAGGAGCTGGAATTGTAGAAAGATGTAGTTGCTGAATTTAGTAATTCAGTACATATATATATATATTTTTTTTTTTTATCTTTTTGGAGCATGTTGCAGACTCTACACCCTCGAATTAACAGTAGTATATATATATATATATATATATACTCCCCCAAAGTTTCATTTGCATGTTGGGTTTGCTGAGGTGTGTGTCTGCATTATGCATGCCTGGCCTAGAACTGGATTTAGCATATATTTAAGACAGAATAATGTTAACACGTGCTCTCCAGATCTAGAGAATTTTTTTAGATTGGGCTGGTATATCATGTAGCTTGTGAATATGTATATATAGGTGTAATAGGTTACTAATTAACTAGGCTATGCATTATTAACTTTCTCAGCAATTAAATTATTAATTCTATTCGTTCTACTTGAATGAGTAACTATGACAGAAATACAGAAAAGCACATGAGGTGAGCCACTACCCATATGTACTTGCCTTCATCTGGTAGGCTATGCTACATAATGCTTAGTGGATATAGGGATTAATTAGGCTAGGTATGTACCTTTATAAGTTCAGGTATAGTCTACAAGATTAAAAAAAAAATTGCACTTGTTGAAGCTCATAATAAATATTGAAATGTAGCTCATAAACCTGGATAGTGCAGAAGGCAAAGAAATGCCATTGGTTTATCCAAGGCCCCCACTTTTTCAAAAAAGTCCTCATCTAAGTTCAAAGCCAGAGCAATCATCTAACCTAATCTTTTTCCACCCAACCAGAAGCAGCAAATCCAAAACTGGAAAGAGTAGTACCCATATTTAAAATTTTTATCATTGTGGTTTCAAAACTTTTATGAGATACTTAATCACTTTATACCTTAGTTTATAGTTTATGGTTTTAACTCACACCATACTGAATAACTGGGCCAAAAGCTGCAAAACAAGATGGTATACTATCATCCGTAATAAGTATCTCGAAAACCCCGCACCAAAGCCCCCCAGCTTTGTGTCAGAGTCAGTACCAATTAATCTTAAGTTAGAAAGCAGAGCATCACACCCAGTTAGAAGCTTCCTGATTCCATGCTGGGAGATGAGTTCAATAATTCCCTTCTCAATGCTATCCATTTCAGTATATAGGTTCTCTGCCCGTACCTATATTAAAACTCAGCAATGCCAAAACATATTGATTACAAGAAAGAAAGAAAGAAAAGGATCCCCTTGATGTAAGACCACCACTCCTGCCGTTAAAAAAATTCAGTAACAAAATTTTCCCTAATGCAGTTTTCATTAGGACTCTTCCACTTATCTCTACCTCTTTTAGTAATTCTTCTGTTGGAGATGACTTCTAAAACCTATTGAACATTTTTTAACTCCTCCAGATTCAATGCATAGTTGAGATATGGGTTTACTTAAGATGTTCAGCTTGTGTGCCTACCAACTATATTTGCAGTAATGAAGTGATTCCTATGCATTACACTGCCTTCAATCTGTACCAAATCATAATTAATGTATCAAACTGATCTCTCATTACTGGATGCCAGTCATTCTTCATACAATTTAAGATCATAATTTTCTGCAATTATCTGTAAATTGCAGAAAATCCTGTTGATTGTTTATAAACATCATTTTAGATGTAAAGCATGGGAAACATCCACATGAAAATCCTGTTGATTGTTTATAACTTTCAGAGGAATTTGAATGGTGTACTCATTTCATATACTTGCTAGGTTCCCATGTTAAGCTGCCCATTTGTAATTGCAACCCCGAATAAGAATGGATATGGTTAATTAGAAATTGGGGAATATACAATTTCAGAGTAAATAAATAGTTTTAACAAGCACGAGATCATAGAGAGTCAGTGTGCAGGCAAACATTGAGCATTTGATATGGACTGACATATCATCCAGGCCTGCAGAAATTACACAACAAAATCAACACTCTTCTATAGGGAATGTTATATATTAAAAAAAAGAACAAATTGTATTAGAAAAAAATAAACTAACCCTAACTCAAACATATGAAAGCTACTAAACTTCAGTCCTATGTTTCCAAGGTGCAGACTTTCCCTAAAAATTGACGTCCAAAAACAACATATATTTTCTGTTAGATTACATAGGTTGCTACATGAATTCCAAAACAAGACAAACAAATCTCAGGAACTATCCTATGTGCAGTACTGTACGTCTCAGTATGATCTAGAACATCATACCTATAATTGTCATTGATAATAAGAGAAAGTACTCACATGCTACATTAAAATGTTTAAAATAAAAGATTAAATCCAATAAACTATATTGACACCGAATAGGAAAGGAAAATTATTATATGAGATCTTATATTACATACGGAAGAGATGAGCAAGGCCTTAAGTGCAACCGCTCCATCTGAATATATTGGTTGGAGATTGTCACCTGACTCAATGCTGGTAGTTTGAACCGAAAGGGCAAGTAGTAGTAGCTGACAGTGGCATGTCAACTGTCATCCCTCCAAATTTCCAGACATACTTTTGCTTGGTAGGACCCAAAACCTATATTTATTTTCAAATTTACTAAACCTTTCTTTCCATATTTCCAATAATTATGTCTGCATTAATTGAAGGCAGGTATAAATAAAATAAAACATGGAGTAATATTTTCACCATTTTTAGTTAAAATTATAAATTTGTTTAAGTTTTAGAGAATCTGATGCATCTGACCGTTACATATAAGTTCTAACATTCAGATTGAAAAAACTGGTAGACATACAATAAAGTGGGTTTCATATTATTTATTTATTACTATACAGTTAAAAAACAAGGCCTCCTCTACCTACTTCATGTATTTATTAAAATTCATGGGTTTGGAGATGGGTTTTTGAAGTAGCTAGGCAACCGGTATTGAAGACCATCTTTACGTTGGTGGTTGTTTGATATATTTATAATTCCTCCTACATTTATTATTGCTCATTGGTTTTCCTGCTGTGAAGGGAGAAAAGCTGGTAGGCATTAGGTGGTTCTAGACCTAGACTAGCTGATCAGCTAGCTATTGCATGCACAACTCAGTTCTTACTAATGGCTTACTCTTTAGTCTTTATATATAATGAATGATCTTTCATGTTGTTATTCATCATAATTTTAGTCAAACATAATATATAGCAGGCCACCCACATATTATTTGGCGATGGGCACCAGTTCCAATACTAGGAATATATATATAATCATCATCATTTTTAATTTCCCCTGTTTACTTTTCATATTTTCAAGAAAAAAGAAATGTTTTTGGACATAATTATTAGTCGACTACTTTTGATAAAGGTTTTATCATCCTCCGAATTATGCTTTACAAAAAGCTCCAACAAATACCTGATCATCCTCGATCCATTTTCAATCCTCAAAGAACCCTGCAGTTCTCTATGGCCTCAAAGTGGCTGAAAACTTTTCTTTTCTCTTTCCATTTTCCAATTTTTGCAATTTGTGAAGCTGCTTTGCTGCGCATGAAGTACATACAATGTCTAATCCAATTAATATGCTTATTTATTAAAATGTAAATGGTAGTTTTTTACTTTTAAGTTAAAAGTATTCCCCATTACTTAAAAAGGGAATTAATGGATAATCTTCTAGAAATCTTTTTATTTTATTTTATTTTATTTAAATGTGCTATTAAACATATATATACATGTTTATAGTGGGAAAAGTGGCTGCTGGAGTGGCATAGAGAAGGCAATAGGCACAAAGGAAAGGCGGAGTTGCTTGCGCTCTCGCCGTTGGCCGCTCGGTTTTGGAGGAGATTTTGTCCCATCCTCAGTGCAAGAGACTGTCTGGCCTCATTAACAGAGTATACTACAAACTTTGTTCCTACCAAAAACACAAGGTTGGTGACACAGACAACTATATATATATAGAATTAAACACCTACGTCATATGAACATCATGTCCTTTCTATAAATGATTCATATGGAATATGGACTTATTTTGGATGCATGTATGCAAGCTCTTTCTTAGTGTCAAACTGTCAATTTGTATGCTGTTAAATGTTGATATATATATATATAAATCTGCTATGCCAAGAACCACGTACGATAATTAAAGAGGGATCGAGTTGCATGTTTCTAATTAATTCAGCAAAGCATAATATTTGTCTTATTTAGTTAATTACTAACCAAAACATTTATCATATAATATTATATATTACATACATGGTTTTCATATTTCTGACCACTTGAATAAATGTGTCAAAGGTACAAGTACTACTCATAAAATAGTATTGGCTATGGTTGAAGAGTTTTGTGCATGGCTAGCATTGTTGGTGTGTTTTTTAAGTTGAATTTTTAAATATTTGACCTTGTTGTCCTTTTCTTGAAACTCAACTATAATGTTTTTGGTTTTAGTGCTAGAATTACTTCTCTTCGTGAAATGCTGCAATGTTTTCATTTACTTGTAAAATAATATCTCTTTGTGGCAATTTAACATGCGTTCATATGTAAACTTGGTGTGATATACTTAATCGGTGCTGGGTTTCCATCCTAGTATTATATATTCCATAATACTTGAACATGAGGCCATTATTTGAAGATATATAAGATGACCCTTCTTAAGCTATGACTATTGATATACTGTGAGTCATATAGGATATATAGAATCTTGATTAGTCCATTTTATTATTCTTGCATCATCAGTAAATATATTATCAATAAATGATTGAGATTCCAGCCCTTCTTCTATATATATATACATGTATATTTGTATATATATACAAAGGAGTAAAGCTGCCTATCCTTTCAAACTCCAAAACAATCTTTTGTTCTTACCAACTGACTTAACATATGATCTACGTGGCATTGAGCTGCATTTATCCCTTACTAAACAACTTTTGCACCTCTACTTATTTCTAGATGGACAAGAGTTGGATGCAAATCACTGATATATTTGGATCTAGGGAATATGCTCAAGGAGTTAAGGAGTTCCTTACCTTGGCTCGAACTTATGCTACAAGTGAGGAAATTCGTTGCCCATGTATCTGATGTTCAAATAATTACTTCCTACCTATAAGTCAAGTAGAAAGACACTTGTTCATTAAAGGTATTGACAAGAATTACATGACGTGGATTTTTCATGGCGAATAAAAAGATTTAATCATAAGTGATGATAATGATAATGTACATGATCCCGAAGAAGAGGATGACTTCCTTGATGACGTTGACGTTATGTTACGAGATATTCGGGCTGGGGTATTTCCTGATGTTCCCATAAGCGATTCATTCCATGCTGCGAGTTCGCCATCGGTCAATACTAATTCATTTCGCACTTTTGACCAACTGTTGGCTGATTCCCGGCGTCCTCTTTATGAAGGTTGTACAAAGTATTCTAAACTATCATTCACTGTCAAGTTGCTGCACATTAAAACACTTGGTGGTTGGAGTGTAAAGTCTTTCGACATGCTTTTACACTTGTTGAAGTCAGCTTTTCCCAATGCCCTTTTGCCAAACTCATATCAAGAGTCATGTAACTTGGAAAAGGGGCTGGGCTTTACTTACACCAAGATACATGTTTGTCCGAATGACTGCATACTTTATTGAAGGGAAAATGTGGATAAAGATGAGTGCCCAAAATGTAAACTCTCAAGATGGAAATTCAGCAACACTAAGAAGAGGTGAATTCCTCAAAAGGTTTTAAAACATTTCCCGTTGAAGCCAAGGATGCAGAGATTGTTTATGTCACAAAAAACATCAGCTGATATGAGGTGGCACAAGAATCAACGCGTCATTCAGCAAGGTATTCTAAGTCATCCCGCTGACTCTGAGGTGTGGACAACATTTGATCAAGAGCATCCTTGGTTCGCAGAAGATGCAAGAAATGTCAGACTTGGTTTAGCAAGTGACGGTTTCAACCCATTTAATAATTAGGCTAAGCCTTATAGTGTATGGCCAGTGATTCTTGTCCCTTACAACTTGCCCCCGTGGTTATGCATGAAGGATCCGTTTTTTATCACTTCACTCTTGATTCCTAGACCAAGATCATCAGGAAATGAAATCGATGTTTATCTTTAGCCTCTAATAGATGAATTGATTGATCTATGGGATAATGGTGTTGATACGTATGATGCAAAGGCCAAAGAGACTTTCCTATTGCATGCTGCATTGCTATGGACAATCAACGACTTTCCTGCTTATGGAAACCTCTCCGGGTGGAGCACTAAGGGGAAGATGGTATATCCATCGTGCAAGGAAGAAACAGATTTCATGTGGTTGCCATATAGCCGAAAGCATTGTTACATGGGTCATCGCCGATTCTTGCTACTGGATCACATTTGGAGAAAGAAAGACTATTTTTAATGGCAATGTAGAGCATCGCGACCCACCTATAATGTATTCAGGAGAAGATATACTCATTCAACTCTAAAATATTCTTGATGCAAATTTTGGCAAAGCCATAAAGAAAAGAAAGTGAACCACAGAGGAATTCAATTGGACCAAAAAAAGTATCTTCTTTCAATTGCCATATTGGTCGACTATAAAGATTAGATATAATCTAGATCTAATGCACATTGAGAAGAACATATGTGACAACATCTTAGGAACTTCGATAAATATCTCCGGGAAAACTAAAGACCATCCTAATGCACGTTGTGACCTTTCCAATCTCAATATAAGGAAGGAGTTACACCTTATTCAGGATGGACAATGTCGCATTAGTATGCCACATGCATGTTATACGTTGTATGGAGCTGAGCGGACTGGTTTTTGTAATTGGTTGCACAGTGTTAAATTCCCAGATGGCTTCGCTTCAAACATCACCAGATGTGTTAGTGTAAGTGATTGCAAAATCTCGGGGATGAAAAGTCATGATTGCCATATTTTCATGCAAAGATTACTTCATGTTGCAATATCTGGATACTTACGCCAAGATTTACGATTGGCACTAACTGAGCTAAGCACTTTCTTCAAAGAATTGTGTGCTAGAACATGTAAGGTTGATGTCTTAGAGCGGCTTCAAGCTGATATTGTCGTCATTCTCTACAAGCTTGAGATGATTTTTTCGCCTACCTTTTTCGACATAATGGTGCACTTAGCCTACCATTTGCCATGTGAGGCACTGCTTGCAGGGCCAGTTCAATATAGGTAGATGTACCCTTTTGAGAGATATCTCAGAAAATTCAAGAGATATGTCAAGAATAAGGCATACCCAGAAGGTTCAATAGCGGAGGCTTATATCCATGTTGAATGCTTGAATTTTTGTTCCATGTACCTCCATGATGTTGAGACTAGATTCAATCCTCCTGAACGTAACGTGGATGAAGGAGAAGAGGGTGTACGAGAGGGACTATCTGTTTTTTCATAGAAGGTGTGACCTATGGGTTTTGCATCACGTCACCGATTGATGATAACATTTTCATAAAAGCCAGATGGTATGTTTCTAATAATTGTACAGAGATTGAAGAATACCTTAACTAAGTAACCAAACTACTTACCAACTTAGTAATTTTCCATTCTCAAATTTTCCATTCTCAATATATGTACTAATTTACATTGCATCCCCTACATATAGTTATTAACTGGTATTGGCCTTTTGTCTAGTGAGCACTACACGCAGATGAGTAAAGAGTATCCCAACAATGTCGATAGTATGCATGCTACAAAATTTTCAGACTGGTTCAAATCACAAGTATGCAAACTCATTTGGAAGTTCACCCTTATTTCCTTTGGCCACATGTTGAGATTTTATGCCAGTTCGAGTATTATTTTTACTTTATGTGGTTTCTTGTTTGAACTTGTGATAGATTCAAGGTAGGCGTGTTGATAATCCCGAAGAAGTTTCAGAGGATCTATATGCCCTAGCATGTGGTCCTAACCCTTGGGGTGCGTCATATTCTGGTTGCATAACCAACGGTATAAGATTTCACACAAAAAATCAGGAAGAACATCGTCGCACCCAAAACTCCTGTGTCATGGTCATTAGTGAACAACCAAGATTTGAAAAACTCGAGTTCTTTGGTAGACTAATAGACATTTTGGAAGTCCGCTACATGGGTTAGCGTCGTGTTTACTTATTCAAGTGTGAATGGTTTGACATCTCTAATTCCAAACGAGGGATACATATAGAACAACATCTGACTAGTGTGAATATGTCTCAAACAGCTTATAAGGACGATCCATTTGTTTTGGCATGCCAAGCATCGCAGGTATTTTACCTAAAAAATCGCAGCATCTGTGGTGATTGGTATGTAGTCCAAAAGGTCATACATAGAAATGTCTATGACCTTCCATGAGAATCCCTTTTTATTGAAGATGATGAATCTGATTCTAGTGACGTTGATGCATATCAAGAGGATAATTCTGGTGATGCTTACGTGAGTGTCCATGCTAATGACATCCCACTGCAAACAGATATGCACAGGCCTAATGTTGAGTCAAAGCAGGTTGATGTTGACACATCGGTAATGCAAAGGTCTAATTGGGACTACTTTGAGCAAGATTTTATCAACCACGCTACCAGTGAAGACAGTTCTACTCATATCGCCGAACTGGAAGGTAGCATAGAAGAAGATAGTATGTCGACGGAGGATGAGATGAACTAGCCATTTCAAAGCTGGTAATAACCCCGTGATTCCATACAATCCATTGTGTTTAGCTTATCTTAAATATCATTTTGCCACTAATTATGACATCGTGACCTTTTCCATTGTTTCTTATCTAATGCAGGAGTTAGGAGGTTGTTAGCGGTGTGAAAAATCTTATTGTATTGATGTTTGAATGCCCTTGATACTTCAAGAATAGCAAATATTCCATTGAATGGATGTGTTCGCACCCTTTATGTATTTCTCTTGAATACATGTATTTTTTTAACTTTAGTATCATTTTGTATGTTGTGCTTGACAATAAATTAGTTTGTTATTTCTCAAAGAATTTGGCAAAGTTTATTGGTATATTAAGTTGAAGCAACAACGGAGGAATCCCCACAACCATTTGTTAAAGAATTTGGCAAATGGTATTGGTATAATTGAATATACTTAGTGTGGTTGCAAGGATCATTTCGGTTGCCCAGCCTTGGATATGCCGATAACTGGAAGAAGTAGAGGTCAATCACGTGGCATGAGCTACGATCGAGGTAGATCTCAAAGAAATGATGAAGTGCAAAATAGAGTACCCATTGCTGCCATTACTGCTCGAGATGATGCATTCTCAAGCTCAGATGACTCAACTGAGCCACCTAATTGCGTCCCGAGCACAGAACCAAATGACATGCCAGCAGTCGATTCACTAAGTACAAACCCGTCGGGTATTAATCTAATTTTCATTGGTATCGGTTTATATTGTATGTTTCATATTGACTAATTTGATTGTTGAACTATATATGATGCTAACATGGCAATTGAAAACATTAGTACCACCAAGCCAGAAGCGTGGGCTAGGAGCAAGAAAAAGCACAGAGTTTGAGAAGCTACGAAAGCACGGAAAGATGCCACTGAGAATAAATGATGGTAAGACTGCACCTTGTTGTGAAAACACTACCATTTTTACTACAAGGGTCACATGGTTGGTCAAGCACCATATGGACTTAAGTCATGCTAGCTGGCATGTTGTTCCAACTAATGAGAAGGAAGAATTGATTACATGTGTTTAGGTAAAAGTACAAGAATTCCATACATGATTTACATAGAGTATTTGAAATCCCAACGTTGCTAATATAAAAGTAGCATTAATTATAATTAATATGTTTGCTATTTATCCCTAGGCTGACTTCATCCTCGATTGGACCAAGAAGAATCACCGTGATATGGTTATGAAGACACTTCGCAAGCGGTTTAACCATATTCGCTATGATTTACATAGAACCTACAAGAAGTACGAGAGTAAGGACAAAGCACTAGCGAATGTGCCACCGTTGGTGACACCAGCCACCTAGGTGAAGTTATGCACTCGATATTCAAGCGAGGAATTTAAGGTAAATTGGAAGTCGAATATTTAATTAACATGCTTTGGCATTATTTTTGTTAAAATAATCAACTGTATTAAATATTAGTTAGGACGTTAGTGCTTATTGTTGAAATTATGCTATTAAAAACATGTTAAGCGTGACACCTATACTTTTTTCATGTATATCATGTCCCACCTGAGTGCAGCGAATGTCTGAATGAAATAAAGGTAATCGAGAGAAGCAATAAAACAAGCACACGGCTGGACGAAGGTCATTTGTCAGGCTAATGGAGATGAGGGTAAGTCTCTAATTTTCGTTGCAAGATGTGCATCAATCAGACCTTAAGATTCTATAGTTTAAGTCTAAGTTGAATCTAATATGCTTGTATTTGCAGTCTGCTACTGAGGAGAATTTGGTCGATTTTTTTGAAGAAGTGAGGTGGTCAAAGAAAAAGAACAAATTTGTGACTCCCATTGCTGAAGAGAAATATGTGAGTGTTAAAGTAAAATCCTAGGAATTTGGGAAAAAACTGCCAAATAATTTTTGTGCTTGTATAAGTACATAATATCCCTTACTAACATTTATTATTTTCCAATGATTAATAGCTGGAGATGGCTGCAAAGATGTCAGAGTTGGAGCCTGAGAAGCGGACTAAAGAGGCTGCAGCAACAATTTTTAAGGAAGTTTTGGGCCACAGATCAGGGTATGTAAGGGGGCTCAGTGAGATAGTTATTCCGGAGTCATCTATACAAGCAACTGATGCCCAAATAGCAGAATTAACTGAACATGCAGAAAGGTTTGAAAAGGCTGCTAATGATTATAAGGGCCAGCTTGATGACTTACAAGCGAATGTCATGCTACTAATAGAGAGACAAGTTGAATACGACAAGTTTATGGAGAGATATGCGTCAGAGAGGCAGACCCAGGGAGACTCTCATAGAGAGACTCAGGGACTTGTATAATTAGTTATTGTTTTTGGAGGGATCACAATTTTTTGTGAATTTTGGTAAGGAGATGAAAGTTAAAGTAATATATTAAAACAAAATGCCTCCTACTTAGATAAAATTTTCTTCATCAGTTTACTAGTGTGGGGTAGGTAGTGTATTGTTAGGTTTTGTGGATATCTTGTAGTTTATATTAATGTACGTTTCTCTTGCCACCAATTGGTCACTTGGAAGTTATTGGTCATTTAATGTCTAGTCAAACTGCTACAACAAGGTAGGTTATCAGTACATGGCTAAACTGTACCTTTTCATTTCTTCATCTTTTTACTTTTTGCTTTTTATCTATCATTCATCATTATTCTATTTTTTTTCCAGGGTTGGGAATTTTGGTATGCACTCATTAGTGTTCTTGTCAGATGGTTTATGGAGGAAAATCATATGGGTGAATGTGTGTTGGCCTTACCCTGATAATTGGATCATTACAGATGTCATTTTTGACATTGAAGGAAACCTATTCTCAAAGTAAGTGGATCTAATTTAACCCCATAACTGGAAATTCCAATCTGTTGAATGTTGATCAAAAGTATTTTTATAGGCTATCCACCAATTATGTACCCATGTGCAGAAAAATCTGGGACACAACATAAAAAACCAATATTATATGAAAAAACCATGCACATGGTAGGGCACTTATTCATTGCTGGGAAATTATAGCTACGTACACTCAAGTCATGATCATGATATATTTTGTTGTGGAAGGTCA
Source organism: Carya cathayensis (assembly GCA_011037825.1). Classification (NCBI taxonomy): domain Eukaryota; kingdom Viridiplantae; phylum Streptophyta; class Magnoliopsida; order Fagales; family Juglandaceae; genus Carya; species Carya cathayensis. The sequence goes on along the minus strand of QGSO01000214.1, from coordinate 1,531,853 downwards.
TAAAAAATTAATAGTAAGCTGACGACGATCCACATGAAATTGGTATAACATGCATTAATAAGTTAATTAACAAGCTAGGTAGCTGCATATATATATATATATGCATGCCACCAAGCAAAATTAGAAACGTTTTCTTCTCTTGTAAGTGCATGCATGTAGTAATGTTTTATTATATAATATTAAACTATATATATTATAGATACATATATATATATATATATATATATATATATATTAATATTAATATCATGGATTATTTACGTATATCGTAATCAGAAATTATTTGGTTACACTTGACTTATTTACATAAAAGACCATGTACACAAAATAACAAAAACTGTTTTCATGAAAATATTAATTACAACTAAATATAATAGAAAAACTCTACATATCAATGAAAGTTAAATAAGAATGTGGTATATATGTATAAACACAATTGTTGCGCCGTGGGAAAAGTTTTTATGAATAAAAACTTATATCGGTAGTCATTATTGTTATAATGAATCATAGGATTGATGATATATACACATGATGAGAGAATGAATTGATATATATATATATTATATCCGAAGTAATGGAGGTTCTAAATCATGTATAGAACCTGACACCTGTGGAGAAGGAATAAACTTGGCTTGGTTGAATTAATTAGATCTCCTCACCTACATCTTTGCTCTAGAATTTCTTCGACACGTCCTTGGGTTGGTGGATTCCATCACATTATTGATCTTTTTCTCTTGTAAATTAAAGTCTCTCTTATTATTGTCAATGCGATGACAACGTGGGAATTATTCCATATATATATAAAGATATTAATATTAATATAATGGATTATTTATGTATATCGTAACCAGAAAATTATTTGGTTAGACTAGACTACAGTGTATTTAGGATGGTGAAGGAGCTGCCAAAGCCAAGTTTGAGTTGTTTACTAGCAGTTTGCATGTTAACAAAGACCAAGTTTCAGTGTAGGTAGCATGTAATGTGATTTTATGATTGAGGGGTGCTCATAGCTTACTTGTCAGCTTAATCTACTTTTGCCGGATTAATTAGGTTTATGTCTACTTATAATTTATATGTTTGGGGTTGGCAACTATATATAATATGGTCTATATATTTGTTATACCCAAGCAGACCCACTTATTGAAGAACATAATCCAGACCGGTCTAGTCCTTATCTTGTGTGAGTTGTCACTCGTCAATGCATAGTTGTGATATAAAGGTTCTTTACTACTTTATCTGAACTACATATAAAGTGATAGTCTTAATCTCATTTTGTTTATGGTGGTTAATATAAATCTAAAATCTCATTATCTATTTTGTGTTCTTGTTTCTCATAGGATTGAATCAAGATATCAAGAAATACAGAGCAAAAACTCCTCTGAAGTTGTCAAATATGGAATCAAATTAAATACATGTAGAAAGAATTCCACTTGTACCTTTATATTCCATTGTGATATGTTGGATGGTATTTTGGAAAAGAATTAAAACAATGGTAGTTGTGAATTTCAAATATGTACTTTGAGGTTATAAGAATGATGTTGGCAAGCAAATATAAATTTCTTCAAATTATGCATTTTTTATTTAATTGATAAGCAAGTATCTGTCATAAAGGTATTGTATGTATCAGGGGAAAAAACAACATACCAATAAAGCAAACATGCTAAGGTTTCAAGCATTTCCGGCAAAAATAATCCACCGGAATAAAATCTTTGAGTATTTCTCAGTTTATTTGCAGCTAAGAAAAAGTAGACAAAAAAACTTTTTCCGGCGATTTTAAATAGCCGAAAATAAAATTTGTCCATTTCAAACATCTTTCCATCTAAAGAAAAGTAGACACAAAAAATTATTTGCGGCTAAAATAATCCACCGGAAATACAATTTGGCCATTTCGAACCTCTTTCCGGCTAAAGAAAAGTAGACACAAAAAATTATTTACGGCTAAAATAATCCGCCAGAAATATAATTTGGCGATTGATCATGGTTCTTAACAAAACTATTTGCGACAAAATTTTTTGATATTTGCGGCTATTAATGCTGTTGCAAATAATATGTCTTTCTAGCACTTCTCATAGTAGCTGGAAATATCAAAAAAATTTGTCGCAAATAGTTTTGTTAAGAACCAAATAATATGTCTTTCTAGCACTTCTCATAGTAGCTGGAAATATTTTTACTTGGCTCTTTAATAGCGGCTAAGCCGTGGCAACTGAAAGTAGCCGCAAATAATTAATAGAGGCTACTTTTTATAGTATTTCTGGCGACTATGATCGCCGGAATTGATGTAATTTCTTGTAGTGATCACACTATCGTCCAACTCTCATATCACTTTATAAGATATGACGCATTTATCATTATTGGATGGTATTTTATAATTAGATAATATTTCATCATTCAATAATAGTAAATATGCCACATCTTATATAATAGGATGAGTGAGATGTGAGAGTGTGGTGTAACGTTACTTTAAATCTAAGCACCTTCATTTTTGGTTTGGTGGATGTTAAAAGCTGGTCAGGCTAGCTTGGGGTGGTGGTTCATTAGGCAGTATAGTAATGCAAGTGGCAATGACAAGGACTAAGTATATGATTATGGGGATCGCAAAATTGGACCACAAGATATTGATCGTTTGAAACGTATTTTACGAGTAGATAAAGCGGATCTTAATTAATTCTATGAGTAGTACTAGTGTTATAAAATTTATTTTTCAACACCTTAATATATATTTTTTGGACTTTCATGAATATTTGTAAATGACTTCATGCTGATTGCATCAAAGTCACTATTCCTACTGCGTGGTCCTAAGAAATAATAAATCAACCAAATCATATACAACACCTTAAAAGCCTGACATGATCTCAAACAAAGACTCAATATTAGCCTCAAGTACTCCATCTTTATTAAAGATAAATGATACTTTAAAATACAGATATTTCATAAAATTGCCCACACTGCATGAGTAATTGATCTGATAATCACCTATACTTAGGGAGAAGATCAAACAATGACCCAATATATCTGTCCACGGCTCTGAAATACATGTGCCTTCAGTTCTTTTTAATGATTAGGATCCCAAAGAAATCCCAAAACCCGAGTGCCTACAACACAGTTACAAATGCGTAGAAGAAGAAAGTGTGATCAATTATTATAATTTCTTGTTTTTCTTCAGGTTCTGCAATTGAGCATTTTCTTGGCATGGGGTCTCCACAGAGTTCTGGATTACCCTCATAGCATTGGCTTGTGAAAGTTGAGAATTTACGCTCAAATGGGTATCTACCAGACAAATTGCTGTAGGCAACACTAAATACATATAGAGAAGTGAGTCCAACCAATTCAGAAGGGATTCTGCCTCTCAACTTGTTGTGAGAAAGATCCAAACTCTCCATGATTCTCAAGTTTCGAAAAGAGATTAGAAGGAAACCTGTTAGAGTGTAAGTTATTGAAAATAAACAGAGGAAGAAGACGGGTTGCAGAGCCAAGTCTGAAGAAAATCTCATGTATTTCACGTGATCCCAATTTACAGAATACATCCAACTAATATAGGCACTATGCTCCAACAGAATCTGCTAATTACAAATATATTTACCAAGAATGAAATAATAGTATAAAATGTAAATAATCAAAATAAAACAATTAACTATCCTTTATCTAAACTGCATGTAGCTGCTATAGAACGACATGTAGCATCCTCTTTATTATGTAATAGCCCCCTACAAGATGGAGAATAGAGGTTGACTATTCCCATCTTAGACAAATGTGACTTGAGAAGAAAAGAAGGTAGAGCTTTAGTAAACATATATGCGAGCTGGCTGTGAGAAGGAACATGAGAAGTTATGATGCTACCTTCTTGAATCTTGTCCCAAACTAGGTGACAATTCAATTCAATGTGCTTAGTTCTCTCGTGAAAAACTGGATTTGCAGTTATGTGTAAGGCTACCTGGTTGTCACAATGAAGTAAGGTAGATTGATGGTGAGAAATCTGGAGATCAGTGAGTAAATATCGCAACCATGTGAGTTCACAACAGGTAGAAGCCATGGAACGGTACTCGGCTTCAGCTGAGGAGCGAGAAACATATTATTGCTTCTTTGTTTTCCAAGAAATCAGAGAGTGACCAAGGAAGATGCAATAACCGGTGACTGAGCGATGAGTGTCAGGGCAAGAAGCCCAATCGGAGTCACAAAAAGCCTTGAGTTAAAGCTGAGAAGAGGAGGACAATAAAATGCCTTGGCCGAGGGCAGCTTTGATGTATCTCAATACCTTGTGTGCAGTGGCCATATGTGTAGAGGTAGGATGATCCATAAATTGACTCAAGAGCTGAACAGCATAACATATGTCGAGGCTAGTGATCGTTAAGTACAATAAACGACCAATGAGACGACGGTATGGACTTGGATCAACTAGAGGAACACCAGTAGCTTTGCTGACTTTAAAATTCTAGTCAAGAGGTAATTGGAGAGGTTTGCTCCCAAGTGTACTCGAGTTAGCTAAAATATCCAGCGCGTATTTTCTTTGACATAAATGGATGCCTTTAGATGAACGGGCAACCTCCAAGCCAAGGAAATACCGCAAGGACCCAAGGTCTTTAATTTTGAAATGACTATTGAGGAAAGTTTTGAGAGAAGCAATAGAGGAAGACCAATTTCCAGCCACAATAATATCATCAGCATATACAAGCAATGCAGTAAATGAGTTGCCCTCCAACTTAGTGAAGAGGCTGCAATCAGCCTTAGATTGATGAAACCCAAAAGCAATAAGAGAGGAAGAGAATTTGGAATACCATTGTCTTGAAGCTTGCTTGAGGCCATATAAACTCTTAAGCAATTTGCACACTTGGTGAGGTTCTCCTTTGGTGTATCCAGGGGGTTTACGCATATAGATCTCCTCATCCAAATTACCGTGGAGAAATGTGTTGTTGACATCAAATTGATGGATGAACCATCCTTTAATAGCTGCCACTGAAAGTAAGACCTGAATAGTGACTAATTTAACAACAGGAGAGAAAGTCTCCCTGTAGTCAATACCCTCTTGTTGAGTGAAACCTTTAGCAACAAGCCTAGCTTTCAACCTCTCAACAGTCCCATCAGAATTGAATTTTGTCTTGTACATGTATTTACAGTCAATGGCTTCTTTGCCAGGAGGAAGATCAGTGATGAGCCAAGTGTGATTCTGTTCTAAAGCTTGCAGTTCAGAATTCATAGCTTCACACCAGTCAGGGTCCTTAAGGGCTTGCTTGTATGTTTGTGGGTCAAAAATAAAGGAAATTGAAGTGGAAAAAGCAGTAAATGAGGGAGAAAATTTCTGGTAAGTGAGATAGTGAGAGAGGGAATATTTGTTACATGAAATAGTGTCTTTCAGCTTGGACACCAATGGTGGGGAAGCAAGGAGTGATGCCCGTTGGTAGTGAAATTGTGGAAGGTACTGAGGGGCTTTCCTTACCCGAGATGACCTGCGGAGGAGGGGTTTAGGGGAGAAAGGTGGAGAAGGATGTGTGGAAGAAGAGGAGGGAGAAGTGTGAGATGAGGATGCCGTGTTTTCTAGGGATGAAGTGGGCTGCCCAGAATTATTTTGGGAGGGTAAAGGAGAAGTTTGAGGGGCTGTTTGGGGAAACTCAAGGAGGTATGGAAGTGGTTTAGTAAAAACAAGGTCATTATGTGAGGATTGGGAAAAATTGAAAGGAAGAGAGTGAAAGGGAAATATTGTCTCATGGAAGACGAGATATGAAGGTTGAGTTGGTGTTAAGGTCAAGAAGTTTATATCCCTTGATGCCAAAGGGATAGCCAAGAAAGATACACATGCGACCTCGGGGTTCAAACTTTTTCCTCCCATGAGAAAGTGTGGTTGCAAAACAAAGTGAACCAAAAATTTTCATGTGTGTATACATTGGTTTTGAATTGAATAAAAGTTCATAAGGGGTTTTGTTTTGAAGAAGGGGAGTGGGGGTTCGATTGATTAAGTAAGCGGCTGGCAAAACACAATCACTCCAATATTCAAGTGGAAGACCCGCTTGTATTTTCAATGCTCGAGCGACATTAAGTAAGTGTTGGTGTTTTCTTTCCACAATGCCATTTTATTGTGGGGTGGCCACACAACTTCTTTGATGTATGATGCCTTTAGTGTTAAAAAAACCTGTCATTTGAAATTCACTTCCATTGTCACTTCTTAAAACTTTGATTTTGTGGTTAAATTGATTTTCAACTAAGTTAGAAAAGGAAGTGATGCAGTTTCTAGTTTCTGATTTATTGTGGAGAAGATACAACCAAGTACTTCTTGTGTAGTCATCAATTATGGTTAGAAAAAATTTGAAACCATCATATGCAATGGTTGAGCAAGGCCCTTATAGGTCATAGTGTATTATTTCAAAAGGTTTAGAGGTCTTATGTTGGCTGTGAGAAAATGGCAATCGATGGAGCTTAGCCAATGGACAAATGCAACAAGGTTTTGAATCAATAGATGAAGCATCTTTCTTTACAATAGGATCTGCAATCAGATTAATACATGGAAAAGAAGGATGGCCTAGGTGACAATGCCATAGGTCAGAAACATCTGTATTGGGTAAAATAGAAGCTGAACCAGTGAATGGAACAGTGGAGAAGGTTGAAAGTTTATCAGTTAAAGTGGAGGGAGAGACCTCAGTGCTCAAGAAGTGATAGAGGCCACTCCGTACTTCACCCTTCCCAATCGTTGTCCAAGATAAAAGGTCATAAATAAGGCAACAATCAGACAAGAAAACTAGACAACAAGTGAGAGCAGCGACCAGTTTTTTTGTAGAAATTAAATTAAATTGGAAAGATGGTATGCATAAAACTTCATGAAGGCAAATTGATGGAGTGAGTTGGACAGAGCCAACGTGAGTGACAGAGGCCTTAGTGCCATTTGGCATTTTAACAAAATAATTAACATGAGCAATGATAGTTGTGAGTAGTGAGGTACAGCAGACCATATGGTCTGTTGCACCTGTGTCAATGATCCAGGGAATATTTGTGGTGTGAAGTGGAACGTGTGTGCATGTAGAAAGGCAAAGAGAAATACCAGAGAGGTTGGGTTGCGGGTTAGGCAGATTGGCTACTTTGATAGTTGGTTATTGGGCAATTTTCTAAGAAAACAGTGAGATTGGATTTTTGGGCCATTATCTGGTATATTGGCGAGGAAATATTTTTAAAGGAAATATTGTGGGCCAAAAATGGGATTTTTGGCATACGTTGGAAAAATGATTATTTTTTAGAAATTTTATTTTCGGATCTCATGCATATGGCATCCTCTTCATGCATATTGTTGAGGTTTTAATGTATTTCTATCTTGTGGGTTACTTGGATTATTACTTACTTGCGATACCGTCTTTGGTACCGTAAATTTTGATGCAGGTGAGGAGGAGGCTGAGCCTGAGGAGGCGGCTCTGCTCCTCAGGCTCCGCCGAAAGACTAAGTGGAGTTGTTTATATTATTTGGAAATTATTTTCCTTGCCTTTATATTATGTATTTGTATTTATGATGTTGCTATAAAACTTGTATTATTTTTAGTACGCTTGTTTTTAAGCGAATTTGTATTTAAACAAATTCTGGTACTTAGTCGACTGACTTTATTATTCCGCTGCGTTATATTTGTTGTACACTTTCGCTTGCGCACACACTTGACACTTAGCGATAGGATGTGTGACCCGTGTTGTCATCATCCTGACGCATCGATTTCCATGTGTCCGTACATGGAAATTGAGAGTGTCACATCGGTGGAGTCCCTTTGGCATTCAATTAGGCGACTGTGGCATGGGTGGAGATTCGGCTTAAGACTGGTCAAAAATTCTTAATGGGGGATGCACAGGTACTAGCCGCTTTTTCCATTCCAGTAAAAGCTTCAAAAACTAAGCGGGTGGTGATTGTTAGGTGCAAAAGACCGGCGCAAGGGTGGTACAAGCTGAATGTTGATGGTAGTTGTCTGGGTGACCCAGACCAGATGGGGGCGGAGGGAGTAATACGGAACGAGGATGGTCGGTTAGTGTTGGCCTTCTCGACGAGTTTGGGTCATGGTACTGATAATTTGGCGGAGTTTATGGCTCTTATTTTTGGGTTGAGACATTGTAGAGAGCTCAGTATAAGGAAAGTGGAAGTTGAAATGGACTCACTTTTAGTTGTACATTGGCTACAGCAAAAGCGATGTGGGCTACGGTATCTTGAGGACTATTGGGATGAGGTTCAGGAGATTGTTTCTTCGATTCAGTGTGTGGTGCGTCATGTTTTTCGAGAAGGTAATGCAAGAACTGATCATCTAGCTCGTTTGGCTACGGAGTTGGGCTCTAGGACATGGGTGCAGTTTGGAGAGCTTCCTCATTGTCTCAAGGGAATCTTGAAGCTCGATCGGTTGGGGCTGCCATATTTGCAATGTTAGTAGCTGGATGGTCTTGTGGGTGCTGGTTTTTTTCTTTCATTCGTTGGAATTTTGGCCTTTTGGTTTGTTTGCAAGTTTTCAAGCAGGTTTGTTTGTTACGGTATTCCTCCGTTATAAGTGAGTGATTTAATGAAATAGGGAAGGGGTCACTCTTAGACATGTGACCCTCGTCTCATTCTTAAAATTAAAATAAATAAATAAAAGCAATTTCCACTTAAAATAAGTGCTACCAAGGGAGAATGATCATACAACCACTCTGGAATACCACTGGACAAGTCATTGTGTCGAACATCTAGGATTCTTAAAGATGGACAGTTTGTTATGTTGGGAGAGATTACTCTTTCAAAGTGATTGCCACTTAGATGTAAGATCATTAACATTGTGATGTTCATGTCCTTTGGGAGCATTTGTCCTTGCAATTTGTTGTTTGATAAATCTAGCACCATGAGTTGCGTGCCAGTTCCAGTCAAACTCTGTGGTACTATTCTTGAGAGAATGTTATGAGAACGGTCCTACCCAATGGAGAGGCGAATAACCAAAGGACCAAGAAATGTTGCCTTCTAATGCATTTGAGGACATGTCAACATGATTTAAAGCTTGGAAGAAGATATCCAATATTTTCTGGAAGAGAGCCTTTGACATGATTATCAGATATGTCCAAAATCTTAAGTGGTGAAGTTCCATTAGCAGAGTAGTCAAGGAAAGAACCATCGATTTTGTTGCCACTCAAAAACAAAATTGTGATATTGATGTTGAAAAGTAGTTGACAAGGTATGCTTCCTTCTAATGAGTTGTCAGACAAGTCTAGCAAATACAATAAATATTGGGTGGATATGAAGGTTGGGAAAACGTTACCATTCTTCTTGTTGAGGCTGCAGCTTGCCAAGTTCAGAGATCCTAGCTAAAAGGTGGGTATCCAAGAGGGAGACTCTGTTTCAACTTCCAACTTCTTGTTTGAAAGATGAGGTAGTAAAGACTAGAAGCATTGGCAAATATGGAAAATGACAACACCCCTTCTAATCGATTACCAGAGACCTTAAATTTTGTAATCTTGCTCTAATTAGAGAAAATCGATGAAGGTAGATGGCCCTGCAAGTGATTATGCGATATATCAAGCTTTTCAAACCTCTCAAGACAAGAGGGAATATTGCCTTCCAATGTATTATTCCCAAAGTACAACTTCCTTAGATATTTTAATCGCTTCAGTTCACAAAAAGCTGCAGCAAAGTTAGTTTGACAAGAGGGTCTGGTAGTGATCTTCACAATATGCTTTGAAGCAAAAAAATAAATAAATAAGTGATAGGAGTAAATAACGAGTAAATATTTCTTCTAAGCAATTTAGAATAATTGATTTTGACAAATGTAGGAACTAGCTAGCAAGGTATCCCAAATCAAAATTCTTGACTAAGAAATAGAAAATCAAGTAGGAAAAGGAAAACAAACGGCAGACCTATATAACAAGCAGCCACCTTATTCAAATGAGGAATTATAAGCCCTCAAATACAATTAGAAAATTATACTTAACAAATTTACATAATTTTACGGTTCTTTTAATAAAATGCGACTCTTTTAGTCAATTTCGGACCATTGAAGATGTGTTTTTAGCTATTTTTTGAATAAAATGCGATTCTTTTCATTCCTCTCTAACCTAACCAGACACCTGACTCAGCTTATAATGTTGTCTTCCAAGCGTAGAAGCTGCCAAAGTAATACAAGGGTAAATTCCAAGATCGAATTCACAGGGACAATGGGTTATCAAAGCGTTTGTAGATTTTCTTTGTGTAAAAGATGTATCGATTATGAAAGATGAAAATGGATGTGGATCTATGTTTCTAAAATTACTAAAACTAAGAGACTTAGAGAAAGTGTGTAGCAAATGAATTAAACTTGCAAGAAACAATAAAACAAACACTTGGGTTGGGTTTGAGATTCTTTTTATTTCGGATTCTAGATAATTTCTCGATTAACAATCCAGTCAAGGAATTGATATTCGGAAGATAAAAATTAAGCTCAAGTTTTTGCAATATTTTCTCAAGAAATTCTCTAATTTACTAGCCAAATTTATATTCATAATCAATCGAAAGAGGCCTTGATAAATTCAAGCTTTTGTTGTGCCTTACGTCAACAACAAAACAAGAGCAAATCTATTTTCCATTTGAATCCGACTAGTAATTTAGTGAAATCAACATTAAACAATAAAATATTGCATCAAACTAGATTCTAAAATAAATTAAATCTCATTCCACAACCCAAGCTTTAGAAATTAGTTACACATGATATTTTTAGTAACAAAAATAAATCTAAGTGAAGCCATATCAAAAACTAAGAAAATATAAATAAACTTTAGAATGAAAAAAAAATAAAAAAATAAAAAGTCTATAAAATATCAACTCAAAGAAATAAGACAAACTATATTAAAGAAATAAATAAACTACGAAAATTAAATCGAAGTCGCCTCGCTCTAAACTAACGAGAACAAAAAGTAGCAGAAAATTAACATGACAAAAATCAAAGCTGCCGTACCCCAAAGAAAAGAAAAAAAAACAAGTGAAGTAAAAAATAACACCAAAACCAAGCCGACTGAAAAGAAAGAAAGAAATTAAAACTTAAGAACTACTTCCTTCTGCTGCGCCCGAATGAAAACAAGTGAATGAAAACTAGTGAAATAAAAATAACCAAGCCGACTGAAAAGAAATGATACAGGAAGAAAAAAAAAAACTAAAACTAACTCCCTACGTAAAACTGCAGGGAAAAAAAACAGTATATCTAAAACTCCCCAAAGAAAAGAAAAACAAGTCCCCCCCCACTCCTAGCTTCCTCCCGTTGGTTTTATATGGTTTTCAACCTTATAGCCAACTCACTTAAGTAACAAAACAAACAGAAAAAAAAAAAAGAATCTGGAGCTGAGTGTTGCTTGTTTGTTTCTGCATGTGAAGGTTTGCTGTGTGCTGCACTGCTTTTCCTTGCTTTTCTGCATGTGTGTGAGTGGTTTGCTGCTGTCCAGGTTAGTTTCTGCATTTGCTTTGTTGCTTGTGTGCTGTCTGTGGGTTACATTTCTATCTTTCTGCATGTGTTTTTTCTGCTGCTGTTTCTTCTTTTTTTTCCTGCATGTGCGTGTGAGTGGCTTTTTTCCTTTTCTGCATGTGCTGCTGCTGTGTGCTTCTTCATTTTGCATCCGTGAGCTGCATGTGCTGGTTGATGAGTTGCTGTCCATGTTTTCCTGCATTTCTGCATCCGTGCTGCATGTGTTCTTTTTTTTTCTGCATTGAAGTGCTGCTGCTTCTTCATTCTTTTTTCCTGTTTTCTGCATGTGCTTTGCTTCTTTTACTTTTCTGCATCCGTGCTACATGTGTTCTTTTTTTCCTGCATTGAAGTGCTGCTGCTTCTTCATTCTTTTTTTTCTGTTTTCTGCATGTGCTTTGCTTCTTTTATTTTTCTGCATCCGTGCTGCATGTGTTCTTTTTTCTGCATTGAAGTGCTGCTGCTTCTTCATTCTTTTTTCTGTTTTCTGCATGTGCTTTGCTTCTTTTATTTTTTTGCATCCGTGAATGATGCTGTCCACTTTCTGCATGTGCTTCTTGCTGAGTTTTCTGCAGGTGTTGCTTTGAGTTCCAGCCGTGAGCTGCTATGTTTTCCTGTAAAACTGCACTGCTGTCCGAGTGATATTTCCTGCATTTCTGCATGTTTGGTTTGTGCATGAGTGTGAGCTGCTGCTGCTGTTTTGCCGTGGGTGTGAGTGGTTTGCTTGCCATCCGTGAGTTGCAAATTCTTGCATGTGTGCTGTCCACATTCCATCCGTGAGTGATGCATGGGTTTCAATGGATTTCCTGCATATGCATTAAAAATGTATTTCTTTCAAAGGCAAATATAGAACTTTATGTGTATAAAATATTGACATCAATTAATTTGACATTCAATATTAGAATTTGATGCATAATTAAGTGTTCAATCCTTATTTGATAAAATAAATCACTCATTTAAACAACTTAATCATGCAATTCTAACCCTTTATCAACACCTCCTGTGCTTCTTTCAATCAACCTGCTCCAAATGAAGGGAGAGCTCCAACCCCTCTGCGGTAAATGGGAGGCTGATCTACCCAGTAACAGCATCCCAAGGTGCCCCATCTTCGTGATCTATTCTAACTTTTTCATAATTTTTAATCTATATTGTTATAGGAAAATACTAAATGTACTTAATAAAAATTTATTTACCCACATATCATTTATTGATATATTGAAAACTATGAAACTTAAATTTCAAAAATTCAATTTCAAAAAAATTCTAATAAAATGAATCTTGTATGTAAAAGTCATGTAAATAAAATTATCAGTACATGTAACACTACTCTTACTTTATAGGTTACTAATCATACAACTTTTCTTAAAATAATTTTTTAACCCGACCAATTTGAATCGATTAGTGTGTGTTGGAGTATAGCCTCTCATATTGACAGCATGGAGTTAAAGTCAAAAGAAGAAGAGCTAAAGGCAGAAAAGGAGCCAAAGAATTAGACTTAATACTGTTATTTCTGTTATACAGTTATCTTTCATGTAGTATAAATATTACAGGACTTTCGTGTATTAAACATCAAGTAATATCATTTTTCTCATTCAGATCAGATTACACAAACTCTTGCATTCTTCCTTTGTTTTAGCTTTATCTCTGCCAGTCATCAAGTTCTCAACATGGTATCAAATTGAAAAATTACACTTGCTTCCGCATATTTTCTTTTTTTTCTATTCTTGCAATCTGCTCGAGAATCTTCAGTTCTTGTTTCTCAAGAATCTTGTCTCCCACTTCTTGTATTTTCTTCTCAATTCTTGGAAACATGACCGAAGAAAGCTCCCCTAATTCTTCAGCTTCATCTCGTATTCTTAACCCTTCAGATGATTCCTCTAGCCCATATTATCTTTATCCTAGTGATAATCCGGGTTCTCTCTTGGTCTCAGAAGTTTTTGCAGGAGACAACTACATTGCCTGGAGTCGTTCAATCACTATTGCTCTAACTGTAAAGAACAAGGTAGCTTTCATTGATGGCTCCATTACTGCTCCTCCTACTAATCAGCGTGTTAATCATACTGCCTGGCTTCGTGCCAATAATTTGGTACTCTCTTGGCTCATGAATTCTATTTCTAAAGATATTAGACATCGTTTACTTTATGTTGCATCTGCTGTAGATCTCTGGAATGAGTTAAAAACAAGATACTTGAGAAGTGATGGACCAAGGGTTTTTCATCTTGAAAAATCCCTAAGCTGTATAAACCAGGGTTCATGCTCGATTATAGACTATTTCAGTGCTTTCAAGACTCTTTGGGATGAGTATGTCAATTATAGGCCATTCCCAACCTGTACATGTGGCAAGATGGCTTCTTGCACCTGTGATCTGTTCAATTTCTTGCTCCTTAGGCAACAGTCAGATTATGTGTTGAAGTTTCTGGTAAGATTGAATGACTCTTATGCCTCAATTAGAAGTCAATTGTTACTTGCTGTCCCACTGCCCAGCATGGCTAAAGTGTTTTCCTTGCTGCTTCAAGAAGAAAGTTAGCGACAATTGACCAACTTCACAAGCAATGACACACATGCTTTGTTGGCAAAGCATTATACTCAGCCTAATCAGAATAATCAAGCCAAGTTCATCAAGGACAAGAAGAAATCCTCACTGCACTGTACTCACTGTGGCTATAATGGTCATACAATTGACAAGTGCTTTCAATTGCATGGTTATCCCCCTGGATGGACTGGACCTAAGGGAAAAAGAAACCCTCCCTCTGCACATGCAGCCATTTCAACTGAAGAGGTCTATATTAAAAATAGTAATGAGAACCAAAGGTTTAGTCTAACTGCTGAAGAATTCAATAAGCTCCTAGCACTTGCTAATTCAAGATCAACTACTCAGAACACTGATGCATCCATAGCAGCAGTAAATCTAGCCACCACTCAATTTTCTGGTAATCTTTTCAGTCAATGCAATTCTGTTTCCACCAAGATAAATTCTGAATTTTCTTAGATCCTAGATACTGGTGCAACAGATCATATGATCTGTTCACCTCTGCTATATTCTTCTACTCCTAAACAAGTTACAAATTCTATAAATCTTCCTAATGGTCAAACTGTTCCAGCATTGTATATTGGAACTGTAAGTCTTTCTAGCACATTACATTTACATAATGTCTTGTGTGTTCCAAGCTTCTCATTCAACCTATTATCTGTCTCTAAACTAACCAAAGAATCTAATCTTTGTCTATCTTTCTTTGATTCACATTGCCTTTTACAGGACCAATCAATGAAAAAGATGATTGGGATTGCATATGAGAAACAAGGCATTTATCATCTACCTCAAGCTTCTTCACAAGCTAATTCCTGCTAGCAAAAACATTTTAATTCTACACCAATCTCTGCATCAACCATTACTCAAAACCAGCCAAACCTTTGGCACTACAGATTAGGTCATGTCTCAAATTCTAGAATACCTTTTCTTAGACAAATAGACAATTCAATAACATTTGATTGTACAAATGTCTGTGAAATTTGTCCACTAGCAAAGCAGAAAAAGCTTTCTTTCCCTGTATCACATAGTATTTCTAATAAAGAGTTTGAATTGATTCATTGTGATATATGGGGACCCTTTGCTACTATATCATATTCTAGTTTTAAATTCTTTCTAACAATAGTAGATGATTTTACACGATGTACTTGGGTGTATATGCTTAAAACTAAATCTGAGGTCTCATCTTTGCTACCACATTTTTGTAAAATGGTTACAAATCAGTTTAATACTCTGTAAAAACCATAAGAACAGACAATGGTTTAGAATTTATCCTTACAAAATTTTATAGTGACAATGGAATTATACATCAAAGAAGTTGTATAGAAACTCCACAACAAAATGGAGTTGTTGAAAGAAAACATCAACACTTATTAAACACAGCTAGAGCTTTGATGTTTCAAGCAAACTTACCTTTAATTTTTTAGAGTGATTGTGTATTGACTGCAGCCCATATCATAAATCGAATTCCAACTCCTCTTCTCCAAAACAAAACACCTTTTGAAATGCTTTTTCACAAATCACCAAATCTTTCTCATTTAAAGGTTTTTGGATGCTTATGCTTTGCATCTACAATTACTAGTCACAGACAAAAGTTTGATCCAAGAGCAACAAAATGTCTATTTTTAGGATATCCTTCTGATGTCAAAGGTTACAAACTCATGGAGTTAAAGTCAAACAGAATCATTATTTCCAGAAATGTTGTATTTCATTAAACAAATTTTCCATTCAAAATCCTTCCAATTAATTCTGCTATACCTACTTTTCTGTTTCCTCCTTCAGAATTCCAACATAATTCCTCTCATATAAATAATCCTATCTCTTCTGCTCAAAATATTCCCTCACTGATTCCTTCTGAATCAAATTCCTCTCATCAAAATATTCCCTCACTGATTCCTTCTGAATCAAATTTCTCTCATATTGACAGCATGGGTCAAAATGACTTAGAAAATTCTATCCCTACTGTCAATTCAGATTCCTCCCATATTGACAACAACCATCAAAATGACTTAAAAAATCCTATCTCTACTGTCAGAAAATCATCAAGAATTAAACAACCACCAAAATTTTTGCAGGATTATTATTGTGGTACTGCCTCATTGTTTCCTTATGCAATCAACTCATCTGCTTCTATTGGCTGTTCCTCTAACACAGGTAATCTCTATCCTCTATCTTCTTTTATTTCTATCAATAGACTTTCAACCTCACACAAAGCCTTTTTAGCCTCAATTTCTATTATCAAAGAACCCAAAACATATCAACAAGCTGCAAAATCACATGAATGACAAGTTGCTATGAGAAATGAACTCACTGCTTTAGAGTTAAACAAAACCTAGGAACTTGTTAACCTGGGAACTTGTTACTCTACCTAAAAATAAAAAGACCATAGGTTGTAAATGGGTTTTTAAAGTGAAATACAAGGCTGATGGAACTATAGAAAGACATAAAGCAAGGCTGGTAGCCAAAGGCTATACTCAACAAGAAGGATTAGACTTCTTTGATACTTTTTCTCCAGTGGCAAAACTTACTTCAATTCGGTTATTGTTAGCTGTTGCTACTATTAAGGGTTGGCATAGTCATCAATTAGATGTAAATAATGCTTTTTTACATGGTGAATTACATGAAGAAGTTTATATGGAAGTGCCTCCTGGTTTGGATATTAAACATCCCAATGTAGCTTGCAAACTGTTAAAGAGTCTTTATGGCCTGAAGCAGGCCTCTCGACAATGGTTTGCCAAACTCTCTCAAGCTCTTCTTCACTATGGCTTTACTCAAGGCAATTCGGATTGCTCACTTTTCATCAAGAAAACTGCCACTTCTTTCATTGCTTTACTAGTATATGTAGATGATGTTCTACTAGCTAGTGATAGTCTAATTGAAATTCAGCAACTCAAGATATTTCTGCATGATAAGTTCACAATCAAGGACTTGGGGAAACTAAAGTACTTCCTAGGATTGGAAGTAGCCAGATCAAAGTCTGGAATCTCTCTCTACCAAAGAAAGTACACTTTGGATATACTTCAAGATACAGGTCTCACAGGTTCTAAGTCAGCTGCATTTCCAATGGAATCTACTCTTAAACTTAGTGCAGATGATCCTAATCTCTATGGAGATGCCTCGGGTTACAGAAGGTTAATTGGCAGGCTACTATATTTGACAATTACAAGACCGGACTTGGCCTATTCTGTTCAAGTCCATAGCCAGTTTCTTACTAAACCAGCAATCTCTCATTATCAAGTTGCCATACGTGTGCTTAGATACTTAAAAGCTACACCAGGACAAGGATTATTTTTCTCTTCCTCTTCAGCTTTTCAATTAAAAGCCTTTTCTGACAACGATTGGGCAGGTTGCTTAGACACCAGGAGAAGAGTTACAGGGTATGCAATTTTTCTAGGAGATTCATTAATCTCATAGAAATCAAAGAAACAAGCCACAGTGAGCAGATCATTTGCAGAAGCAGAATATAGGGCACTTGCTACCACAACATGTGAGGTGCAGTGGTTACTATATGCCCTTCAAGATCTCAATGTTAATCATTCTCAGCCTACAATGTTATACACTGACAGTAAATCAGCTTTGTCCATTGCAACCAATCCAGTACAACATGAGAGGACTAAATATATTCAAATCGATTGTCATCTTGTTAGGGAGAAATTGCAGCAGAATGTTATAAAGCTTTTTTATATTCCCTCAAGATTACAACTAGCAGATATATTTACAAAACCTCTCGGATCACTGCCTTTCCATCATAATTTGCGCAAGATGAACATTATCAACATACATGCTCATCTTGAGGGGGGTTGTTGGAGTATAGCCTCTCATATTGACAGCATGGAGTTAAAGTCAAAAGAAGAAAAGCTAAATGCAGAAAAGGAGCCAAAGAATTAGACTTAATACTGTTATTTCTGTTATACAGTTATCTTTCATGTAGTATAAATATTACAGGACTTTCGTGTATTAAACATCAAGTAATATCATTTTTCTCATTCAGATCAGATTACACAAACTCTTGCATTCTTCCTCTGTTTTAGCTTTATCTCTGCCAGTCATCAAGTTCTCAACAGTGTGCATTGGGTTAAAGTAAAATGTTTTCAGAATACAACGTAACGGCCAACTATAAGAACGATTTTGTTGTTTGATTGTAATTTTGGTAACCACTAACTAAGAACAATACTAGAGAAGAGAACAAAAATTGTGAAAGAAGAATTAAATCAAAACATACGTCTGGGCCAATGTATTGCAATTGGTACAATTGCCCGATTTTTTTTTTTTTTCATGTGTTAATTTGGTTGTTTGAAGTGTTTTTGGGGATCTACTCACGATTTAGTTTGAAAAGGCTATAATAATTAGTTTGAAAATTTTATATTCAAATTATATATATTTGGGAATAAAATGGGATGAGATGAGATGAGATTAAATTAAAATTTTGTGTCTCATTGAGGCCCCAAACCCCTTAGTGTACCTACTACAAACACATGTACAGCAGTAGGACCAACTACAGACACAAGTAAAGTAGCAGTCGGCAGTGTAAACATGTGTGCAGCAGACTCAAGTCTCACATACAGAATTCATAGACTTGGAAAGAATATCTACAACAGATCATGCAAGCAAGCCACAAGATATCAAGCTCTACAAAAATGGAAAGTCAACCATCTTTACATAGTAAACAGATCAGTTACTCCTGCTCTACAATCCCATTAATTTAGCACACTCATGATATTTATGTCAAGTGTATTAATTGTTACCTTGTATAGCAGTTAATTGCAGAATATACAATATTGACTGCAAGATGTATTTCGCTCATTATATAATGAATACGTAGCATATGGTTCTGGTGAGTTAGCCAAAACATTTTTACTCAAATTTGTTCAGGATGGACAAAATCGGGTGAAGGTTCTCACCTTGAAGCTCTCCTCCGATGTTCATGCTGCTAAGATCAAGAACCTCCAGTTCATTGAATAAGGTGAACAAAGTCACATTCGGATACCATGTGATTGACGGCACCTTTGTGTGTTCCTTGTTTAGAACGATTCTGGTAACTTTCCCATGATCTTTCTCACACTCGATACTATGACGTGAATGACAACAATGACTCTCGTCAAAATCGTCGAAGGCTAGACCATGTGTAGAGTTTCTGATCTCCAACAGAGCTCTGTTCTGTTCTTTGCTGCATCCAGCTTCAACCCAAGCGGATGGGCAAAAAGTGAGAGCCATAAGCCAAATTAGGAAGATCATGGCCTTATTGGCAAAAGAAGCGTCCATTTGCAAAGAGATTCTTCGAAGGCAAGCAAAATTGTTTTTGTTTATGTGCAACGACTGGATGAATGGTTTTTAAATGCGTCTTTATCAACTGGACTGAATTAGCGGGGTAATTGCCTGCAATGATGAATTGGCGAACTTTTCAAGCCTCATTGGGTTGAATGAAGTACCAATGTTTCTCACACATTTTGTTCTGAGTAGTGTCTTTTTTTCTAATGTTTCCCACACTGTTTTTTTTTTAGTAGCGTATTTTTCCCAAGTTTTCCGACTAACCCCTGTACTTCCCCACGAGCTACACATTAACAAGGCAATTGACGGGAAAAAAAAAAATGAAACATAGAAGTTTACTAAAATTGTAAGAAAGGGACACTTATAATATTGTCTTCCAAGCGTAGAAGCTGTCAAAGTAATACAAGGGTAAGTCCCAAGATCGAATTCACAGGGACAAAGGGATTATCAAAGCGTTTGTGAGATTTTCTTTGTGTAAAAGATGTATCGATTATGAAAGGTGAAAAATTGATGTGGATCTATATTTCTAAAATTACCAAAACTAAGAGACTTAGAGAAAGTGTGTAGCAAATGAATTAAACTTGCAAGAAACAATAAAACAAACACTTGGGTTGGGTTTGAGATTCTTTTTATTTCGGATTCTAGATAATTTCTCGATTAACAATCCAGTCAAGGAATTGATATTCGGAAGATAAAAATTAAGCTCAAGTTTTTGCAATATTTTCTCAAGAAATTCTCTAATTTACTAGCCAAATTTATATTCATAATCAATCGAAAGAGGCCTTGATAAATTCAAGCTTTTGTTGTGCCTTACGTCAACAACAAAACAAGAGCAAGAGCCGCAATCTATTTTCCATTTGAATCCGACTAGTAACTTAGTGAAATCAACATTCAACAACAAAATATTGCATCAAACTAGAATCTAAAATAAATTAAATCCCATTCCACAACCCAAGCTTTAGAGATTAGTTACACATGATATTTCTAGCAATAAAAATAAGTCTAAGGTGACAAAATCTAAAAGCAAAAGAAATCCAAAATAAAAATGAGCCAAAAGCCAAAAATTAACCAAGAAGAATGCCACGGCCAAATAACTAAAGCTAAAACTGAAATAAAAGTCTAAGGAATAAAGAGAAAATCATACTGTATGATCTGAATGTTCTCACCCTAGAAAAATAAATTGCAACTCCAAGAAAAGTTTAGGAAAATAAAACGAAGTGGGAATGGTGCTGCTCTACGTAAACAAGAACTTAAACGAAAAGAAGATTCCTGGTTCCGTCCTGCGTCCGAAAATAAACTGACCAAGAGAAAAATAAAATGAAGAACAAGTCTTCCTCACGTACATGAAAGAGCTAACTGAAAGTAAAAGCTCCAGGTCTGCAAACGCAGAACGAAGAAAGAAAACTAAAAAAAATAAAACTCCCAAAATGAAAACGAGAAGAAAAACCTCCCCGTCCAATCTGAAACGTAAAAATAAAAGCACTAGAAATAAAAACCAGCCGCCTCCCCCTTCCAGGTTCTCTCCGGTCTGTAACCTTCCAGCAAGCTAAAAATAACAAAATGATAAAAAAGAGAGAGAGGGAGCCCCGTCCAGTCTGATACGAAAAACTAAGCAAAGTAAAAACTAGTTCCGGATCCGAGTGAAATGAAGAAGAAACTGCCGAGCAAGAGACAGAGTTCCGTCCCAGCCAAAACAGAAAAACAAAGAAGAAAAAAACCAAGAAACTAAAGCTGCGAGAGAGAAACAGGAAAAAAAAAAAGAAAAAATTCTACTGCAACGTCCCCAGCGAGCCTCCTCTCCCGTCCAGCTCTGTCTTTAAAAACAAAAAGAAGAAAGTGAAAAAGGCAGAATCCACATTCTGCATATGCTTCCCCGTGGATCATTCCGTGAGTTCCAGCATCCATGTGATGCATGTGTGATCTGTTTCTCCACGTGAAAAAAATATTCCAAGAAGCTAGCTATCTGTCCGGTGCTTTTCTTCTGCATGTGTGCTGGTTTGAGTTCCAGCCGTGAGTTGCCTTTCCTCCTGCATCCGTGAGCTGTGAGTTGCTTTTGAATGTTCCTTTTCTGCATGTGTACTTCCTGCCGTGGGTTCCATGTTTGAGTGCTGCATGTGCTTCTTCTTTCTTTTTTTCTGCATGTGTGAGTTGCCGTGAGTGAGCTACTGTGTGTGTACGTGAGCTGTGTGAGTTGGTTTCTGCATGTGAAGTGCTTTCCGTGGGTTTCTTTTCCATTTTCTGCATGTATTTGTCTGCTGCATCTTCCCTTTTCTGCATGTGTCCTGCTTCTGTGAGTTGTGTTGGTCTGATTTCATCTTATTTTCCTGCTGCTTTTTCCTTTTGCATGTGCATGTGTTGACTGCTTGTTACTTTCTGCAAGCTGTTTCTATTTTCTGCATGAGGTGTGTTTCTGCTTTGCTTTCCAGCCGTGACTTGCTAAGTGCCGTGAGCTGCTGTATTTTTCTTCTGCATGTGGTTTTTCTCCCTGCATATGCATGTGTTTAAAAAAATATATTTCTTTCAAAGGCAAATATAGAACTTTATTAAAATATTGACATCAATTAATTTGACATTCAATATTAGAATTTGATGCATAATTAAGTGTTCAATCCTTATTTGATAAAATAAATCACTCATTTAAACATCTTAATCATGCAATTCTAAGCCTTTATCACACACCACGCCGAGTAAGGACCCATCCACCTGCACCGTGATGCTAGTGGGAGGAGAAGAGAGGACGCACCACAATGGTGCTGCGAGCACCCTGTGGTGCAGTCCGCAGCATGGTGCTGGTCTCACCACCTGCGCACCGCAGTGGTGCTACGCAGCGCACTGGTGCCGTGCGCTCCTCCTGAGAAGTGCAGGGGTGTTGCGCACACCACTGCTCCCCACGGAGCAGCCGCCGAGGTGAAGCAGTGAACCTAGTGCTGCAATGCACTAGGTGCTGCGCCTGAAGGTGCACGGTGCAGCGAGCACCAATGCTGCACCAGTTATGCCCCACATAGGCCGTCTGCAATGCAGTGGCACTCTGGCCGCTACAGCGAGCATGGTGCTCCGGATGGTGAGCTGTAGGGGACCTTGAATGGTGGCGGCAGCAACTGCAAAAAGAAGAAAGAGTTTTTTTTTTTTTTTGACAGGTTGCTAGAGGAAGAAGATGAAAGTGGCAGCAGATGATGTTTAAAGACATGTTGAAAGAACCTTTGAGGTAGCGACGGCAGCTGCAAGAAGAAGAAAAAAAAAACTGTGAATACCACCAAGGTGGCGGCAACTGAGATGAGATATTTTTTTTGATGCCCTATGTGTGACGAAGAAGATGAGTTTTTCATGTATATGGGTTGAGGGCTTCATAATAAAATGGGCTTGAGTTTTTTTTTTTTAAATTAAACTTTGGACATGGCCCATATTTTTTTTATAAAATCCATTTGCCAAAGTTGGGCGCCAAGAAGGGCAGCCTATAGGTTTTCGGGCTTAAACGATGGGCCTGCAATTTATTGTAAATCTTGGACTCGGCCCACATTGCTTTTAATGAAAACCCAACTCATTTTTTTAAAGGCTACAGGGCAATTTGGGCCATGAGCCCAGCAAGCTCAAGCTTGCTCTACAGTTGGGCGCTCAAGAGGGTGCAGCCCACTGCAGATGGGTACCCAAGAGGGTGATGCCCATCATTCGTTGTCCAAAAATGCTTGGGTGGTGATTTGAAATCAAGACCTCATACAAAAGGGCAATGGACTCAACCAGTGGGCTAGAGTTTATTATTGGTAAGTTTGCTGACTTTATTTATTTATTCAACATGTTATTGTGGTATAGAATATTTATCTAGAATAGTTTTGCATGTTATTATGGTTATTGAATACATGCATGCCATGATATTATGAAATGATTTTTGTCACATTTGTTAGGCATTTTATTTTACGTTATAAATTGCCTAGATTTTTTTTTTTGTGAATAATAATTATTTGGATGAAATGTGATGAATTTCTTTTACATGTATTGTGTTTACATGTAATTCCATGAGCTTGTTTTATCACATGTATTGTTGGGCTAATTTTAAGAGTTAGTCATTATTTTTTTTTTTTTTTGATGTGATAAAATAGAGGATTAAGTAGCCTAAGTATGTATAATCCATGCTTATGATTAGTTCAAACCGATTTCTTTGATCAAGGAATAAATTGTTGTTTGCATGTGACTAACTCGGACGATTGCTTATCCTAGTGAGAGTATGGTTGAGATTGATTTGGAATTAATCTCCTATATGATATAAATTTGCGCAAAAAATTAAGTTAGAAATTAATAATTAGACATTGAGGCGCAAGAGATGATTAGGAAGCATAGCTAATTTTCGATCTTGCGACGTGTATTAATTATTTTTGTTCTGATTTAGATTAGCGCGGCAAATTTCTTAAATATGTGTGCAATTAGATGCGCATATGTTAGTAACTTTGAGATAATTGAGAAGAAAATCTCGAGATTATGTATGTAACTTAAGTGTCTGATTAATCTCCTCCATGAGCAATAGTTGGAAAGAAATAAGATTATTAATAGGTTAAATAATCTTAGATCATCATTATAGTAAAAACCTCTTAAAGATCTAGAGTAAAATTGGAAGTGCGCGTGGGACGCATGCACTACAATTTTTTATAGAAGTTGATAGGATCAACTATCATATAGAGCTAAACCACTATTTTGCCTTTGAGAATCTTGTGGGTAATAATAGAAGTTGCGCATTATTTATGTAACGCAAAAATTAATTGCTCCTATATTTGAGGTTGAGCATTATAATCTTGAAGCAACTCAAATTAACTCATGGATAAGAACATACTCTCTAAAACTTGCTAGTATGTCTGGCAAGTAAAGACATTAAAATTTGAGTGTGCAAGAGTGTTGAGAACATTCTTGATTGGCACATTCATTTTAAAGGTTTTATCAATGCACCTCTGACTATGTTTAGAATGTGCTTCCAAGTGCAGAAGTGTCAAGTTGTATCAAGGATAAGTCCAGGATCGTATTCCACAGGGACAATGGGTTATCAAAGCGTATAAAGGATTTGTGAGGAACAAATGAATCGAGTATGTGAGATGAAATTAAAATGCTATGCCAAAAAAATAATTGAAATTGAATTTAGAGTTTCTAAAGAAAGGCAAATTAACAAACACTTGGGTTGGGTTTAAGATTCTTTTTATCTCGGATTCTAGATAATTTCTCGATTAACAATCCAGTCAAGGAATTGATATTCGGAACATAAAAATTAAGCTCAAGTATTTGCAATATTTTTTTCAAGAAATTCTCTAATTTACTAGCCAAATTTATATTCATAAACAATCGAAAGAGACCTTGATAAATTCAAGCTTTTGTTGTGCCTTACGTCAACAACAAAACAAGAGCAAGAGCCGCAATCTATTTTCCTTTTGAATCCGACTAGTAATTTAGTGAAATCAACATTAAACAATAATATATTGCATCAAACTAGAATCTAAAATAAATTAAATCTCATTCCACAACCCAAGCTTTAGTAATTAGTTACACATGATATTTTTAGTAACAAAAATAAATCTAAGTGGAACCATATCAAAAACTAAGAAAATATAAATAAAAAAATCTTTAATATCAACTCGAAGAAATAAGACAAACTAAATTAAAGAAATAAAATTGAAACCATAACAAGGTAATAAACTTGAAACTCTAACAAGGTAATAAAATTGAAACTATTACAAAGTAATAAAAACATGAAAACTGAAACTTATAACAAAGTAATATAAACTGAAAACCTTAACAAAGAAAACTAAAAACTAACTCTTAACAAAGTAAAAAAACTGAAGCTCTTAACAAAGTAATAAACTGAAATTCTTCACAAAGTAATAAACTCAAAACTCCAAAACTAATAACTTAAAAACTAACCCCGTAAATAACTTGCAAAATAACAAAGGAAATAACTTGCAAAATACAAAGGAAATAACTTGCAAAATACAAAGGAAATAACTTGCAAAATAACTCCCTCGGTCGTCTCCACTGCCTTGATGCCCTTTCTCTTCTGAGCTCTCTCCTATTTATAGGAGAAAGCATCCTACCATTTCTCAAGAGTGGGTGGCCAAACTTTGAAGAATGGTGGAGTGGGTGGCCTAACTTGGGAGTGGGTGGCCTAACTTTGAAGAATGGTGGAGTGGGTTGCATTTCTATCTTTCTGCATGTGCTGATTTTCTGCTTGCTCCCTTGAGTTCCAGCCGTGAGTTCCATTCTCTTTTAGTATTTTCATAAATGCCCTGCAATACATAAAAAATGTATTTCTTTCAAAGGCAAATATAGAACTTTATGTATATAAAATATTGACGTCAATTAATTTGCATTCAATATTAGAATTTGATGCATAATTAAGTGTTCAATCTTTATTTGATAAAATAAATCACTCATTTAAACAACTTAATTATGCAATTCTAACCTTTTATCAACCTCCATGTGGTATTAGCACTGGTAATATTACTCAAATTTTATTTATCTTTAGTGAGAACAAGTAGGTTCTTTCATAAATATGAATTTAGGAGCACCTATTGAAAGTAATGCCAAGCACCTTGGAAGTTTGCATGTTAATTGTGGCAGTCTAAATAATTAGGTATGACTTAATGCAATATTAGAGAAGTCTATACCTAATTTAATTTAAGACTTGTTGAAAGTAGTGGTGTTAGTGAGAATTCCTAGAGGTTTAGAAGTTGGATGGTCACTCATTGACTTAGTGATATTATTTCTCAGGTGGGGAAATGATATATTAAAATATGTCGTTGAGGCATACGATGATGGGTGTGAAGCTTGAGAAATTTAAGATTTTCTCGCTGATGAGAACCCTCTCATTTATTTTGAAGAGTCAAAGAGAAAAAGGCAAATATGAGCATTCCTATATTGAAGTTCCTAGAGATGCACAATAAGGACATGGAATAAAAATATTGTTTCATCATATAAATACGATTCTTTTTTTTTTAAGGAAGACATATTTTCGGTTAAATTTAGTTTTTTCAAAATCGAAATCGTATGAGTTATATGATGGGAACAATTATCTCTCAGTTTAATGACTTGCTGAGAATGGAGTTCTAAATGAATTATGGCGCAAAAGCAGTTGCAGCCTTAAGTTTTGTCTTGTTGTCCTTAAATCAAGTTCATTCAACATTGAGCTGGCTTGAGTGACTACTTTGTGCAAATGTGAATTTTATCTAGAGGATCTAAGCTTAATCATTTTTGGTTGAGTCGAGAAAATTACTCGTATTTTCGGCGAGGGTGGGGTATTGTGTTTTTTTTTTGGAAAGAACGTTTCATTATGTTCCATTCTACATTACCTGGTACCTTAAATTAAAATTTGGAAAGAACGTTTCATTATGTTCCATTCTACATTACCTGGTACCTTGAATTAAAATTTTTTTTAGAAAAAAATCGCCGAAGATAGTGGGAGTAATTCAACAACTAGTGGGAGTATACCTTTGAGTTAAGTTGTACCATTAGTGATAGTGACTCCTAAAATTCATAGAATATAAAGATCCTCATAAATAGCGTGGAAGCAATATATCAATATTATCTCGTCGTTTAGAGACTAGAAGAGAATATTTGTAATATGGCTCTGCTAAAGTTATATAATTCACATAGACTTGAAGGAAGGGAAAATGCATTTAGACGAAGGAACATCAACATAGAATCTGAAATTCACTTCACTTATATGATTCAACCCGGGGTTGTTGATCAGTTTGACAAAGAAAAAATGGAGTTGATAGAAGTATAGATCCATCTCTTAGCACTAATCGAGTTGCCTTTAGATAACCATTGATCAAACATTTATTGGAGTTTTTCTTGAAATAGTCAAATAGCTGATTCTCGTAAGAGAATTAGATGGTTAAGTTTTTTGTGATGTTTAGGTGCAAGTACTATGAGCGCATGATTGTTGCTTGTACTATTTTAGTACAAAAAGCAAATGAATGCCGCTAGTACTGTTTACATGCGGCCTAAATGAACCATCTACTCAAAGATACCCAATATACCTAGTCGTTTTTATTAACAACCTATTGAATAAAGTGGGGTTCTTTGAAAGTTGTTGACAATCTTAGAAAAATGTCTCTACCGAGAGAGATGATGATCTGGTTGTCTTAGATTATTAATTGTCGCCTAATGAGAGGTTTTCCATACTACAAGGTGATGGATGTGGGTTTGTAAAAAGTAGCTAAGACCTTACGTCTTGTGAGACTGTGTATGAGAAAAACAGTTTCTAGGAGCTCTTGTTCAAAATCCATAAACAATTAATGAGATGGAAAATATTAAAGAATTTAGTTTTGCCTTGTAAATAATTTGGTGTTTCCATTGTGGTTTGCTCATAGGAGTTAGAGGTTGAGATCTTGTTAGATGGTAAATATGGCTTACTTGATTAAGTGAGTTTGTGATGTGATTGTCGTCAAAAGTAATGACTAGACTATTGTGATTGTCTTTGTGGGCAAAGGCCCTAATCGCTTTACCCTTAAAAGAAAAATAAATGATGGTTATCTCACATGTTTTTTTTGTTTAGTACAAGAGATTCATATGAAACCTTGAAATTGCAAATTTAGTTTGCTGAATAACATTTGAGGTCACATTGAAGATTCTTAAAAGTCGCATATAGGACTTGCTGACTAGAATATAATATTTAAAATTGTGAGTTTGACCACAATGAGATTCGCGATGAGTCTTCGCTAACTTCATGGTTGTGCTAATGACTTTTATATATGAAAGTAGAGTCTCTTGGAAGGTGCATGTTTTGGAAAGTTACTATACATGAGAATGCACACGGAGAGAAATGGTCCTAAAACTTCACTTGAGAGTAGTGATTTGATTATTTTTAGTTCATCATGTGATTTCCCTCCGTCATGGTATTGTTCATCATGCATGTGACACTGATGTGTTTTAGGATCATGTGGCGTGGCTGGAAGCATTTTTGGTAAGCACGCACATTGACCATAATTTTGATAATTATGGTGAAAAAGGTATATCGACAGGCTTAGATCGGCTCACTCACACGAGCGATTGCCTTTGGCGTTACAAAGGGGTAGCGAAGATGAGACAATGTGTCATTTGAAACTTGTTCAAAGAAAGATAAGTTGTGAGACACATAAAATATGTCGCCTTAGTGGGAGCTAAGATGAGGTCTAAGGACCGTAAATGGTTACCCACAATCGATCTAGCATGTGGTTTAGCCAGATGCGAGATCCTCTTTGGCGCTTTGGATAGCAAGCAAATGGAGGGACTCGAGTTAGGCGCTGAGATAGTGACTACACTAAAATCTGTACGATGTATTGAGATAAGATATACGCTCGTTCTTTGGAAAGAGAATTCCACCGTAACATGTATTTCATGCTACATGTGTTTTAGCGACCAACAGTAGAGGTGAGTGAATGGATCCCTGTTTCCTCACTTTGTGAGTCCTGAAGGTCATAATTGATGACCTTAATTTATTTATACCCTTTGGAGACCTTTGACTATGTCACAAGGTTGATGCTTTTTGTGTCAGCTACTTTGGCATGTTATCTATGGCCATGAATGATGTGGTCTAAAGAGACATTGTTGGGAAAGCGACTGAACTGAAACTGAATAACATGAGAGCGAAGGGAAGACTATTTGGTAATACATCGATAATGGTGTGTACTCACTGCTGGCAAGTTATGTTGCTTCTTGGGAGTTGCGATGTAGTTGTGAGTACATTATGTTTTATGGAGATTGAGCATTGCTCTGAGTTATTTGTACTCGAGAGGGATTAGGGATACTTAGTTTGATGTAACCAAATGAGTCGGGGCATAACGAGACACTTTAAGGGAAGTTGCTATGCTGGTCTTCTTTTGGAGAGATTTGGTATGGTTTATGGATGGTAATTTTATAGCTGTGCTCGATGGTCGCACGACCTATTTGCCAGTATGAACAAGATTGAGAACATATTGAGAGATGCAGACCTGGGGTCTTGCCCACTATGTGCGAGTGGGAGATGTAAGAAAGGGACACCCATAGTGGGTACCTCTTCATTTTCTCTTGGGGGTTATGAAGTGGCTTAAAAACTACTTCATGAGCCTTGATGGCTGGCCCTTAATGGCCAGCCGGGGGTTATGTGACGCCCCCAAATTCCGCTTGGGATTGAACGGACATTTGAAGCGTTGAGACATGCAACACAAGGTTACCTACCCCCGTTCATGACATATAAGATGCAATGTTCCTAACATGCATCTAGCATTATGCAATATTCGCAGCGGATAATTTTTTTTTTCTTTAGCAATACTATGCACCAAACTAAAAATATCCCAAATACTTGAAACATATTTCATACATAAAGGCATACTAAAAAGCCGGGATCACCACACTAGTCTAAAATGGTTGTGCTCAAAAGAATACTTGAGATACAAATCCAAAAGTACAAGTATTAACCTAAGTTAAATACTATACCATCATCAACATCGCACCGTAGCCTAGATGATCGTATTCAGTTGGTCAGATTCCAATTCTCCTTTGGGTCCTGTAACAAGATCTACCATTCGGGGGAATGGTAGTTGGGACTACCACAGTGAGATTTGATTACAAATCTCAGTAAGTTAACATAAAACTCACACACAGGTTAAAAATGCATGCATGGCAGTAAAAGCATAAATGCATAATTATAGTCATACATAAGCATAGCATAACTTGACATATAGCATGACTTAACCAGAACCTAAGCGTGAACTGAACTTGACTTAACATGGCATGAACTTAAGCTTAAAACATAACATGAACAAACAACATAACATGAACGTGAAACATAACATGGACTTGAAATATAGCATGAACGTAAACATGCATAACATAAATAAGAACTTGAAAATAACATAAACTTGAACATAACATGACATGAACATAACATATACGTGAGCATAACATAACATGGACTTGATCTAAAACTTGACTTATCATGTATTTGATCTGAAACTGGACTTAACATAAACTTGAAATCTTATTCAATTGTCTTGATTAATAACGTGCATTAATACGTACTCCACAGTTGTTGTGGCCCCACGTATTCAAGTAACATAAAACATAATACGTACTCCACAGTTGTTGTGGCCCCACGTATTCTACATGTCACAATTGCTGTGTCTCATGTAGTGTATGCTCCACAGTTGTTGTGGCCCCATACTTCATGCTCCACAGTTGTTGTGGCCCCATGAATACACATAACATAAAATATAATACGTACTCCACAGTTGTTGTGGCCCCACGTATTCTACATGTCACAATTGCTGTGTCTCATGTAGTGTATGCTCCACAGTTGTTGTGGCCCCATACTTCATGTAACATAAAATATAATACGTACTCCACAGTTGTTGTGGCCCCACGCATTATAAGTAACATAAATATAATACGTACTCCACAGTTGTTGTGGCCCCACGCATTATAAGTAACATAAATATAATACGTACTCCACAGTTGTTGTGGCCCCACGCATTATAAGTAACATAAAATATAATACGTACTCCACAGTTGTTGTGGCCCCACGCATTATAAGTAACATAAAATATAATACGTACTCCACAGTTGTTGTGGCCCCACGCATTATAGTAACATAAAATATAATACGTACTCCACAGTTGTTGTGGCCCCACGCATTATAAGTAACATAAAATATAATACGTACTCCACAGTTGTTGTGGCCCCACGCATTATAAGTAACATAAAATATAATACGTACTCCACAGTTGTTGTGGCCCCACGCATTATAAGTAACATAAAATATAATACGTACTCCACAGTTGTTGTGGCCCCACGCATTATACGTAACATAAAATATAATACGTACTCCACAGTTGTTGTGGCCCCACGCATTATAAGTAACATAAAATATAATACGTACTCCACAGTTGTTGTGGCCCCACGCATTATAGTAACATAACATGTCTTATCTTTCTTAATGCATGAGATATTATTTAATATCATATACTTTTCTAACATAGCGTATACTTGTAAATGGCACAATATGATTTAATCATAAACATTTCATGGCATACATGTATCATATGGCATACTTAACATGGCATACTTATAACATACAGCATTGTATGACAGAAAAGATTGTGTAACAGATAAATATTTATGAGAGATTAAATCATACGTAACAGATAAACATGTAATGACATAGCATGACATGGCATATACGATAACATACATACATAAATTGTAGTTCCCTTACCCATCACACATACACAATAAACTGATAGTAAGTTAGAGGCTAACTTACCTCGATCGTCGCGTTCTATGAGAATAGAGCGCGAAACACGAGGAACTGCACAACAGCTGGAAGAGGAACACTCAAGTCCTTAAGATTTTCAATTCTGAACTCAATTGCCATATTGTGAGCACTTGCAACACTACGGGCAACGTGAGGTTTCACTATACTCGAAAGAGATAATTTGACTTCAGAAAACCTTTGCACTAAAACAAGTTCATTAAAATTATCAATAATAACCAACAAACAATTCCTTTCTCAATCCATATACTCTTAGCCATAGTCAACCACAAGATGACACCAGTCACCCCAGACTATAATCCATAACACCACTGCTTCGGGACACTGTCATACAGTTTCCCAACACTACACCATGCTCTACACTTCTCTGTTACGCCATCCAACCCTTCGTGACACGCCATCCGGTGTTTCACGACTTAATACAGAGTACACTCACGTGAACTCTCTTCCATCCACACTACAAAACCCATCACTGCGATACACGTCTCACAGTGCATCGCTACGCGACACGGAGTACGCACTACGCGTACTTCCTTCGCTACAACACTCATCAACACGATGCACATCACACGATGCATCGCCATACAACACGGAGTACACTACATGCGTACTCCCTTCCTTCTACGACACACATCATTACAGCGCACGTCGCGCGGCGCGTCGCTGCATTACACAGAATACGCTACACGCGTATTCTCTTCACACAACCCGCCGTATCACATCTACGGCATCCATCTCACGCCTATACTTCACAGCACAGTCCACAAAATACACAATCAAACTCAACACTTCACAACCACACTTCGCTTCACAACTACGCAACGAACTCCACAAATACAACTACACAATTCACAAACCAACCAACTAACTATTTTAAACGTAAAATAACTAGAGATAGAGGGTTATACCATCGACGGGATAACACGTGCGTCGCTCGCTACTCGTCACGAACATGCGTCAGAAGAACGTACGTGGCGGTAACATCGCGTACGGTGGCTGTCCACCACACAAAGTGGTAGTTTGGGTTTGAGAAAGGCTAGGCGTGGTCTTGGAAGACTCACGGTCGCCTCGTGGTGGTCAAAGGTGACGGAGCACGGCGGCATCACGCCGTGAACAGTAAATCCGAACGGTGAGCGGAAACGCGAGGTAGCGAAAATTCATAGAACTTCATGGCAAGCTAGGGATAGGTAGATGAACATGTGGTGGAGCTGTGGTAGCGAGGTGGTGGTCGGACGGTGGCTAACGGCGGCGGATCGGCCGTTTGAAACCATTTTTGGCCTTGGAGAGTGTAGGAGAGTGAGGGCTCTACGAAGCTCCGTTGGTCATGAAATTTCTTGGGGAGGTTCATGAGGATGAGAGGAACAAGATGGTGGTGGTGAAACACCACGGGTGCCGTGTACGGCGGCGCACGGTGGTGCAACCGAACGGGTGTTTTGAGAAACCCATATGAAAAAAATGAGAGTTTGGGAAAAAGAAAGACATGGGGAGGAAGCCCTTGATGAGGTGAGTCCATTGGTGGTGCTTGGTGGCTGATTTGGCCACGTATGGTGGTCCAAAAATGTGAAAAACCCTTAGAGACCCATTTGTTGGAGGCGAGAGTGGTGGCTAACGGTGGCTCGGATGGAGGTGAAACTTGGTTGGGATGTTCACCGGTGAGAGGGGAAGAAATCTGGGTGGGTGGTGTAGTCCACGCCGCCGGCGAGCGGCGGTTCTGGGCGGAGAAAGAAATCGGCAACAGGGGAGAAAACAGGGCAGGGGCAGCAACTTCCGGGGGCTCTCGGCGACTAACGGCTGGTCCGATGGCTCTGAAAATTGGTGTGTATGAACTATGGTGAAAGGGGAAGAGAATGGCGGGGGTGGTGTACGACACCTCCACCGGACGGCGGAGAAACGGGCGGTCAAAGGGGCGGCGACGGTAATGAGACAAGAAGGAAGAGCACGGGAAGAGAGAGAGAATTGGTGGCCGGCGTTGCACACCTCCGGTGCAGATGTGTTCGCCGGTGAGGGAGGGACATGCCGGAGGTGGAGGTGAGGCACGGCGGCCGGAGGTGGCGCCGGTAGGAAGCTAGAACCGATCAGCTATGGTGGAAGGGTGTAAGTCGACCATGGAGAGAAGGAGAGGAAAGAGAAGGAAAAAAAAGAAAAAAGGAAAAATGAAGGAAAAAGGGTAGGAGCCTAGGTAATAAACTTCAATCCTACGTTTTGGGATCCTCAAATAATTCAACGGTGAATTAAAACACTGATTAAAAACGCGTAAATGTTTTATTTTAAATAAAACACTTTAAATAAAACACCACGATGAATTAAGGTAGAATATTATTTTATAAACTAAAATTTATAAAATAATATTTCCTCATCATTATATAAAATGATAAAGTACCGTTAATTAATCGAAGATGATAAAACCAATTAATTTAAATAAGAGTTTTCAACGTAAAATTAAACATCTTAATATCTTAAAACAACTAAAATATTTAATCTAAGTAATTATCCACAATTATAATATTTTCAGAGCTCATTAAATTATTATAATTGTGCTACTTTAAAAACAAGCTTATCTAATACTTTGAAATTTGATGGATAAGATCCGGGAAAACGCCATCGAGGTACAACGCTTAGGATAAAACTGTTCATGATTTTACAGCTGTCGGTGAAGAATCCAAAACTGATTATTTTAGTGGGCTGTTACAGGTTACACTTAGAAGGGCTATGTATAGCCCCTTCCCCAAATTGGATGAGAGACTTGAATCAACAAGCTATCTCTCTCTCAAATAGTTCTCTCTAGTCCCGGCATCTAGGCTGTGGAATATGTGGGTGTTGCTCTGGTATATTATCACGTAGCACATTCCACCATCAACGAGATGATTTCAAACGATTAACGATGCCGGAATATCCGTGGAACAACTGCACTAGATCCAAGATATTTCCGACGAGGTAATATCTCTTCCGCTATATATTCTGATATAGTTTTTCTAACAAAAATAAAATAAAGTTCACAAATTGATGCAACTAATCATGTGATACTATTTGCAACAAATTAGGGCGCAGATCAAAACTTGCAGACCCACCTGCAAGACAAGTTGATAAGAGTACAGATGCCAAAATGAGGGAAAGGAGACTGAATTTCTTGAGAAGAATGAGACCCATTTCAGGACGCAATTTGTGTTCTGTAATTAAGCTCTTTTCTCATGCAAGAGAATGGTCCCAAGTAATGATGCTTCCTCAATACATTATAAGGAACATGAAATTTATTACTGAGTGGGAGCCATGCATAGAGAGAATTTTCACCTTCAAATGGTTAATGATTGGATTGAACGATTTCCCCACAATACAGTTTATAATTGTTTTAATAAGGCAAGTAATAATGTTTTTGTTTATATGCAACGATTGGATGAATGGGTTTTTGCTTGCATCTTTATAAAGAGGATTGAATTAACGGGGTAATTGCCAATGGTAAAGTGGCAAACTTTTCAAGCTGCATTGGGTGGAATCACGGGGTCCTAACGTTCACCTTTTTTACTATGTTTTCGTTGTTGGAGTGAAAAACTTGCCCCGGAAAGAAAGATGACATAACTTAACAAAAATCATTTGATTGGCAAATACAAATTTGAGGTTTCTATCTAATAAGTGTTGAAATACAATGCTCGCTCTCTCAATAAATTAGTTAAATTAAACATGATAATCCATGGTCTTTACGTTCACCTTTCATATATATCTCCTTCAATTATCCCATGTGAAAAGTAATTTGTGTTTGATGGAAAAATTACCTTTCTTGTCTTTGGGGTTGTGTTTCATTAGTAAAATAAAATTACCATTTTGCCCTTGATCAACTGTCCTTGATGAGCAAAGGAAAGCTAATTTTTTGTCCTTGAGGTTTGTGTTTGATTAACAAAACTACCTCTTTGTCCTAATTAGTAACTATCAGCATACCCATTGATCGAGTATAAATCACTCCAACGACATCAATACAGAATGTCAACATCTGAAGATCGAGTTACCACCATGAATCAATCCTGTCGTTGGTGCTTCCCTTTTTTGCACTTGTACAACTACGTCATATCCAGCATCCCACTATTTATGGGATAATATTTAAAGCTTTATGGGTATATATATTGTACAACTATGTCATATCCATCGCGATTCTCCAATTAATGTTGCAAAGATAAGGATCAAGCAATGATTTTAGGATATTGGATTAAGATTGATCAAAAGAGCTTTAAAATCATGGCCACAAACAAATTAAGGTAATTCCAAATTAAAGTGACAATGCTACATGATAAAATGAGGCAAAAAGATAAATGTCATAATGCTCATTGTATCATATTCATTCAGACACACAATACACAGTGCCTTGGGTAGTTTATATAAGCATCCATTACAGAAGGTATGCGCTAGAATAATAGCAGAAAAAGGGAAAGTTTGTTACAATAGAAACCAAAACAGAATAATTCTTGAATCTCCTGGACCAGCTGACGTGGATTACTACTGCTTGATATCTTTTGAGTGTGCATCAACTTGGTTAAAGTTAATACGCCCCCTTGAGTCTAGAGGGGTGTCACACACTGTTAGACTCGATCTTAAACATGAAAACCGATTAGCCACCAAGGGTTTTATAAAATCATCTGCAAGTTGATCTTTACTGCTGCAAAATTGAACTTGCAATGTCTTTGCTGCTACTCTATCACGCACAAAGTGAAAATCCACATCCATATGTTTAGTGCGTGAGTGATATACTGGGTTTGAGGTCAAGTATGTTGCACCTAGATTATCACACCATAAAACAGGAGGCCAAGGAAGAGAAAAACCAAGTTCCTTGATTAAAGTTTGCAACCATATGAGTTCTGCAGTTGTGTTGGCCAAGGACTTGTATTCAGCCTCAGTACTTGAGCGAGCAACAGTGTGCTGTTTTTTTGAGCTCCAAGAAATCAAGTGCTTACCCAAAAAGATACAAAATCCTCCCGTAGATCTTCTATCATCTAGACGGCCTGCCCAGTCAGCATCGGAGTATGCATGAAGTGTAAAACCAGAATGTTTTGAGAGAAATAATCCATGATTAATGGTGGATTTTAGGTAACGAAGTATTCTCTTGACGGCTATCCAATGTGTATTTTTGGGTTCATGCATGAATTGGCAGAATTTTTTGACAGCAAAGGAGACATCTGGTCTAGTTAAGGATAAGTATTGGAGGTTACCAAAAATGCTTCAAAAAAGAGTGATATTTTCAAAGGAAGGTGAGTCAAATTTTGAGAGTTTGGTGTATGCTGACATGGGTGAGGAAATGGAATTTGCACCAAGCATGTGGGTTTTCTTCAACAAATCATAAATGTAATTTCTTTGAGTTATCAACAGACCATTATCAAGATAATCTAGCTCCAATCCTAGAAAATACGATAATTTCCCTAAGTCTGTAATAGGAAATGCATGACCAAGGGATGCTATCAGACTGTCAACAGCAATTTGGGATGATGAAGTGATGATCATGTCATCCACGTACACCAAAATAAAGATGCAGAGATCACTTGTGTGCAAGATAAAAAGTGAAGGATCACCCTGTGAAGCCGAAAAACCATAGTTGATGAGCCATGAGCTTAACTCAGAGAACCAAGCTCTAGGAGCTTGCTTAAGGCCATAGATTGCCTTGTTTAATTTGCACACAAAGTTGGGCCGTATAGGATCAGTGAACCCTTAGGGTTGTTCCATGTAAACTGTCTCACTAAGATTGCCATGAAGAAAGGCATTCTGTATATCAATTTGTCTAAGACACCATCCACGTGCAATAGCAATTGATAGAACTAATCGAATAGTTGAGGATTTTACCACTGGGCTGAAAGTTTCGGTATAGTCAATACCGAGTTGTTGATGGAAGCCTTTTGCCACAAGTCTTGCCTTCCTCCTTTCGATAGAACCATCAGGATGTAGCTTTGTGTGGAACACCCACCTGTAACCAACAAGATTAGAAACAGAGGAGGGGGGAACAAGAGTCCAGGTGTTGGTTTTAACGAGGGCTTCAAATTCCTTTGACATTGCAGTTTGCCACTCAGGAAATTTAGAAGCAATAGAGAAGGAAGAGGGTTCATCTGGTATCATAGCAGTGGAAATGAAACACTGTCAAGGTGGATATGGAACTGTACCGTCAGAGAAATGGCGAGGTCTTGATGAGTTGGTGTGAGACCGTGTGATGATGGGTGAACAGGGAGGAAGCAAAATGGGTGAAGGCCGAGATGATGAAGAGCTTCGATTTTCAGAAGAGATGAGGGGATTAGGGATTGCAGAGGACGGCGACGAGTTATTTTGAGAGGAAGATGAAGGAGAAACGGGGTGGGCTTGATCAGGAATTATGGGCCGAGTGATAGACGAGTGGAGTGGATTAGGAGTTGGACTTGAGAAACCGGGTGGGTTGAGAGGAACTGGGCCAAGAATAGAGGGAAGAAAGCATGGAAGTGAAACCGACTGTGGGCTGGGCTTGGAAATGGGATGAACTGAGATGGGCTTTTTGTAAGGAAAGTGTTTTTCATTGAAAATGACATCCCGTGAAATGTAAAGACGATTGTGATGCTGATCAAAACACTTGTATCCTTTATGAGAGGAACTATACCCAAGAAATATACACGAGGTTGAATGAAAACCCAATTTATGTCGATTATATGGACGAAGATTAGGCCAACATTCACAACCAAAAACTTTTAAAAAATTATAATATGGAGGTTTGTGATAGACCATGAAATAAGGAGATCGATTTTGTAAAACTGGGGTGGGGAGTAAATTAATAAGGTATGTGGCAGTTTCGAAGGTGTCGTCCCAAAAGGATAAAGGAAGAGATGCATGAGCTAGAAGTGCAAGCCCAGTTTCAACAATATGTCTATGTTTTCATTCAACAAGGCCATTTTGTTGATGTGTGTGGGGACAAGAAAAACGATGTACAATTCCAAGAGTCTTGCATAGATTTTTAAGAGGTAGAAATTCACCTCCGGCATCAGTTTGCAAAGAGATTATTTTAGTATTAAAAAATCTTTCAGCAAATGTGATAAAGGAAGTGAAGACAGAGAGCACATCCGATTTATTTTTGATGGGAAAAAGCCAAGTGAATCGTGTGAAATGATCAACTATACTCAAGTAATATTTGTAGCCATTTCTTGAAAAGAGGGGAGCTGGGCCCCATACCTCAGCCCATAAAAGATCTAATGGCTTAATAGAAGTAGTGGATCCTACTGAAAAAGGAAGCTGGTGGGCCTTAGCCAAGGGACAATCGGGACAAATAAAAGCAGAATCAGTTGGGAAATAAGGCAAGCATGTGGTGCGCAAGACTCTGGAGACAGTGTCGAGTGAAGGATGTCCAAGCTTTTGATGCCAACAGTTAAGAGAAGCTTTTTCACCAAGATGGACAGATGGAGAAGACAGTTGCATGGTAGATGGAAAATGGTAAAGGCCATTACAAGTTGGACCATTGATGAGGAGCTTCCAGGTCAGTTGGTCCTTCACAGAAAAATGGGTTGCATGAAATTCAAAGAAACAAGAGTTGTCAATACAAAATTGCAAAACAGAGACAAGATTTTTTGTTATTGAAGGAACATGGAGAAGATTACGTAAATGAAAAGAAGAGGAATTAACAGAGAAAGAAGAGTCACCAATGTGCAGTATCGGAAGGCCAGTTCCATTTCCAACTTTTATTTGCTCATTTCCACCGTAAGGTTCAAATGAAAGGTTAAGGTGAGAAAGATCATGGGTAATGTGGTGGGTGGCTGCACTGTCAGGGTACCATGTAGAATCTGGAATGGCTGAAGGTGAGGTGTAGTTGGCGGAGAATGAACGGGGTGGGTCATATTGATAGGCATGATCAAACCGAAAATGGCATTGGAGAGCAATATGTCCAGGTTTATTGCAAACCTGACATGTTGGTCTGTTGGAGTGATTGGGTTGGGAATAAGAGTTGGGTTGGGAGTTTGAAGAGAAACGTCCTCTGCTATTGGGGTACCTACCTCGTCCACGGTTATTTCTATTTCCACGATAGGAGCCCCTGCTTCTTTGGTCACGATGATTGTTGGCACTAAAATTTGTAGAAGGTTCAAAAGGGGAGGACGGGTTTGTGCTACTAGAGGTATGGTTCAAACGGCTTTCATGAATAAGCAGGAGATGATAAAGCTCTTGAGAGGTCACGGGGTCAGATCTTGTAGTTATAGAGGTAGTGAAGAACTCATAGGGGGAACCCAGACCATTTAGAATGTAAGTGACAATTTCTTTTTTGGAGAGATGGCTACCCGTAGCAGTGAGAGTGTCGACCAGTGTTCTTACTTTGCTAAAATAATCTGAAATAGATTGATCTCCACGGCTCAGGTTAGTGAGCTGAAAACAGATTTGGAACTCATTAGCTTGTGAGTAAGAACTGAACATGGATTCAAGAGCAACCCAAAGCTCACGAGAAGAACCTGCAGAAATTACATGACCAATGATTGAATCGGTTAATGAAGAGAAAAGAATGCTCAAAATGAATTGGTTTGTTCTTTGCCAGGATAGAAAGGCTGGGTTGATTTTTGGGTGGGACGATCTGTGTTCCATCAACAAATGAATATAGATCTTGGCCTCTCAAATAGGTAGATATTTGCACCTTCCAGAGTAAGAAATTATCATTGTTAAGTTTTAGAGTGGTTAAATGAGAGAAGGAAGAGGAAACAGGGGTCGTGGATGGTGGTGGGAGTGGTGGTGGTGGAGTTACGTTTTCTGCCATGATAAGAGAGGATCAGAGAGACTGCTAGTCTAGTAGCTCTGATACCATGATAAAATGAGGCACAAAGATAAATGTCATAATGCTCATTGTATCATATTCATTCAGACACACAATACACAGTGCCTTGGGTAGTTTATATAGGCATCCATTACAGAAGGTATGCGCTGGAATAATAGCAGAAAAAGAGAAGGTTTGTTATAATAGAAACCAAAACAGAATAATTCTTGAATCTCCTGGACCAGCTGACGTGGATTACTACTGCTTGATATCTTTTGAGTGTGCATCAGCTTGGTTAAGGTTAATACTGCATACTTTTAAATATTAAATCGAAATCAAGGAACACAAGCTGCTGGTGGCAATCGATCACGTCTTTAGTCTTGCCACAGTCTCACGATTAGGAAAGTGTCTGAAAATAGTAATTGATGATGGTCCTAGGTCCATCATACACAAAGATGCCAAGTCTCAAAAGAGAAATTCCCAATTATGCTAGAATTATTCATGAGCTTATATAACTATAAAAAAGACTGGATATGATCATTAAAAAGTAATGGGAAAAACTGATTAATTTATTTATTGGCACCTTATTCGTAAAAACAAAAAAATGTAAATATATTGTGTTTCCCTTGTTGGTAATAAAAATAATTAGAATCTTCGATCACTGAATTAATGGCTTCTAAAAATTATGCTTACCCTTATTGATAAAGGTAAAAATCATTGTGCACAGAAAAAACAAAAGCCTACCACACGCAATTATATATATATATATATATATATATATTTACACACCATACAATAATGTCAAATAAATAAAAAAAATTTATACATTACACTATCGTCACACTCTCATCTCGATAGTAATAAATATGTCACATCTTATATAATAAATTAAGAGTAAGATGTGAAAGAGTGTAATGTATAGAATCACTCTAAATATAAGTGCGCACCTTATAAATTTTCGGTTTGGTGGAAGTTAAAATTAGCCGGTTAGGCTAGCCAGGGGTGGTGGTTCATTGGCCAGTAATGCAAGTGGCAACGACGAGGTAGAATGTAAGAGCTATATACCAAAGGAAGATGATGACCTTATTGGCAAAAGAAGCGTCCATTTGTGAAAAGATTCTTCAAAGGCAAGTATAATAATGTTTTTGTTTATAATATGCAACGACTGGATGAAAGGTTTTTTTCATGCATATTTATAAAGTGGATTGAATTAATGGGGTAATTGCCAATGGTAAAGTGGAAA
Source organism: Carya cathayensis (assembly GCA_011037825.1). Taxonomy (NCBI): domain Eukaryota; kingdom Viridiplantae; phylum Streptophyta; class Magnoliopsida; order Fagales; family Juglandaceae; genus Carya; species Carya cathayensis. Next base: position 1,490,439 of record QGSO01000214.1, on the reverse strand, counting down.
ACTTTTCAAGCTTCACTGGGTGAAATCACGTACAATACTGTAGTGATGTCTACTTTAAATTGGACGGACGCTCGCTCTCTCATGCGGTCCTTACGTTCACCTTTTTTACATTGTTTTCGGTCTTGGAGTGAACGACTTGCCTCGGAAAGAAAGACGGCATAACTTAAGTGAAATAATCCGTACGTGGTGATCACCTTTCATATGTCTCCTTCAATTATTCCATGTGAATGGTACTTTGTGTTTGATGGAAAAATTACTTTCTTTAGTGATGTGTTTGATTAGTAAAGTAAAATTACCATTTTACTTTGAATCAGCTTTGTTCTTAATTAGCAAAGGAAAGCTAATTTTTGGTTTTGTGTTTGATGAACAAAACTACATACCTCTTTGTACTTGGTAACTAATGTATTTGATGGGTAAAGTTACCTCTTTGTCCTTGAGTGTTTGATGGGCTACCTATTTTATTTGTCCATAAGGTTCAAAAATATTTTTTGTTTATCAGGAAAAATTACCAAGGTTTTCATTTAGATGATTAGTGCATCGTATTTTTTTTTATCTTAATCTTATTGTCTATTTTGCCATAAATAAATTTTATTAATAAAATTTTATTAGTTCATTATCATATTAGTAATTATTAGTTTTCTTCAATGATTTTCAGTCTTAATGATTAGTTCTGATTTATATGCATTTTAAAGATTATATTTTCTAATATACAAAACAAAAAATGCATCAATACTTTCACCTGTACATACATGCCTTGCACCGTTCGACCAACACATTGTGCAATAATTTAGCTCTTGCTTGGGATCACCTAGCAAAGCTAGTCAGATCAACACATTGCTTGAAAATTTAGAATATCGCAAGAAAATAAACCTTGCGTGGGATCACCAAGCAAGTTCAGTCCGACGGATATGTTGTTTGGTAATTTTCGAGCATTGCAAGAAAATAAACCTTACTTAAGATAACTGAGCAAGGTTATTTCGACTGATACCTTACTTAGTAATTTTGAGCACCGCCAAAAAATAAATAAATAAACTTTGTTCGAAATAACCAAACAAGTCCAGTCCAACGGACATACTAGTCGATAATATCGAGTATCAAAAGAATTTAACCCTTTTACCTAGCAAGGCAAGTCCGACTGATACAATGCTCGAAATCTCCGAGCATCGCAAGAAATTAATTCTTGCTCGAAATCACCGAACAAATCTAGTTCAATGGACACAATGTTTGAAAATTCTAAGCAACGCAAAAATATAACCCTTGAAATCATTGAGCAAATCTCGTTTAATGGACACACCGTTTGAAAATTATGAGCATTGCAAAAAAATAACCCTTATTCGAAATCACCAAACACCATGAAGCAATGTCTCAAAATTTTGTTGGTGTTGATGAGCTGGGAGAACATAATGCTAATCCCATGGTCCACGTTAAATCCCATCGAGTGCAAAGATATTGCATGTTCTCCCAATTCTTTTGTTAATTTAACTTGGACCATGTGACTGGCACTCGATGACTCCACATACCTTCACATAGACACATACCTAGATTATGGGAAGCACATTTACATTCATGCTTGGATTTAGACACATCCTTATAAAGGAAAGGCATCAAACTTTAGTTTTGGTGTTACTTGGTATTTTAAATAAGCAAGCGTTGCTTACTATCAAGTTTCTTCTTCAATAAGTGCAAGAATGGAGACAAAAGGCTCTATAATCTAAAAGTAAAGCAAGTGAGCTACAAAATTTGTTGTAGGGAGAGTTTTCAAATATTATAATTGGGGTTTTTGAAAGAAATTAAACTATTACTACCCTCAATTTTGTACACCACTGCATGCTCAAAAAATTTTGGGTTATGCACTTTTGCTTTAATTTCATGTTGGAAGTAGAGTTAGCAAGATGCAAGTATTAGTGGATTATGTTGCTATGTAATGTCAGCAAGAGAAGATAGTCCTTATACTTGTATACCTTGGTTGTAGTCAAAGTGGTTGTGCGATAGACGATGCTCATGCATAGATACTTTAGTTTTGTGCATGAGGTTTAAACAGATGTGAGGTGTAAAAACAAATGTCTTCTTTTATAGTTGTAATGTGAAGTATTTGCATACATTATGCAAAGACTCATCAGTTTACTTTTCACGCAATTAAGGTATCAAGTTTCTTCTCAATAGGTGCAAGAATAGAGACAAAAGGCTCTATCATCTTAAAGTAAACCAAGTGTAAGTGCACATGTCTGAGCTTTACCAATACAGATGAAATTTATGTTATTGCATGTAATTTTGATGCTATTGCATGTAAGGCTGCAAACGAACCGAGTCGAATGGAGTTCGAACAGGGAGTTTCGAGCTCGAGTAGCATATATATGTGCTCGAACTTGACTTGAGCTCGATAAAAATTAAAAATTTCTAATCGAACTCGACTCGCCTAACATATTATAAGATTAGACTGGACTCAAACTTGAATAAAATAAATAAACGAGTTGATACGAGCTCGAATAGATCAGGCTTGAGTTACATCTTTTGAAAACCAATAGAGAAAAATGGTAGACAGAGATGTAGATAAAAATAGCACCAACAAAACACCAATAAAGATTAAGAGGATTCGAAATCTATGACCAACATTTTCTTCACAGATACAAAGTGACATTTTCTTCGCAAATGCAATTCTTTTTTGTGGGAATAAGGAGGGCAGGTGTTATGAACCCACTTGAAAGAACAATTAAAATAGAGACTTAACTAAAATAACAAAACACATCATTTTATTATTCCATCTTTCAATGTCCCGCCTCTGTTCCAACCACAAGACGCTGTTAGTTCATAACAGGGGGGAGGAGGTGGCTGACCAAAACGAGGCGTTGCTGCTCGACGGATGTGTGGCTAAGCTGGCCAACGGCAGCAGGTGGCACGCATAAGCACAGCATAACCCATCAGAAAATGACAGAGTGCAGCTCAAGGATTAGGGGGGTTGCGGCAATGAAAGAGAGAGAGAGAGAGAGAGAGAGAGAGAGAGAGAGAGAGAGAGAGAGGCAGGGCCACGTGCCGCAGTGCTGGTGGTGATGGAGGCAGTAGGAAAAGCTCATGGGCAGTGGCATGGAGAAGAGAGAAACAAAAATGAATGAAGAGATATGGAGATGTTGTGCAGTGCAAAGAGGGGCAAGGGGAAAAATGAAAATGAATGAAAGGAGTTGGAGATGTCATGCAGCCCAGAGAGGGGGAGTGGAAAATAAGATGGAACTAGGGTTTTTTCTTCGAGTTTTGCTATGGATCAGCCACTGTTCATGGCTAATCTGTAGCACACATTACGTGTCTTTTTTTAAACAAAATCTCGTTTCCCCCTCCCCCCCACCCACTTGATTCCCTCTCTCAGCTCACTGCCTCACCCAGCCCCGCCGTGCGCCACCTACAATGCCACCGGTCGCCACCATCGGCTCCCCCTCACACCAACCACCTCCAGCCACCTTCAAACCTCCACGGAAGCCCCCACACGTAGCACCCTCTCTCAACCAGAAATGGGTTCTCCTACACGGTTTGCTGCTACTACCGTCGCCATTGTCAACTTCCAGCCCCACCGTCGAGCACCACGCAGCCCTTGACCTCCCCCCTGGCCATCGTCGAGCTTCCATAGCATGGCAGCCCTCTCCCCCTCTTTCCCAAAATGGGTTTCACCCATACACGGGTTCTACCCCTTACCCTGCCGTATGCCGCAACCCATGGCTTCCAACCTCCACCTCGAGCCTCCCTCAACCACCACCAGCTCCATCGCACCTCCCTCAGCCCTCCATGCTCAGCCATGCCTCTCGTTTGGCCTAGATGGGCGACAAGGGGTATAGGTAGGGGAGAGGATGGTGACACCAGGTGGGGGTGGGGGAGAGGATACCGATGCCGAGTGGGGTAGAGGATGCCGACATGGGTGGTGGGGGTGGAGGAAGAGGATGGGCGGGGGGCTTGGGCGACACAAGGGTAGAGAGAGAGAGAGAGAGAAAAAAGAATATGAAATGTGTGAAATGAGAGGGAACAATGGGGAACTTGGGTTTTGTTGTGGGGTGTTTTTGGTCATTTTACTCAAGAACACGTAGGGTGTGATCCGGATGATCCTAAATAGTGGTTGCTCCCAATATTTTCTCTTTGTCTTCCAAGCCCCCAAAACGACATAGTTTTGGTTGCGGTTTAGAGGGCTACGCTCTGGCACATTGTTGGGCTTTTCATATTACCAAAGACTTATCTTTTGATCTTTAGGTGAGATATTAATAATGTTAAAAATATATATAAGTTTACTAATTTCACTATAGTTTTTTTCTCTTTTGTTTCCAAATAAATACCAAATGTTCATAAAAATCTGATAGAAACAAAACAAAATGAATTTTACTAATTTGCAATATTTTATTTGCTTATATTTTTAGTTATTTATATATTATTTTTTTCCTTTTATTAATGATTTTGATTTAACAAAATATATTACTTATATAAAGTATAAAAAATAATACATATAACACATAAAATATATAATAAAAGAATATATGTAAGAATATATGTAAGAGTATATATACATATATTACGAGTATTGTGAAAAGCCCAAAACGAGTCGAGTTGAGTTTATACGAATTTTGTTCACAAGTCCAAACCGAGTCGAGTAAAGATTATATGAGTTTAACACGTTTAATATTTGAACCAATGTTAGTGTTCGAAAAGAATTCATTTATTAAATGAACCAAGTCCGAATTGAGTTTATACGAGTTGAGCTCAAACTATTCACGAGCAGCTCTGTTCGTTTGCAACCCTAATTGCATGTAATTTTGATATCTTTTCTTTAAAGAGTGTAATAGAATATAGGCTTTCAGCATTATTTTTAAAAAAAAAAATTAATAATATAGGCTTTTGTTATTATAACAAAAAAAAAAAGATTTTCAGGTTGTAAAAACTTGGATTAATTCGGGTTCATAACTCGGGTATACCAACCCGGCCCGAGTTTGAAACCCGGGGCCGGTTGCTCAACCTTGAACTATGTCATATCAGACATCTCACAATATATTGGATAATATTTAAAGCTTTATGTGTATATATATTGTACTGGGTTCTATTATCAAATTCAAAAAATAAAAAACAATATACTCTGTTTCAATAACTAATGTGTTTGATGGGTAAAATTATCTTTTTGTCCTTCAGTGTTTGATGGGCTATATTTTTTTGTCCTTCTAAAATATTTTTTGTTTAGCAAGGAAAAATTATCTAGGTTTTCATTTAGATGATAAGTGCCTCATGTGCTTTTTTTTTTTATTTGGTTCTTTTCTTACTGTTTATTTTGCCATAAATAAATTTTATTAATAAAATTTTATTAGTTCGTTATCATATTAACAATTATTGTTTTTCTTCAATGATTCTCAATCTTAATGATTAGTACTAATTTATACGCATTTTAAATCTCATATTTTCCCATATAAAAATAAAAAATGTCGCAATACTTTCACTTGGACGTGCCTTGCACAGATCAACCAACACATTGTGTAAGAATTTAGCTCTTGATCACCAAGCAAGGCTAGTCAGATCAACACATTGCTCGTAAATTTTGAGCATCGCAAGAAAATAAATCTTACAAAGGATCACCAAGTAAGTCCAATCCGACGGACACGTTATTTGGTAATTCTAAGCATTGCAAGAAAATAAACTTTGCTTAAGATTACTGAGCAAGGCCATTCTAATTGACACATTGCGTAATAAATTATGAGCTCGAAATCACCGAGCAAATCTAGTTTAATGAACACACTGTTTAAAAATTCTGAGAATCGCGCATAAAAATATCCCTGGCTCAAAATCATCAAACAAGATCAATCCAATTGGCATACTGCACAGTTAGGCCATTTTTAACCGGGATAGGTGCGTAACACGTAAAATCTTTACTCGAATATAGACTCAAGAGCCACGAACAAAAACTAATTTCAATTATCACCTTTTAAAAAGTTGATTTAACACCGTTGGATATTTTGAACCATCAAATCAAAATCAACACAGTGCACGAGTTTTCTACTTTTTAATTGTATCCAGCTTTCTGGTTTTTTCTTTTTTTTTTAAAGAAAAGAAAAAGGCTTATACAATTTCTTAAGTCATTTTAATAATTAGTTATTTAATAATGTTAAGATTATAACATGATTTAGTTTAATACAAGGAGCATAAGTTAATAATGTAATTTTTATCTAGTTTATTATCATTGATTATTTTAATGAGTTAGTTATATAATCTACATTAATAATTTATTTAATTTAAATTTAGTAATTTAAATAAATTTTTTTTATTAATTTATTTGAAAAAAATAAAAATAAAAAAATAATAATTGAACCTGACAAAACAAACCGCAATCGAGTCCTTATAGATGTTCAGTCCCGGGAAAATGATGGACCAGACCATTACCGCCCCAGACCAGACCGGAACTATTTACATTCCTAGCTAATTTAATCTTATATCATACTTGTACAAATTTTCAGCCTTTATAAACCGGTCTTAGAGTGGAGGACCTAGACCAACCGAGTTGTGCGTTGATAACGCACACCGCGCATGAGAACGCAAGGAGTCGCGGTTTCTTCTCGGACCAACCGAATTGTTGGAAATGCAAAGAATTGAACAGGCAATGAGTAAGGTTTTCCTATATCACACCCGTTTTCAGGCTTCGGAGTTAGTCTTTTAGCCCATACTCTTTTCAGTGGTCTACTTGCTCCGAAGAACTAGCATCTGAAACCCACAGCTAAGAAATGGGTAGTAGCCCTTCTCATTCTGTTCTATGGAAAGTGGGCTGGGCTTAAGATTTTATTTTTATTTTTTGAAATAGGTTGGGCTTAAGCTTTGTGGGTAAGAGTTGCTGCTACAGTGACGTAGAAACCAAGCCATAAGGATCATGCGACACAGATGGGGTTATCTATGCTTACAAAAAAATCTCGTACCATGTTGGAATCTGACATGAATTCACTTCAGATCATACTGAGCAGTATTATAGATGCAGAGATGAGACGTTCAAAGAAAATAAATAAAAAAAGACAGACTATGAGCATATGAACTTCTGCATGATTTTTCCAAGATTCAAAAATGGGATGATGGATAAATTACTCAAAACTGTAATTCTATAAAGAATTAATTTTAAAAGAAACCAAATGGCTAATGCACTGCAAACCAATCTTTGAAATCGTCTTTTCCATATCGACTAATATCTTTTCAAGCTCTTTCTCCTTCCTTAACAGTTCATTGTTTCTTTCTCGAAGTTGAAACTCAATCTCTTGATTACTATCTGTTCACTTGAAAAATTGCCCACACTACGTACATAATTGATTTGCTAATCACCTATACTTAGAGAGCAACTCAAACAATGACTCAATATATCCGTCCACAGCTCTAAAATACTTGTGCCTCCAATTCTTTTTAATGATTAGGATCCCAAAAAAAACCCAAAACCCAAGTGCATAAGACACAGTTACAAACGCATAAAAGAAGAAAGGGTGATCAATCATTCTAATTCTATGTTTTTCTTCAGGTTCTGATTGGTTTGTGGTTAAGCATTTTTTTGGCTGGGGGTCTCCACAGAGTTCCGAATTACCCTCGTAGCATTGGCTTGTGAAAGTTGAGAATTGGCGCTCAAATGGGATTCTTCCTGATAGATTGTTGTAGGCAACACTAAATACCGATAGAGAAGTTAGTCCAGTCAATTTAGAAGGGATTCTCCCTCTCAACTTGTTGTGAGAAAGATCCAAACACTCCATGCTTCTCAAGTTTTGAAAAGAGATTGGAATGGAACCTGTTAGAGAGTTATTTGACAAGTTCAAGAACCGAAGCTGTGACAATTCTCCCATTTTAGAAGGAATGCTACCTGTCAACTGGTTAGATGACAGGTCAATTGCAGTCATCATCAAGAGAGGGAGACCTTTGATAGTAAATAACCTATTTTTTATGAAGAAAGACACTTGAGTTTCTGATGGTATGAAAGACCGAATATAATCATCTTTAAATAGGTAGGGATACTGTAGAACAAGTTTATCGATATAGTGATTCCAATAAGTAAGGCTTGGAGAACTCTTGTTCCAGAAAGTAATGTTATCAAGGCAGGAGGGAATACCTCCTGAAAGACGATTGTGAGAGACGTCAAAACCTTGCAATGTTTTCATCCGACACAGTCTTCGAGATAGGTGACCTTCAAAGCGATTCCCACCTAAAACAAGTGCTACCAAACGAGAATGATCATACAACTACTCTGGAATGTTACCTGACAAGTCATTATCTTGAACATCTAGGATTAGCAAATATGGACTATTTAATATGGCGGGGGAGATTACTCCTTCGAAGTGATTGCTACTTAGATGTAAGATCCTCAACATTGTCATGTTCGCATCCTTTGGGAGCATATGTCCTTGCAATTTGTTGTTTGATAAATCTAACAACATGAGTCGCGTGCCAGTTCTAGTCAAACTCTGCGGTACTGTTCCTGAGAGCATGTTATGAGAAAGGTCTACACAATGGAGACGTGGATAACCAAAGGACCTAGGAATGTTGCCTTCTAATGCATTTGAGGACATGTCAACGCGAATTAAGCTTGGAAGAAGATATCCAATATTTTCTGGAAGAGAGCCTTTGACATAATTATTAGATATGTCCAACGATTCAAGTGGTGAAGTTCGATTAGCAGAGCAGTCAAGGAAAGAACCATCGATTTTGTTGCCACTCAAGTACAAACCTGTTATATTCATGTTGAAAAGTAGTTGACAAGGTAGGCTTCCTTCTATTGAGTTGTAAGACAAGTCTAGCACATACAATAAATATTGGGTGGATACGAAGGTTGGGACAACATGACCATTCTTCTTGTTAAGGCTGCAGCTTGCCAAGTTCAGAAATCTTAGCTGAAAGGTGGGCACCCAAGAGGGAGACTCTGTTTCAACTTCCAGCATGTTGTTTGAAAGATCGAGGTAGTAAAGACTAGAAGCGTTGGCAAATATTGAAAATGGCAACTCCCCTTCTAATCGATTACCAGAGATCTTAAATTCCGTAATCGTGCTCTGATTAGAGAAAATCGATGAAAGTAGATTGCCATGCAAGCGATTAAGCGATAGATCAAGCACTTCAAGGCTTTCAAACCTCTCAAGACAAGAGGGAATATTGCCTTCCAATGTATTATTCCCAAGGTACAACTTCCTTAGATATTTTAATCGCTTTAGTTCACAAAAAGCTGCAGTGAAATTAGTTTGACAAGTGAGTCAAGTAGCGATCTTCGCAATATGCTTCGAAGCAGAAAAATAAATAAATAAATAACAGATAGGAGTAAATAACGAGTAAATATTTTTCCAAGCAATTGAGAATAATTGATCTTGACAAATGTTGCAAGGTATCCCAAATAAGAATTCTTGACTAAGAAATAGAAAATCAAGTCGGAAAAAGAAAAAACCGAAGACCTATAACAAGCAGCCACCTTATTCACACGAGGAATGTTAAGCCCACAAATACAATATATTTTATTTTATTTTTTTTAAGTTAGACATATCAATAAAGTTATAAAACTTTATTTTTGTCATTCTTTTATAAATCGAGAAATTACTCGAAATTTTTTAGCTATTGTTTTAATAGAATGCGACTCTTTTCATTCAGCTCTAAGCTAACCAGAATCCTCCTGTGCCTTCTTTCAATCAACCTGCTCCAAGTGAAAGGAGAGCTCCAACCCCTCTTCCACCCCTCCTCGGTAAAAGGGAGGCCGATCTCCCCAGAAACAACATCCCTAGGCGCCCCATCTTCAATGCTTCATGATTTATTCTAACCTTTTCACAGTTTTTAATCTATAATGTTATAAAGAGGATGAGAAGTAGATCTGCGCAAAATCCATCCATTATCACAATGCACAACATTTAAAGCAAATTTGGATCTTTACTTCAAAGGCTACTAATGATACAACTTTTCTTAAAACAATTTTTTCCCCGACCAATTTGAATCGATTGGTGTGTATAAAAAGTAGTGAATGATGCAAAATGTTCAAAACCATACAAAAGAGGGCTGTTTTGATGAATGAGAAAGCTCGTTTTTCACTTTCAATGAAGTTTTTGGAGATGAACCAGTTTCAAGAAAGTCTCCCCACTGTTTAGTTAATATTTTAATAAAAACTCATATTGGACTAAAGCCACATGAGATAAGACTCGAAACAGGATCTATATACGTAATCATGACGAAGTAAATGATGGACGGACATAATCGAGTTAGGGTTCTCACCTTGTAGCTCTCCTCCGATGTTCATGCTGCCAAGATCAAGTTCCTCCAGTTCATTGAATAAAGTGAACAAAGTCACATTCGGATACCATGTGATTGACGGCACCTTCATGTGATCCATGCTTAGAACAATACTGGTAACTTTCCCATGATCTTTGTCACACCAGATACTATGACGTGAATGACAACAATTACTCCCATCAAAATCGTCGAATGCTAGACCATGTGTAGAGTTTCTGATCTCCAAAAGAGCTCTGCTCTGTTCTTTGCTGCATCCAGCTTCAACCCAAGCGGATGGGCAAAGAGTGACAGCCATAAGCCAAAGTAGGAAGATCATGGCCTTATTGGCAAAACAAGCGTCCATTTGTGAAGAGATTCTTTGAAGGCAAGCAAAATTGTTTTTGTTTATATGCAACGACTGGATGAACGGTTTTTAAATGCATCTTTATCAACTGGACTGAATTTGCGGGGTAATTGCCTACAATGATGAAATATGAAATGGCGAACTTTTCAAGCCTCATTGGGTTCAATGAAGAAGCAATGTTTCTCACACATTTTGTTATGAGTAGTGTCCTTTTTTCTAATGCTTCCCACACCGTTTTTTCTGAGTAGGGTATTTTTCCCAGTTTTCCGACTAACCCCAGTACTACCCCACGAGTTACACATTAACAAGTCAATGGACGGAAAAAAAAAACATGGAAGTTTACTAAAATAAAATAAAGTTCACAAATTGACGCAACTAATGTGATACTATTGGCAACAAATCAGGGCGCAGATTGAAACTCAAAGACCCACCTGCGAGACAAGTTGATAAGAGTACTGATGCCAAAATGAGAAAGAGGAGACTGAATTTCTTGAGAAGAATGAGTCACATTCGGATACCATGTGATTGACGGCGCCTTCATGTGGTCCATGTTTAGAACGATACTGGTTGTCACACCAGAACCAGATACTATGACGTGAATGACAACAATGACTCCCGTCAAAATCGTCGAATGCTAGACCATGTGTAGAGTTTCTGATCTCCAACAGAGCTCTGTTCTGTTCTTTGCTGCATCCAGCTTCGACCCAAGCGGATGGGCAAAAGGTGAGAGCTATAAACCAAAGGAAGGCTAAAATATTCATTCGGGAAGCATGAAACATTGCCAAAAAGTGAAAGTTCCAGTTCCACGGCTGTGCTACGACTTTTCTTTTTTGAACTTTCTTTAAAGCAACCAAGCAAGTTTCACATTTCCTTCTTACTATTCAGTCCTTTAACCTTTTTGTTTCGGAAAAGTATATTTAAACATCCAATCTGTAGAATATAGAAATGGAATATAGCAATCCACATTCCATTTCACGTTCCATTTCTTAGATAATATTAATATTTAAACATCTCCTTGCTTACTACACAATATTTACTAGGGGTGTACAAAAACCGTTAAAACCGGTCGGGACCGACGTGGAACAGCCACCGGAGTACGGAGCTGGTCGAAACCGGCAAAAAACCAATCGGCCAGTTGTAGAAATATGCTACAACCAACGTCGGCTGGTTCAATTTCGGTTTGAGCCAACTGATTATATATATATTATAATATAGTGTATAAAACGACGTCGTTTCACTTAGTAAGTGAAACAGTGTCATTTTAAATCCAGGGTTTTGAAAATATATATATATATATATATATGAAACAACGTCGTTTGATTTAATACACCAAACAGGGCCATTTTGGGTTAGGGCTTCAACCCTAACCCCCGGCCCCCCCCTTCCCCCCCTTCCCCCCTCATTTTCACCACTCCGTTTGTTTCAACATCTCACTCTCACTCTCTCATATCTCTCATCTCCCACAAGTCTTAGCTCTTTCTCTCTCTCCAATGCAATCTCCAGTCCCTCTCATCTCCATCTCAGGCTCTCAGCTCTCTCATCTCCCTCTCAGCTCTCTCTCTCTCTCTCTCTCTCCAATGCAATCTTCATCGCAGCTCTCTCATCTCCCTCTCAGCTCTAATAGGACAGACAACACACGCAATCACGCACTGAAGGCCGATGAAGGGCTACCTCCCTCTCCGATTCATTTTTTCTATTTGTCGTTGTGATATTTGATTATTTGTTGTGAGATTTACTTATATTTGTTGTGAGATCTCAGATTTGTGAAATTTTTTTAGGACAATGAAACTGATGGGGATATAGAAAAATCGAGGATAACCTGCCGAAACTACGTTGGCCGGTTTTACCACCCTTCATCAGCCGGTTTCGGTCAATATAACCCCCTAAAAAACATGTCAAAATTGAAATTGCACCAATATGGTTGGTTTTCACCCCTAAAGAGGCTTGTCTATCTAAGACTTATACAAATCATTTCTCTTACTGTAACGATGAATTTATAAGCAGCATCTATCCATTTGTCACTTCCACGTCGAAGGCTATTTAAAAACGGCTAAATTAGTCTTATATCATACTTGTACAAATTTTCAGCCTTTATAAACCGGTCTTAAGAGTTAGAGGACCTAATTATTGTGTTGTCAAAAACAGCTAGCTCTCGATATTTATTGTTTCTTCTCTCTAGACTCTCTCCCTTCTCTCTAAACAAACTCTAACCCTAAATCCATAGAGCCTCGACGGGGGGTGGGAGTTTCAGCTCCCCCCCCCTCCCCCTCCCCCTCCCCCGCCCCTTCTCTTTTCTTTTTCCTGCATCTTGTGGTTTTCGTTTCGTTTTTTCCGTTTGTTGTTGTGTTTTTAGGTAAATAAAGGTGGAGTGCCGACCGGGTCGTCCTAACCGCCATCCGCCAACACGCGCCCCACCAGAATGTTGGCCAACCACCGATCTTCAAGTCCACCAAACGCGGCGCCAAACGGAGTGGCACGTAGCCCGCACGTGCGGGACGAAGTCTCAGACTGCTCTAGAGCGTGGCCGCCATGCGCCAACCGGGGAGCAACCGGCTGCTTCAAAACTTGGCTTTTCTGGGACCTCTCTCTCTGGGAAAGCATAGACCGACCGTCGGCTCTTCTCCATCTACCTTGCACCACAGCCTCTGGTTTTGTTTTCCGTCCCTCCGTTCCGTTGATATTTTGATTTGTTCTTGGTCTGTATTTTAACTAAGCGGGGTGAGGAGTGTTTTGAGTGGTCACAATTTGGGGCTAATGCTAGTCGAGAGTGGCGGAAGTTGTTATGGCCGATGGTTGTACGGCCAACCTTTGGTGGAGGTTTTATGGTCCGTACACGAACTGGGTACTCGTGCCGTTCCTAGGCTCGTGATGCCGATGCCTGCGGAGGGTATGCCGTCGAGGCTCATGCCGGTGCTTGGGTTTATGTTTCGGTTATTTTGTTTTATTTTGTAGTATAGTATTATGTAGTTTTATTAGTATTTGGTTGTTATAGGCTTTTGGACTTAGTGTCCATAGCAGTATTGTCCCTTTTTCCGCCTCTTTAAGTAGGGGTGTGCATCCGGACCGGATTTTTTTCCGGTCCAGACCGGAAATCCGAAATCCGGGTGAATCTGGGCGGTTTATTCGCCCGGATTACACCCGGGCGGTTTTAAAAATCCGGATCCGGTTACGGATCCGGTTTTTTAACCCCGGTTATCCGTAACCGGGTTAGACATCCAGGTTTTTTTTTTTTTTTCTCTTCCAAAAACGACACCGTTCCTGTAGGTTGATTAACTTGATTTCATTTTCCTGTCGCCGTCCCTGAGTCACTTTCTCGAATCCTCTACACTGCTTCTGTTCTTCACTTCTTCGACTTCAGACTCAAGTTCTCAACTCTGTCCTCTCGTCGCTCATCTCTCAAATCTCAAGTCTCTCTCGAATCCTCTTCTCTCAACACTCGTCTCTCGCTTCTTAACTCTCAAGTTTGTTGAATCCAAAACCCTAGCCATGCGGTATGTTAATCTCTCTCTCTCTCTCTCTCTCTCTTTCTCTCAGTTTAGTTGGATTCCTTTTTTCTGGATTTGTGTTTGATTTTCGCTTGGGTCTGTTTGGATTTGTGTTTGATATTCGCTTGGGTTTGTTTGGATTTGTGTGTGATGTTCTGGGTTTAGTATTTTGTGGTTTATATTATGCTTTTTCTGCTGCTGAAGAGTCATCCGCTCATTTAGTTTATATTATGAATGTATCATTTAATTTAATTGATTAATAACAAGTTAATCCATTTTATACTATCATTTGTGAAAGTTATCAACCATCATATATAGAGGAAAATCAACGTTTGAGTTATATATTAGAGTACCGATCTCTCTCTAGCAACTTTTGTTTTTGGGACTGATGCAAATAAACCTTTGATCTTAATGGTTAACGTTGTTAGAAGGTTGCATTTTTTTTTTAAGATAACTCCACTCCCATTTATTAACCAGTACTATTATTTGTAGAGGAAATATTTTTAACCAAAAAATAGTTTGAGAACTATAATGATATCAATTGTGTACTTTATATACCGTTTTAAAAATAAAATAACTGTTTATATAAATTAGAATTCGATCTTAAAGATACAATAAACTGGAGATTAATTTAGGAAAATCCTTAATCCCCACTACTTGATCTGTATAAGACAATGCTACTCTTGCTATGGAGTCAAGTACCAAGTTTCCACTTCTCCAAATGAATTGTTATTGACAGTTAACATTGTCTCCCAAGGATAACATTTTAGGTACGTAACTTCAAACTTTTATGAACATTTTCCCATTCCCACTAATATATTACCTAAAACTTAGCAATTAATTACCATGCCAACTGCCATGTAAATTTATTGAGAAAATTAGTTGTTTGCAACATATTATAAAAATTAGGAGAAATTAGTACGTACTCCCTGTTTGCTTTTTATTTACATTGTACATATGATAGATGGCACATCTTATAGTCTCTCAGATTGTCAAATTACAAGTTTCACATATGAATGAAAAAGATTGGATTTGCATAGACACAATGCCAAAAGTTTCACATATCACAAGTTTCACATATGATATTCTCATGAAATATCATATAATTAGGTACCTACAATAGGTACCATCTACCCTTTCTTATACTATTCTAAGAGAATTCACACTTTCCAACTTTACCTTCAAAGAGCAGTACCACACGCTGGGGCATGTTGGCTTTGTTTTATGGTATCTTGTGCAAGATACTTTTCTAGTATCTTATGGTTAATTTTTTACTTTTTATCAGGTCCCTTTATCCAAATGAATGTTATCTATTGACTGAGAATCTGAAACTTTATTGGGCAGTGTCACTATATTGGTTTTTGTGGTTGCATGTATCCTGTATTCATATATCTGTGATTAACTGACTGAAGAATGTAATATTCGTTAAGGGCATTGATGGCAGGGTATGCACTAACTTGTCTCTTTCCACTGATTGCTGAATGGGCAAATTGATTTGCTCTAATTAAGATTTTTTTTTTTTCATTCTTTTTTTTTTTTTTAAAAGCAAATATGCTCATATTTTTCAATTTATGGCTTGTAAAAAGATACGCAATATGGAACATGCAATGCCATGTACCCATTTGGCTTTCTGATCTATTTCATTTCAATAATGCAGAATGCTCTCACGGTCTTCATTTCTTATCTAATTCAATGACATAAAGCCTATTGCATATTCTGANATCTAAGACTTATACAAATCATTTCTCTTACTGTAACGATGAATTTATAAGCAGCATCTATCCATTTGTCACTTCCACGTCGAAGGCTATTTAAAAACGGCTAAATTAGTCTTATATCATACTTGTACAAATTTTCAGCCTTTATAAACCGGTCTTAAGAGTTAGAGGACCTAATTATTGTGTTGTCAAAAACAGCTAGCTCTCGATATTTATTGTTTCTTCTCTCTAGACTCTCTCCCTTCTCTCTAAACAAACTCTAACCCTAAATCCATAGAGCCTCGACGGGGGGTGGGAGTTTCAGCTCCCCCCCCTCCCCCCCCTCCCCCTCCCCCGCCCCTTCTCTTTTCTTTTTCCTGCATCTTGTGGTTTTCGTTTCGTTTTTTCCGTTTGTTGTTGTGTTTTTAGGTAAATAAAGGTGGAGTGCCGACCGGGTCGTCCTAACCGCCATCCGCCAACACGCGCCCCACCAGAATGTTGGCCAACCACCGATCTTCAAGTCCACCAAACGCGGCGCCAAACGGAGTGGCACGTAGCCCGCACGTGCGGGACGAAGTCTCAGACTGCTCTAGAGCGTGGCCGCCATGCGCCAACCGGGGAGCAACCGGCTGCTTCAAAACTTGGCTTTTCTGGGACCTCTCTCTCTGGGAAAGCATAGACCGACCGTCGGCTCTTCTCCATCTACCTTGCACCACAGCCTCTGGTTTTGTTTTCCGTCCCTCCGTTCCGTTGATATTTTGATTTGTTCTTGGTCTGTATTTTAACTAAGCGGGGTGAGGAGTGTTTTGAGTGGTCACAATTTGGGGCTAATGCTAGTCGAGAGTGGCGGAAGTTGTTATGGCCGATGGTTGTACGGCCAACCTTTGGTGGAGGTTTTATGGTCCGTACACGAACTGGGTACTCGTGCCGTTCCTAGGCTCGTGATGCCGATGCCTGCGGAGGGTATGCCGTCGAGGCTCATGCCGGTGCTTGGGTTTATGTTTCGGTTATTTTGTTTTATTTTGTAGTATAGTATTATGTAGTTTTATTAGTATTTGGTTGTTATAGGCTTTTGGACTTAGTGTCCATAGCAGTATTGTCCCTTTTTCCGCCTCTTTAAGTAGGGGTGTGCATCCGGACCGGATTTTTTTCCGGTCCAGACCGGAAATCCGAAATCCGGGTGAATCTGGGCGGTTTATTCGCCCGGATTACACCCGGGCGGTTTTAAAAATCCGGATCCGGTTACGGATCCGGTTTTTTAACCCCGGTTATCCGTAACCGGGTTAGACATCCAGGTTTTTTTTTTTTTTCTCTTCCAAAAACGACACCGTTCCTGTAGGTTGATTAACTTGATTTCATTTTCCTGTCGCCGTCCCTGAGTCACTTTCTCGAATCCTCTACACTGCTTCTGTTCTTCACTTCTTCGACTTCAGACTCAAGTTCTCAACTCTGTCCTCTCGTCGCTCATCTCTCAAATCTCAAGTCTCTCTCGAATCCTCTTCTCTCAACACTCGTCTCTCGCTTCTTAACTCTCAAGTTTGTTGAATCCAAAACCCTAGCCATGCGGTATGTTAATCTCTCTCTCTCTCTCTCTCTCTCTCTCTCTCTCTCTCTCTCTCTCTCTCTCTTTCTCTCAGTTTAGTTGGATTCCTTATTTTTGGATTTGTGTTTGATTTTCGCTTGGGTCTGTTTGGATTTGTGTTTGATATTCGCTTGGGTTTGTTTGGATTTGTGTTTGATGTTCTAGGTTTAGTATTTTGTGGTTTATATTATGCTTTTTAGAGGTGTTTTATTCATGATTTGTAATTTCCTGTTTGGTTGCTAAGAAATAGGGAAAGATACTGCTATAAAGCCATATTCTGGATCAAATCTGGTAAAACCAAGATTGATTTTAAATGGGTTGTTCTTTATGTACGAAGTCTGTCTACTACGTACAAATGTGCTTTTCTTTAAGAGGTTCTTTCCATAGAAATTGCTATTTAAATATATGCTTCTCTTTGAACGATTCCTCAATAGAAAGGGGAATTTGACTATTTTGAGATAAATTAGCTCTAATTTTCTTATTTTATTTTCTAAATGTATATAAACTGGTTGAGTTGGGATTAATAGAAGGCTTGATCCCTATGGTTACAATAAATTAAAATCCATGATTTGAAACAATGTGGTTGGTTAAAAGAGAATTTATTTACCTTTAGATTTAGTAAGAGTATATGTGAGATAACTAGGTTAGTTTCTTTAATTTGTGATGATTTTGGTTGTCTTCTTATATTCTCATATTCATTGCGCAGGACACAATTTTATTAACCAGTACTATTATTTGTAGAGGAAATATTTTTAACCAAAAAATAGTTTGAGAACTATAATGATATCAATTGTGTACTTTATATACCGTTTTAAAAATAAAATAACTGTTTATATAAATTAGAATTCGATCTTAAAGATACAATAAACTGGAGATTAATTTAGGAAAATCCTTAATCCCCACTACTTGATCTGTATAAGACAATGCTACTCTTGCTATGGAGTCAAGTACAAGTTTCCACTTCTCCAAATGAATTGTTATTGACAGTTAACATTGTCTCCCAAGGATAACATTTTAGGTACGTAACTTCAAACTTTTATGAACATTTTCCCATTCCCACTAATATATTACCTAAAACTTAGCAATTAATTACCATGCCAACTGCCATGTAAATTTATTGAGAAAATTAGTTGTTTGCAACATATTATAAAAATTAGGAGAAATTAGTACGTACTCCCTGTTTGCTTTTTATTTACATTGTACATATGATAGATGGCACATCTTATAGTCTCTCAGATTGTCAAATTACAAGTTTCACATATGAATGAAAAAGATTGGATTTGCATAGACACAATGCCAAAAGTTTCACATATCACAAGTTTCACATATGATATTCTCATGAAATATCATATAATTAGGTACCTACAATAGGTACCATCTACCCTTTCTTATACTATTCTAAGAGAATTCACACTTTCCAACTTTACCTTCAAAGAGCAGTACCACACGCTGGGGCATGTTGGCTTTGTTTTATGGTATCTTGTGCAAGATACTTTTCTAGTATCTTATGGTTAATTTTTTACTTTTTATCAGGTCCCTTTATCCAAATGAATGTTATCTATTGACTGAGAATCTGAAACTTTATTGGGCAGTGTCACTATATTGGTTTTTGTGGTTGCATGTATCCTGTATTCATATATCTGTGATTAACTGACTGAAGAATGTAATATTCGTTAAGGGCATTGATGGCAGGGTATGCACTAACTTGTCTCTTTCCACTGATTGCTGAATGGGCAAATTGATTTGCTCTAATTAAGATTTTTTTTTTTTCATTCTTTTTTTTTTTTTTAAAAGCAAATATGCTCATATTTTTCAATTTATGGCTTGTAAAAAGATACGCAATATGGAACATGCAATGCAACATCGTGCACAGCTCTCTTCAAATATTGGTCAGCAGGATGATGTTCAGGAGGCTTTAGATCAGAAAGAGAAAACGGAAGCACGCTTGAAGGTACTTTTTTTCTGGTACTTGGGATTTATCTGGTATGTGCAGCTCCTGTTGTATTTATTTTTCAGTAATCGTACTTTTATGATTAATTTAGTTTAGAACTTCTATGTCCATTTTGCAGGTTTTAGTAACATATCATACCAAGCTTGTGATAATGAAATCGGAATCTCTGGTCAAAACGACTCGTCGAAGTGGTGAGAGAATGTATCAAATCCCATTTTGTAGATAAGATTACAATAATTTCTATGATGATGATTGTAACAGGGATCTTATCAGTTCATAGCTTTGTAGTTTGAGACTTGAGTTTACCTGTTTAATTATTTTTCTACATTAATTTCAAATGAAAAAAAGTTTCCTTGCAAAGTACATGAGGTTTGATTTGGCTACCATTTCAATCGGTTTTGTAGTACTTTCACCAAGGAAGTTTTATGCGATACTTGAAATGTAGTCAGGTTTTGTAGTACTTTCACCCCTATTTGGCTTTCTGATCTATTTCATTTCAATAATGCAGAATGCTCTCACGGTCTTCATTTCTGATCTAATTCAATGACATAAAGCCTATTGCATATTCTGAGTTTCTTGAAGACCTATGCAAGCAGGTATATCTTCACCTGATTGCCATAACAAGCCACTGCATGCCAGTTTTGCCATCTAGTGTGCTGCTTGCTAACCCATCTCTCTCTCTCTCTCTCTCTCTCTCTCATTTTTAGTTTGTTCAAGCTTGACTGTTCTTGTTTAATTAAATATTAAGATGGATATAATGTCTTGCATCATCAGTTTAATGGCTATATTTTCTGTAATCAGGTTGTTGGAGGATGCTAGTATGCTAGTAATCTCCTTGTGCTGGTCAATGTTCCTTGTGCAGCTTCCTCAATTCCATATTCAACTTTCAAGATGTGAAGAGTAGTAGTATTCTATTTTTTTTTTTTTTTAAATAGTAGCAACATTGTATTAGTTTAATTAGTTGTGATGTATTATTATTTATTTTGTTCATTGTAAATTTATGTTTTGCATTGTGATGTAACAAAAATATTATCTATTTTGCATTTTATTTATTTTGTTCTTTAATTTACTTTTTAAAAAAAAAAACTTATGAAAAGTGTTTAAATTATTTTTTAAAACAAATTGGGCAATTAAACAAGATATCAGATTTTTTTTTATAAAAAAATTGCTATAATTCTTTTTAAAGTTATATATATATTTTTAGAATTTTTTCTTTTTTATTTTACAAAACCCGGATTCAATCCGGGTATAAAGCCAAGAAACAAAAAAAAAAAAAATCCAGATTGAATCTGGATATAACCCGGTTATCCGGGATTAAAGTAAAAAAATAATAATAATAATCCGGATATCCGGATTCAATCCGGTTACCGCCCGGATTACATAACCGGATCCGGATCCGGATGCACACCCCTATCTTTAAGGGGATGGAGGGGCCTTATCACTATTTTTTAAGAGTGCGCTCTCTCTTTTCGGAAAGTTATAGAAGTTAAGACAATATCCGCCACTTTGTGTGCGGGATGCTCTAGAGCAGTTGCGTAGGTTGGCTTATAATCTGATTTTTCCTATATTGATAAGTCACATTTGTAACTTCGGCTTGATGAATATATTCACCTTTCAAAAAAAAAAAAAAAGAGTTAGAGGACGTAGTCCAACCGAGTTGTGCGTTGGTAACGCACACCGCGTATGAGAAGGCAATGACTTGAGGTTTCTTCTTGGACCAACCGAATTGTTGGAAATGCGAAGCATTGAACAGGCAATGAGTAAGGTTATCCTTTTCTATGGATATCACACCCGCTTTCAGGCTTCGGAGTTGAGTCTTAGGCCCATACTCTTTTCAGTGGTCAACTTGTTCTGAAGAGCTTCATCCGAAACCCACAGCTAAGAAATGGGTAGAAGCCCTTCTCATTCTGTTCTGGAAAGTGGGCTGGGCTTAAGACTTTTTTTTAAAAATAGGTTGGGCTTAAGCTTTGTGTGTAAGAGTTGCTGCTACAGTGATGTAGAAACCAAGCCATAAAGGATCATGCGACAGATGGGGTTCTCTGTGCTTACAAAGAAAACTCGTACCATGTTGGAATCTGACATGAATTCAGCATATGAACTTCTGCATGATTTTTCCAAGATTCAAAAACAGCATGATGGATAAATTACTCAAAACTATAATTCTATAAAGAAATCATTTTAAAAGAAACTAAATGGCAAATGCACCGGAAACCAGTCTCTGAAGTCCGCTGAAATCTACTTTTACAGCATCCTTACCTTAATACAACCAGATTCATGGATTATTCTTTAGTTTTATCCGTATAGTTACATGAAATGATGTAGTTTCTAAACCCCATTTCTCTGTTTACATGATGCCTTTGAAGTTTTGGTTCAATTCATATACAAAACAATCTATGATAATTGATCCTAAACATCTGCAAAGATCATGACCAAACAAAAGTAGGGATTATTTCAGTCTTCTTGTCCATTATAAGATCAAGGCAAAGAATAAGAAGCAGCATCAAATTATACACAAAAGTAATCGTATATAAATACAATTCTTTGTTCCTTTCTACCAATGCAATAAATTCCCAGATCAGTACCAAGAAAGCGTGAAGCTCTTATCAATTGATAGGTAGGTAGCACTAAGCCAATGAACCAGAAAGAACAATATTATCACTTATTTTCCCCTATATAATATATATTATTGGGGTTGGGTGGTGTATATTTATTCAGCTAGCTTTTCTCTCTCTTCTATCCTTTATATAGCACCAAGTGGATTAGAGATTTCATGGCATAAATTCTTCCAAACCAAAGTCTCAGTCTGGTGCAGAACTATAGTTTAGCAAAAGAAGAGAATCTCTTCCCCTTGTAGAAAAGACTCTCTCTGATGTGTATGTACGTATATATATGGATTGCACTTTAAGATCACCATTAGCATCGTTCAACCAATAAGCTTCTAGCACGCATTACGCATTTGAGGATAAAAATATTGATGAAGTTTAAAAAACTGCTGCAGTTTTTGTTCTTTATTATACTTTTATCAAGCGCACACACTACACATCTCATCATGCGTATAAATAAAAGGAAGTGAATGACGTAAACAGTTCAAAACCATACAAAAGAGAGCTGTTTTGATGATCAATGAGGAAGCTTGTACGTATTTCACTTTCAATTATGTTTTTGGAGATAAACCATACAGTTTCCAAGAAGCAACAAAGACTACAACGATCAATAGCAAAATCATGAATTAGGAGACCCCATTCCTCAATCAAGTGCAAAGGATAAGCTCATGCTCTCTCTTATGATCACTTCCTTTTCCAGCTTGCAATCAAATCATTAAAGAAAAAAGGCAAGTTTGTTGGTTTCATCTGGCATTGTTCTTTGGTATAAATGATGGGGTTATTGTGCTATAAATGCAGTTTATATAACATATTTCTTTTGGAATTAATATTATAATCAAAATCTACTGCTTTTCTTTACCTCGATCAGCACATTGTTCAGAACTTTTTTCCTTCCTCTTTTTAAAAAAGCTATAAATAAATAAAATAAAAACATCTTTAAAAAGAATTAACACCACCATTCACGTCATGTCAACATCATATAAGTAATAATATTGTCTTATTCGGCAAGTGCATGCCTTAGTTTGAGCATCAAGCGTGTCTTGGTCTTATGTCGACGCTAGCAACTTGGTTTTTTTTTCTTTTATTTTTAAACAAAGAAATATATGGAAAAGACAATTTAATCCAAATAAATAAAGTCATGAAACTAATAATTAGGTAAATAGTTTAAAAAGGAAAGAGAGAACTTAAGAAAGGAGAGGGTTAATGTAAACATGGACAGAGCTGGAGGATACTAGCTCCCCTTATCTACGGCTGTGAATAAGAGAGGAATCCCCCCTCTACGCAAAAAAGATTGAAAGGGACCATTGACACCACCATCACCATGGATATAAGGAAGGGGTTGGAGGATTTTCATCCGTTCAATATTTAATAAAAATGCACTTTTTTGTATTTTCCAATCAATTCTTTTTTTTTCTCGCTTCGTAACACAGTTTAGATTAAAACAAATTAAATATTTTGTTAAAAATTAAATAAAATATTATTATAATAGATTTTTTTAATATTAATTTTGTTTTAAGATTTTAAAAAGTTAAATTATTTATTATATTTTATATAAAAATTTAAAGAAACTATAATAATAAAATGAAATAATTTAATTTTAGGTAAACAAACCAGTTATTAATTTTTTTTGTTTAATTTGTTCGATAAATTTATATTAAACGAATTATTACGTCCTAAGTGTAACGTGCAGGTATTCAATTGGTTCGAAATTACTAGAATTAAGGTTATCAATGTTTCTCTCTACTTTGTCATTGAAATATCACATCTTCGTACGTGCTCTTTTTGAAAGAGAAATGGTGGGAAGGTATGTCCGTTTAATTGGACAACTAGCATTTATAATTTTGTGTATGCAATTTGAATTTTTGTCGTCTTCAAGATGTCTGCATGATGAAAGATGAACGAGCTACTGTCAAGTCTTCAATTCTGCAAATTGGGCATTAAATGAAGGGCATAAAAATAAAATAAAAAAACCAGTAATCCTTCGTGCTCAAGCATTATTCCAATGATTGAATAATTGAGTATGATTCTCAACCTTTTTTTTCAAAAAAAATCAGAGATTTGATCAAATTTTGTAGATATATATTCTTTTCTGATCTCCTGTTAACTTCAAGATACACATGATGCCAACAACCAATTGCCATCACGGGACCATTTGCGCCTAACTTCATGCCTTATTCAAGTTCTCTAGAATGGCATGCATATTCGAACAAGGAAAAAAATAAATGTAACTTTTGAATAATCAGATTGCAATAATGAGATTTCGACCTCAACCCTCACTAATATCAAAGTGTTTCATTACCCTTAATAACTATTTAAGATTATTATAACCCATTAAATAAGAGACACGTATTTAACACAATAATAAATGTAAACTGTTTTTTCATTCAAATTGAGTTATTTTACAGTAATTTATCCTTTTTTTTTTTTTTTTACAGCAATTTATTCTTATGTGACCAAATTAAAGGTGACTAATAAGTGAACAAAAATTTTATGTACAGTCATTTTTACATACTCTATTAATGTAATTGACTATGTTATTTTTTTAATATAAAATAATAATTTTAACCAATCACATCAATAGAGTAAATAAAAAATATACAAAAATAATTATATATAACTAAACTTATTTTCATTTGTTTAACCATGTGCTCCAGTCAATCATATTGCTGAAATTCTATGGATTTATATTGAGCCCATGACTTTACCTTCCCCAATACACACCCAGTTTTTGTTCCTTCTTTCTTATCATCTGGTTTTGATTAAATATAATTATAAACCCAGATTAAAAGGAGATGATGGTAATTTAATTAAATAGTGTTTGAATTCAATATATTTAATTAGTGGCCACCACATGTTTTCCAGCATACCCAACCTATAAATTTTTTTAAAAAAATACATCTTAATTAGGTACAATTCATATATATATTAAAAGAGAACAATATGGTCATTTTAATACGCGTGCTACGTTGCTTGTCGTTTGTGATTATTGACTACCTTACATGTTACTCTCGAAACAGAGATTAAGGAAATAGGTTGTTTAAATGCTTACGGAATCATGATTTAGACTGACCAAAACATGACAGCCCTTATCCCCCTGCAATGTTTTTGTATTTTGTGGAAGAAAAAATGTGACAGGATCATGAATCTTTATTTTATTTTATTTCTTCTCCTTTTTCGAAACGACATCTTTACTTTTCTATACCCCTTTTTCTCTCTTGTCTTTGTTTTTTAATATTTTTGTTTGATCTATATGTGAGATGGGGAGTCCAATAGGTATTGGAATCTTTGAAAACCAGAACACCTCTATTTCTCTACAGGAAAATTAAAATTGTAGTTGGAGCCCACTTACCATCTCAATTGGCTTTATCTACACACACAGAGTACCACACTTCCATTATTCTTTGCACACTTGTTGGGTGCTTTATGGATGTCTATTTAGAAATGGAACAGTGTCAATCAAGAAAAATAATAATAGGTCTGAGAGAATTCCCTGTTTGCAGATCACTGCGATCAAACTAGTGAAATCATGCCTTCAAGCAGGGTTTGTCACTTCAAAGACTCGTGTGATCAGGTCAATACAATGAAAAGTGGGTTTGGATTTGAAGTTATCGTATCTCTTCAAGTTCTTAATGAATTTTTACTCCAAATTTGAGGGTAACAATCCATTTTTTTTTCTGATATTTCCATGAGAAAAGTAGACGAAAGCTAATCCTCATAGCATTTAGCACATGCTTTTTGTACAATCATGAGAAATGGTGATTGATGATAGTGCAGGTAGATCTCAAGGAATTGATAGAGAACTGTTACTTCTACTTCTCATCCTTCATGTGTCTTTGAGTACTTGCACTGGACATATTGTTCCCTGCACGTGGAACTACTTCCTCCTCAACATGAGCACCTCAAATCTTTAGAAAATCATGTGGCCCTTTGGCTTTTTACATATCTGTACTCTTCTTGCAACTTTAATAGTGCGTTAATCTTTGACAGGCCTTTTTTTTTTTTTTAATCTCTTGTACTTGATGTCTCTTTTTGCATCTGTGTTCACTGTTTTCCTCTCGGAAATGGAGCATGCACTGAGATACTTGGTCTATGGGTTTCTTTAACTCGTCCCCTTTTTCAAGCCAATAAGCTTTAACTTGTTCCTTCGGGTAATTCTCTCCTAGAATTGCAGCATTGGATATACAATTATACATCAAAGATAGCCTGGACTGTCGTTACTGTTTCTGTTTATGGACTTGACCCCTGATACTGCAATTCAAAGGTGCAGATCACGCAGATTGCCTCTTTTCCCCACTCCTGATCTCTTAGATTTTGTCCTTAATTCATTGGATTATAAGACTGGTAACAAAATGATAACTTAAAGACTAATTTACTTAAAAATTACTTGGCATCTACGCATCTAAGAGAGTCGTTTTAACACTGACCGACCACATTATTGACTTCAGTTTCAAGTTCCTAATCTCCAGAAGAAACAATAAACTAAACAATGGAATAAGACTTCCTGCCCGTGAGACCTCCTGAAAGGTTAACTTTCAATCTCATTACGAATGATCTTGTCCGGAGTTAAAAAGAATAATAAAATATCTATTTACAAGCTCCTTTATTAAAATAGAAGAATCCAGCTTGCACAAGATTGTGAAGTTGTATTTCCTATCTTATTCGAGGTTGGGATCTCAAATTATGAACAGCACGGAATTCCAGTAAGAGTACTGTTACTGGTTGACATATACGAATTCTGATTAGTTCTTACTTTGTCAAACAAAAGCCGTCTCTTTACGTGATAATTATTTTGTAAGAATTTAGTCAAACAAAAGGAGGACGTTATTATTGTTAACATTTACACGAGTTGGGTATATTATGCTGAAAACATGCCCAATATTATTATAAAAATAACAGCCCACTACAATTGCAGCCACCATTTACACACCGAAATACATAACATACATCATATGGTGGACACATACATTACATTAATACATTGTTTATTCCTTACCCACCACCATATAGAGATATCTCTGAACATTAGGCTAGACACTAAAACCAACATTCAAAAAAAAAAAAAAACTCTCTTTTACTCCATTAAAACACTAGAAGCACACCAAGACTAATACTGAAACATGTCTGCAGTTGCCATAATAGGCTGGCTCAAATATGACAGATTCAATGGATTCAAAAGGCTATCGTTTGGCTCAGTGAAGGTACTTGAGACCCCAGCTCCAAAGACACCATTGCTAGCATTCAAGAAAGTGACGATCTCGTCCAGGGACTGCAATCTGTGGCTAAGCTCACCAACTTGAGCTCTGAGTATTGAGTTTTCAGCCTCGATACTCAAGTACTGCTGGGTGGTGAAGTTCACGCTTGTTATGATCTGATGGTTGTCCTTCCTGAGCTGAGCCACCTGGGCCGTCAGTTCGTCCAAATGCTGCTGTTTCCTCATCCGAGACCGTCTTGCCGATTCTCGATTCGATATCATTCTCTTCCTCTTCCTCAGATCCATCAAAGCTTGCAAATCCTCCTCAGAGCCCGAGTTGTGGATCAAAGTTGACCCTGAAGATGTCCCACTAGAGGAAGCCATGAAGCACAATATTTTTTGCAGACGTATCACAGTAAGAGTAGATTAAAGAGAGATAAACAGGACCCAGATACGAAAAAACTAATATTTTAGATTATGGCAATATAACTATAATATTAAAGCCTAATATTCAGAGATCGAGAGGCGAAAAATCATGAAACGTAGTACAACCAGTAAAGGAACACAACTGAGAATGATTGAACTAAGTGGGTCCTGCGCCTGAATGTGGAATTTATCATACACCCGAAGAGGAGGATTTCAGACAGAATTGGAAACATGAATCTCAAACATCAAGAACAAGTTGTTGAGCATTAAGATAATCCTTGTAAAAACTACCAGTGTGTGACAAAAAATAACTGTGATATGGAGTTCGCAATAGCCTCAGAAACTCCAACTCAGCATGCAAGAGTTGGGATGTTTTCTGAGATTCAAGTAGCACTGTAGCAGGGATCTCCGAAGGAAAATACAAGAAATTGAGAGGGTTTTGACACGGGTGGTGGGATTTGAACCAACCGAAAAAAAAAAACCCCAACTTTGAAAGCAATACTGGACAAGCCCTGAAATCAAGAAAGATGAAAGAGCAAATGGGTGCTAAATTTTGGGCTCGGAAAATCAGAATCCTATTAAGTGGGAAGCTTGCTTTCAGATTAAAGCCGGAGCTTCTTCAGATATACAGAACAAAATATCTGCAATAGCTAGGCAAAAGAAGGACAGCTAATAGAAAGCGGAAGAGAAGGGAGCTTCAGAAGCGTTGGGGGCGGAATATATAAAGCAAAATTGGACTGGCAAGGTGATGAATTAAATGATTTTATTTTATTTTATTTTATAAAAATGAGGAAGTCCAAAATGAGGAAATGAGGAAATAAAGGCGAAAAAAGAACTTTGGAATCTGCTAGAGAAAGTTGTTGAAAAAGTTGATGGGACATGTGAGGTGGGGGTGGGGGGAGGAGGAGGGCTGTTGAAGAGAAGACACCATGACTGTCCGGTTCCAGCTGTGAACCAACAATCAAGATTGTACTCGTCTAGCTTTCTTGGCAACATGTTCACAAAACTACACAAAAAATAAATATAATTTAAGGTGATTAAAATATTTAATATGATATTTAACCGTAAATTCGATTCATTTATTTAATCCCCACAATTTTATTATTTTTTTCTCACTAAAATTCCCATTATTTTCAATCTTTCATGAGATATTTGAAGTCTTATACAAGTCAGTATATTTTGGCATGAATCACGAGAGAGTGCGAGCTTCTTCTCTTTTTTTTTTTTTTATAATATTCTAGTTCTCGATTTAATACTTACATAAAGAAATGTAGTATGTTTTGCATTAGCTGACTTTAAAAATAAAAACTCCAACTTTTGCACTATAAAAACTTTTATTTATTAAATGTGCAAACATTATATTATAAACTTTTTTTTATCATTAAAAAATTAATTTTGTTTTTCAAAATTCTTACAAAAGTTATATACTACATAAGTACATATATCATTTTTTATTTTATAAAGAATAAAGTTAGGGATCCGCTTGAGGATTTGCGGGGAGCTACCACTCGCAGATTTTTATTTTTTTTAATAAGTAAGAAAAAATCATTTAATATTATTGTAAATTTTTTAATTTTTTTAAATATTTAAAACTATTAAAAAATAATGTAAAAGAAAAATAAAAAATAAAAAATTTTTTAAGCGTAGCAGGAGCCGGCTCTAGTAGGGCCCTTCTATTTATAGAAATAATATTTACAATAATAGTTATACAAGTGTCGTGTAGTTTTTTAAAAAAAATGAATTTATATAAAATTTATATAAAAAATAAAAATAAAAAATTAATTTTTTATTTATAAATATTATTATTTTTTAAATAATTACGAAATATTTATACATTTCAAAACTGCATATAAAATTAGTCTTTTGTAAAATTTCCCCCACACACGTCGCCAAATGTTTGCTACTGTATATAAAATTACTCTTTTGTAAAATATCCCCCACAGACGTCGCCAAATGTTTGCCCATCTTTCACCGTCTTCCCTGTACCAGACAGGATCTTTTTATTTCCTTCACCGTGGATGTTCTGACACAAGTCTCTGAAAAAAAAAAAAAAAGAGGCTGGGATGTGTAGGTTGTGACTCTTAATTGTGCTGCTTTTTTCAGTTTGGGTCCAGAGTCCTGAGCTCTATAATTGAGACTGCACATTGTCTAAACTGACACTGTATTTTGTATTGCCCATTCATGAGTGCAATGGTTTCTCCGTCTTTTCACCTCTAGACATTGCAGATTCATTTTCAGAGCAATATATTTTGCTTGTCTTGATCTTAACCCTTTTTATGGACCGTCTCGAGGGTACCATAGGAGTAAGGACCATTGCCCCCATGTCACCGAGAAAGTAATTCAAGTTGGCAACAGAAAATATTAAAAGTTGAGAAACTTGACATTGGTAGTGGAATTAACGTGGGGTCCGTAAGGCAACAATGATTCAGGGACATATGGCAAGCTATCATTAATGACACAGAAGGTGTTTGATGTTTTGTTCTTTCGTCGGTAACGTGTGGTATAGATAGTTATAGATTTGCCAATCATTCTAAAGTTTTACATTTAGAAGAGGCATTGAAATGTGTCCTGAATGGCCATACACATAAAAACGAGTGTGTCTATTTGTCTATGAGCTACAGAACAATATTGTATCATCCATGGAGTGAACAGTGTTTAGTGTTTAATGAATCCATGAAAAAGTCAAATGTTTAGCATCCACGGTGATCCACCCAATATAAAACTTGACCATCTTTGTAGGAAACTAAAACATTTGGATTTGTACATTTTGACTAAAGAACACCTGACGTCAAGAAACACCACACCCACATAAATAAATGCATGTCTATTGTTCAGTGTCATCTCTAATATATTGATCAGTTTAGACCAATGACAGTGGAAGACACAAAGCATAACTCAATTGGTTTTCTGACCAATTCATCCCTCTTTCTTGCTTTCGGCAATTGGGGCTCCAATTTCCTCGTTTTTTTTTTTCCTGTCTCCATTCTTTTTAATGAAAAGGGTTAGCAGCCAGACCAGTAATTTTGCACGTGAATCCACATTATCCATGCCAATCAGTGAACAAAACCCAAAAGTTTTTCTGGGTTTGTGGCCAAGTTAAAAGACTTTTAAAGGCCAAAATTTGGAAACTTAGTAGGGTTATTCATGGAAAACTAGTGTCTCGCACTTAGGTACCCATCGTTGTCAAGATGAGAAAAATATATAGAGATGATTGGGGGGGAGGGGAGGGGAGGGGGGTGCTTTGGTAGCGTGGTACACTGCATTAAGGCTCCAATTGCAGCTTTTTCCTTCGCGATGAAGAAAAGCATGGGAGGGCGTGGGCGCGCAAACATGGAAAGCGAAAGCCAAATGGCGTAGTGGGTTGTTCGTAAAAGGATCAAATTTATAAAAATAACCCCCAAGTACCCCAGTAGACCGACTACATCCAAAGCTACAAAGTTGAGTCCTCCTTTTGATCTTTGCCACCAAAAAGGACCAATTAGGCTTCTTTTGAGAGTTCAGCTTTCTTATGTTTCGTTTGATCTCTTTTATCTTGTTTCATAAACTGAAGATGTTTTGATTTTTCGTTAGTTTTTGTGTTTTTCAAGCGCTTGTGTTCCTTTAAAGCAGCAACTGCCCATCTCTTGTTCTTGGGAAATTGCAACACTCGTACATATATTTATCGCCTAGATTTTTATTTTTCTTTTATGCATGGCTGCGTTTCGTACGCACGATATTCTCTTTAAGATCACTCGAGCATCAACGTCGACGCCTAAAGTAAACATACCTAGTTTGTTTTCAGACATGACATCAATTAATTAAAGTTAAAAATTAAATAATATATTATTAAAATATATTATTTTTATATAAAAATTTAAAAAAATGAAATTATTTATTTTATTTTATATAAAAAATTTAAAAAATTATAATGATTAAGTAAGATGAGATGAGATATTATTAAGTAAGATGAGATATTTTATAAAAATAAATAAGGCTATTTAATAATTATTATAAATAATGCTATTTTGATGTAAAGTAAAAAGAAAAAATTAAAAGAGAAGAAAATAATGACATAAAACATCATTCCCAGATGATGATTCTCGATCGACCTTTATCGAAGTCACCTGATATGATTCTCCAAGATTCGTGTAATATTCTCTTACATCCCAACCTAAAACTATGGCGTCACTGTCTTAAAAAGTAAATTCGAAATTTTTTTTTTTCTTGTTTTTTAAAGATCCTCTGAAAATTAACAGTTAAGTGGCAGCCGCACATTTCTATGCCTTGTTTGTACCATTGTTTTGATTCGGCCCAATTTGCAGCCTTTTGGTGTCTGGGCCCAGTTCCTAACTGGCCCCAAGTTTGTTTTTTACGATAAAATAATGGAAAAGAAAAGTTAGCCTGTTTAAAAGGAATAAAGTTAGGAAAAATCAAATTGCAATCATAATTGTGTACTATATGCATCAATCAAATATGATTAGTCAAAAAATTTATTTGATTAAAAACAGTGTTAATTTAAATTTTAAATATGAAGGAATCAGTATTGGTACGTAGATTAGTATGCGATTTTGCTTGTATGTAACAAAACTCATAAAGTCATGTATTCCTCTTACAAATATTTAGATTCCGTTTGACCGTTAAGTTGAATTGAAAAGAGCTAAATTTTTTATTAATAGTAATAAATTAAAATAATAGAATGAGTTTTATAGAGCTCACCTAATATGAATTTAAATGTGTTTAGATATTAAGATGAGTTTATATGTATTTATAAAAAAGATATTAAATTAAAAAATAATTATGAGTTTCATGTATAAAAAAGTTTTGAATTGAGAGTTGTGTTTAAATACTAAATTCAATTTAAAATTAATTCAATCTAAATTCCAAACGAAATATTACTAGCTTGTCATGGGACGTGGTACACTCTTCCTATTATTAAATATTAATATTTATATAGGTATTTTAATGACATGTCATCTCATGATAGGATAGATATAATTTAAAAGAATTTAATAAATTTAATTTTAAAATTATAACCCATATTTCTAATATTAATATTAAATTGCTTGCTATAATAATAATTTTAAAAATTATTCAGGCATTACCAGATCAAAGTCATTTTGCGTGGGTCTTTCATTTGTATCTAATTTAGTCTAGCCCACTCTTATTGGGGCAATTGTTGGCCCACATTGAATTTTCTTCTCGAATATTTGCGTGAAAGTGGATAAGGAGATTAGCCCAATCTCTATCGGAAATAACAAAAAATCTAACTATTATTGCAAAAGGGTAACGCTATTCATTATTTTTTTTACTATCATTTCTCATCATTCTATTATATAATATTAAATAATTAAAAATTATTCGTTATATTTCACTTGTAAACCTATCATTTAATGTCACATCAAGAGATCTAGAAATGATGATAATAAAAATAATGATAAGTAGATTTGAAAATTATATTATATATTTTTTATTTTGTTATTTCCGGTTACACTATTTATGTGGTACATTATATATGTCGACCACAACCCATTTAGATTAATTTATCTTATATAGTTATATTATCTTATTTAATCATAACAACTTTTTCAAATTTTAACACAAAATATAATAAACAATTCAACTTTTTCAAATCTCAAAATAATAATAATATTAAAAAATAATAATATTTTAATAGTATTTTTTTCGACTTTTAATTTTTATCTCAACTTACTATCCAAACTCCACTTAAATCAAAAGGAAAATGATACATTTACCACCCTATACCACTACTTTACCACCCATCTCACGTGCTTTGTTTATTTTATTTTTCCTACAATGCTGCTGGAGGATGCTTTTGATAAATCTTCTCTATGTAATAATGTGATTTGCTTCCTCGTGTCAGACTACCTCTACTGCACAGAATAAAATTTCATTTTAAAATTCAAATCTCCCACGGTTTGCTCTGAACAAACCTCTTCCAGCATCGTCGAAGGGCCTGCGCACCAACATACCCATTCCCAAACAATCCCTCCCACACTCTCTCTCTCTCTCTCTCTCTCTCTCTCTCTCTCTCTCAAAAGCCTTGGCATTGCTATTATCCTTCCTGGCCTGGCCAAACTTCATCTCCCCTTCAAATCGCGCCTCTTGTGGTGTGGCCACCAGACAACGGCGCCTTCAAAGGTAAGGGTACTTCTCTCTCCCTCCCCTTCGACTCTTTATCTGTCTAACTCTATCTCTCTCTGTCTCTCTAATTGATGCGAAGAACAAGGGATCTTTTGGAGCTTTTGACTTAAACTTCAATCGCTGTAAGGGTATTCTCTCTTCAGTTATAATGTTGAATATTCAATCTTGTACTGCTTGTTTATGACTTGGGCGCTCTCGAATCTTATCCCTGAAATTATTTGTTGTATATTGAGCTCATTATTAGCATTGGTATTTGGTTTTTATTTGAAGCTTTAGAGAGCTTTAAAATGAATAATAAGCCATATTTTGGAGTGGGTATCTTGAAATCTCAAGGTCGAGCTTGTATGTGTAACTGGATGTTGTCTTTGAGGTATTAAGGTGCACGATTTTGGATAAGAATCGAGGCCTAAAGAATCAATTGGTGCTTGCTGTTAATTTCTGGAATTGGGACAGGTTGTGGCTGTTCCAAGCTCTCGCATGTTGTTGGGATGGGTTGTTAATTTTAAATTTTTTTTCTAAGATTTGATTTAGCTATGGCCATTGTCCATCCTTTTTTCATGAGCTTTTTTGCATTTCTAATAAGTTGCATGCAGCTTGATTGGAGAATTGCAAATTCAGCAC
Organism: Carya cathayensis; assembly: GCA_011037825.1. Taxonomy (NCBI): domain Eukaryota; kingdom Viridiplantae; phylum Streptophyta; class Magnoliopsida; order Fagales; family Juglandaceae; genus Carya; species Carya cathayensis. The sequence goes on along the minus strand of QGSO01000214.1, from coordinate 1,456,166 downwards.
AAAAAGTAAGAAACAAATAGAAATAAAATGGAAAGAAAATATATAATTTTTAGGTTTTGCGACTCATGCTTTATTTGTGAGACATTTTCCTGTATCCCTTTTGGATTCTGAATTGGATTCTGAATTACGTTTTACTTCCTTTTAGATAGTTACTTTCCTTTTTTAAGCTAGGATATGAACCTTGAGTATGAATATGAATTATATAGGGTCATGATAGAGTTACGGACACTTGTGTACGCGAAGGACGTGGATGCTAGTTTAAGATATTTTTCATACTATGGATTAAGTGGTGCTGAGTTATTGAATACTATGCTCTACAATTTAAAGTGTTTCACATTGCTTGAGTGTAAGTTTGAGCATGTGTATATAAGCTTTTGGACATCATCCTCTTAACCAGTTTTCAAGTTAACTTAGTATTCCTAATCCACAACTAGTAACTTAAGGACAAATTTAAATGATAAAGATTATGTTGGGGGCATGTTTAGTTTTTCACTCTCCCAAAAATTCAATACAAAACATATTTTGGACTAAAATAGTATTTAAAATTTTCTGTTCTTTTACAAAATCCGATAAAAAACAAATGTTAAAAAATTCTCAAAAATTGTGAAACCAAATAGGCCCTTGACAATAGATAAATTAACCCATAATGTAAATGACATGCATGATTTATTCCCTATGTACTTAGTATAGAGCTAATTAGCATAATCTATTAATGATTGCAGGTCAATAATGGAGATAAAAGGAAGACGACATCAAGTACAAATTCAGAATGAAGCACACAAAATCAAGTCCAAACCATCTTTGATATTTTGCTGGTTTTTTGTCAAAAATATTGTATATGAAGTTGGACTTTTTATAGACAGTATTCCATATTAAGAAAATATATTATAGATTGTTTACAATATTTTGGAGGACTGATGAAATGATGGCACGGCCAGCTTTATCATTTGGTGTGCTTGGGAAAGCATTTGCTAGCATGGTTTTGGTAGAACATAGATAACTATGACTCGTACGCTTGATAATTTTGTTTTGGAATGGTTATCTTCTTTAAGCAAAAGAAAAAAGAGCAAGAACTTGAAAATTGAAAATCCAACAACAAAATGAATGTACAGCTCAACTGAACTATGTTGAGAAACTCTCTTCCAAAGCTAGCAACAACACATTATAACTCAACCTTTCACATGAGTATATGGTTACTTTAATTTACAACAACTTGAAATTGAGCACAAAAATCAATTGTTACACTAATGAATACAAGGCAGACCACAAATAACCATCTTTCAAGTTGAGTACAAAACTGCCTCATTGCAAACAATACAACTAGCATTTACACCAAAATTAGCAAAATGAACATAAACAACTAAAGCCTGCACGTAGACGACATCTTAAATATATCTACCTTCCATCTTAAACAGTTTGGCTATTTTAATTTAATAACTTCCTTGCAAAATGGATCTACCGTCCTACACCTGCAATATATTGTTATACTAATGATTGTACTATTTTGAGTACAATTTATTTTTAGTATAATTAATATAATATATGTACAGATGTCGACATTTAAATCTCCATCGTCTAAGAGCTACAAAGACGGTTGTACATATTAAGGGAAGATAAGATTACCAAAATTAATATCCTCACATAATTAATATCATCAAACAAAACAAATTAACAATACTACCATAGTCGATTGAGCAATAAAGGCCATAGGAAAATCACGCTCGGGCAAACAAGGTGAGCTAACATCTGTGACAGCAATTGTAACTGGGCGTGGCCTATTCTTCTATTAAAAATTTCAAGACATTGCAGTTAATGCCAAATATGTTACAAAATATAATTAGAAACACAAAATACAAAAACTGCCTAACTTACCTGAGCCCTTTGAGTTTTCCTTGCTTTCAAGCGATTCATCGCTTTCTCAGTTGATGATTGTTTCCTTTTAGAAACTGGCCTACCTTTACTACGAGTAGCAACTGGACTTTTTAATTTGTCAGATTTCTTTGTCACCCCTAATGACTCAAAAGAACGGTTGTCACACACAGGCTGAACCTCAACCCACTCCAGCTTCATCTTACTTAATTGAGTCAGTAACTTCGCACAACCATAATCTGATGTGCCTACAATCGAAGAAATCTTGTAAAAAGCTTTGTTCAGTTTATTCATTCGGTGTGCGTTTGGACTATAAGTTAGATCATCGCGGCTACTTCGGACAAGCGTGTAATCTCGTTTCAAGTCCTTCCTCCACCTATCAAGTATGTATTTTGCAGGCAACTCTTCCTTATCGTGGAGTGTCAATACACGAATGGCATGTCTACACAAAATACCCTTAAAAGCAAATAACTGACATGTGCAGTTTGCTTCGCACTCTTTCTCATTAAACTCAACAACATATTTTGTACTTTTTCTAAACCCATTCATAACTTGGACCTAATCAGCCACATGATATATAAAAATCCCTCCTTCACTTTGAACCATTGATGCGCAGCAATAAATCAAACCTCTTAACTCTTCTTGAATTTCTTTAAATTTTGCATTCGTATAACTTGCTTGGAATTGTCTCTCAATGCCATAAAAAGTTATGCATGGAATTTGTGTGTGGAATGAACTAAAGTCAGCTGTAAGTTCATTTTCAATTTTGCATCTAAGTGCATTATCATATTGATCTACAAATTGCTTTAACGTTGTCTTTGAATTTATGTAATCATCAAAGAATGCATTCATACCCTCTCTTCGCTGAGTAGATGACATTCCTGCCCAAAATTCATTTTTGACGTACGCTGGCACCCATAGATGACGCTCAGAATATAACCATTCATGCCATGAATGATCATGCAAATCAAAATTGTCAAGAAGTTGCAGCCAACACTTCTCGAATTCATCACGACTCAACGTGTCATAAACACACTTATGTGAACAATCCAACGATCAATAGGTCAATTACCCACAATATGCCACAACAAAATATCATAGTATTCAAGAAATAATCGAGGAAAACAAATACCTGTGCAGCTGACTTTTGATGTCATTGTATTGACTGTACACTCTAAATTTTTCGGGAACTTTTTTCATTATATGCCACAAGCAAAATCGATGTCGAGATTTTGGAAACACTCTTGCAATTGCATTCTGCATAGCTTTATCTTGGTCTGTTATTATGGCTTGTGGTGCTCAGCCATTCATGGACTTAAGCCATGACTCAAATAACCATACAAACGTGTCCGTATCCTCCTCAGAAATCAAGCCACATCCAAATAAAATTGATTGACCATGATGATTAACTCCCACAAAAGGAGCAAATGGCATTTTGTATGAATTGGTCAAGTACGTTGTGTCGAAAGTTATAACATCACCAAACGATTCATACGCAGCTCTATTACGGGCATCCGCCCAAAACACATTCCTCAATCTGGTTTAATCATCAACGTCTATGATATAATAAAAGCCATCATTTTGCGCCTATATACGAGTGAAGTAATTTTGTAGTGCTTCGGCACCTCCTAACCCAAGCCGAAGTAATCTAACCTCACGTATGTAATTTCATGCATCTCTCTCTCCAAACATGAGATTCTCATATCCTCCTACCTCAACGACACAAGAATTGTAATTCTTACTCAATTGAATGCCAGCCATATCATTTCTAGTTTTCTTTTGCTCAACTCATCCAACCTCTTATGACATCTAATATATCTTGCCTTTCCAGGACTAAGAGCATGAGTGTGCTCAAGGACAACATGGGTTAAACAAAACTCTCCCTCAGAACCTAACATGGCATTGATCTTTGCCTTGCATCCATTATGTTTCATTGGCCTCGGTTTAAGAATATTTGACGTTTTGCTAACATACGTGCCTTGACGGACACCAGCAAGTGTGAAATACCATATTTTCCCATTGGCGCCAACTTTAGAATTTCGTTTTGTCACTCCAAACCCAACTTGTTTTGCATACCTGGTGTAGTATGTCCTTACTTCCTCAATTGATGAAAATAACATTCCCTCCTTTGGCTCTTCAACAACATCCTCGTCTCCAATATTTGGTTCCATCTCTACATAGACATAACATAAAAAATAAAGACATACGTACATACATACAACAAAAATACACACATCGTACATCTAATGCATTTTCGTATATATCACCATTGAACTTCATAGTTGGCAAATTTGAAGTTGTGAATTTATCATTTCCATTATTTTTGGTTTTAATTTAATCTAGCAAGCATTTAAAATGTCCAAATTTTTATAATAAAATCCCTTTTATGATAGCATCTCTAGATCTTGGAAATGATCATTTAAAAAAAAAAAAACTTCCAAATATAGTGTATATTTTGTATTCATCAACAAATTTTACTTTCCAAACTAAAACTATTAAAGAAGTTATGCAAATACAAGTAAGCAAAACTAGTTGCCCTGCCCCAATTATGGCATAATACCAGACAATCAAATCCAAGGAAAAATGAAAATTACAAGAGGTTAAATTCACTTGTACTAGTGGGGTTTGTTGTGAAAAATATTCATCTAATTATACAAGTAAAAAGGAAAATTACAGTAATCAATTAAATTCACTTATATTGGAGGCAAATACACAAATGGTTCATTGTGAAAAATATTTAACAGATTACATAAGCAAAAATTAAAATTTTAATAACAAATTAAATTCACTTGTACATGCCCAAAATACATCAAAAAATTTATTGTGAACATTCAATTAATTACAGAAGCTAGACTAAGAATTTCATTACAAGAATAACTAATTTTTTCCATGCCATAGGAGGTGTAACAAAGGAGGTGAGATAAAAGTTATACACACTGAGTGGTGCGTCGTGGAGTTGGGTTAGACCGGGTGGTCTTGACGTTTGGGCTGGAAGTGGGCCCGACGTTTGGGTTGGAGGGTGGGCTTGACATTGTTGGGCTTGAAGGGTGGGCTCAACGTTGGCTTGGAGGGTGGGCCCGACGTTTGGCTTGGAGTGGTGGGCTCGACAATGGCAACCTATGGAAAATGAACGGAAAAATTTTTTTGAACGGGAAATGAACGCGGTTCCAGTCGTGAAGAAATAAAAGTGTTGGATGAACTTGAGAGAGAGAGAGAGAGAGAGAGAGAGAGAGAGAGAGTGGAGGAGAGGGAGATTAGAGGGTCGAAAGCAAGGTGTTTTGGCGCGAGGCATGCTTCTGACAGGAACAGTTTCAGTCGACTAGAGCAAATCACCTCATTTATTGCACAAAGATATCATTCAAAAGTATCCGTGGCAGCATGGAAGGAAAAAAAATATATATAAAAGACACGTGGGATGGGCGGTAAACTAGTGGTATAGGATAGTATATGTATCACCACCCAAATAAAAAACAACTTCAAATGTACTATCTGAAAAAGTATGACTAAAGACGACAAAATCAATTATGAAAAGTAGTTTGATCTTACGAAATTGGTAAATTTAATCAACCAACTTAGAGCCTGTTTGGGGTTGCAGTGGGAAGCTTAAAAAGTACTTTAAAATGATAAAAAGTACTTAATTGATAAAATATACATGTTTGGTAATTTTAGATTGAAGTACTTTTATAAAATAAAAAGCTAAAAATCTACATTTCAACAAAAGCATCAAAATGATGTTTTTTATCAAAAGCACTTTACAAAAAATAAATCCTATTTTTCCGTGACAGGAGTATTACAAAATCATCCCCACTAATTTATCACAACGACGATCTTACCCCTCCCCTTCCCCCCCGTCCTCTCTCTCTCTCTCTCTCTCTCTCTCTCTCTCTCTCTCTCTCTCTCTCTCTCTCTCAGCCTCCGAAAACCCAAACAGGCTCGAACGTCAGGTGAAACCTCGCTGGCAGCTCCAGCTCTACAAGATAGTAGTTTACGGCAAAACCTCGCTGCCTCGAGCTCTACAAGAAATCATTCAAAACCTCTCTGGCAGCTGAGCTCTACAACAATCGGAGCTAAGGTTAAGCTCAAACTGTGCGTCATTTCAAACTGTTAAATGCAATCCTCTGGCAGGAGAGAGACGACGCCATCGAGCGAGCCTCGAGCATTATTTACCAACTTAGAATGAAAGGCAAGGCTAATCGAGGCGAGCTCTCATCCCAGATCAACGGTGGAGAAGAGGTGAGAAAGACCTGCAAATTAACTTTCTGTTTGGGCAAGTGCCGACCGAGTTCGGCGAGTTTAAGAAACTGAGTAAACTGGAGCTGTATTCGAACAGGTTGATGGGTCCTCTGCCTGAGAAGCTTGGATCTTGGGCGTTCATCGACGTGTCTGGACTTTCTTGCATCTTCAACCTTCTTCTTCTTCTTCTTCTTTTTTATTTTATATTATATCTATAACACAGAATTGGATTGTGCTAAAAACATATTTCCTTCTTCGATTTAAATGTCTCCACCAAATTCTCCATACGATTTGCTCTCTATAAAATTTAAATGGAGCTAAAACAGAGTTATTTGTGGAGATTCGGGGGAGAAATCTTTATTGGTACTCTTCGGTTGGCTATCTTTACTTTCCTAAATCCGAGAAAAATGGAACCGACTGCACAAAAATATTGTATTGGTAAGTGTCCAGATTTATTGGGTTAGCTACCTACTCAAAGATTAGATTTTATCATCATAAAAAAAGTGAAGGAAGGTATGAATAAAATTCTGTTAATATCCATTCCGAAAGATTCTCACGTATTTTTCATCTATATGAAATTCTAAGTCTCTGCTCTATTTATACAACACCCAGGACTAAGTTCGGTAGTGTGTAAAAAAAAAAGACTTTATCTTCCATTTGGTGATATTGCAAATTGTGTGGAGTGTGCATGCATTTGGTGGTATTGTCAATTGTGCACAGTGAGTGATAATCATCCATTCACAGTCGACTGTAATCCAGGTATGTTGTGATTGGTATTATTTCCTTATTATTTGTTATTTTTGTTTGAAGTTGCTTCTCTAGTTGCCATCACAGTCCTTGCTCCCATTTTCTTTTCTTCTTATAGGACTTTAATAACTGTTGTGGCTTTGAACATAGCTCTTGTTCTAATATATGGTTACAAGAGGGTATTTCCTTCACTGATTGGGTTAGATTAAATGGTTCAAATTTTATGTAGTCTGAATGTAGTTTGAGTTTTTCCTCACTTGAGTCAGCCATGATACGATTGGACTTTTGTATACCAGTGGCTATAAAGGTGTTTTTGTATCCTTAAATCCACGAAATACCCCTTGCATTGCCAGCGAGAGAAGAACCGCAGGAGCACCAATTGACCTCAATGTCAAGTAATGTTGTGCAGGGGTTAGCATAGCAGAGTCCTATATAGAAATGAATGCAGCATGCTGTCAAAAAAAACTACATTGAAATGAATATGGGGGCTTGATATTAAAGGAAACCAATTGAGACTTGTAATAAAATTGAGCAGAACAAGTGCCAGAGCTACTTGTTACTTGTTCTGAAAGCACTTACAGAACCGACTCCCATGAAGTTTAGTAGAGGTTTGGCACTAGATATGAGGAATAACTTTTGTACGAGGCCAAGTATGCTACCAATAACCAAGGTAGATCAGGCAGATGGAATATGCCTCCTGTTATTCTCAATCTTAACTATATCAAAGCTACCACGAGTTATTTTTGAAGTGTATGCATTCTCACATGTACCTGATAGAGAACTTAAAGGGATTAATATATGTTTAATATAAATATTGCATGAACCGGTAAAAGGATCCAAGATAAGGAGGAAAATATGTATGATTATAAAATATTAAAGAGAGAGAACAGAAAATAGGAAACCATACCATTTTTTGGTATCAATTCTTTAACCTCACTCTCTACCGTTGAACTTGTTTCCAAGTAGTCACAATCCTGTGCTTCAGGGCTCTTACTTCTAATGGTATCTTTCTCTGCAACAAAAGAGGTCATGACACTGACAAGGGGAAATATTGCAATCCTTGACACTTGATTGAATAGAGCAATAGATACTCCTACAGCAGCGAGTTCTACTGGACCTGTATGTTTAGGCAACACCATCAGTCAGTTGCTTTAGTGAAAATTGTCTCCAAAACACAAGTATATTATATCTCACCTTTTTTGTTCTATCTGTTGTGGCCTACAATATATTCATGATTATGACAAGGAAACCTAATCATTTAGTAAGACTTGCCAGTCTATTATTATCTTGTTTGTTAACATGTCATTTAGAAACATGAGAAAGCTATGGTGATTTAGGTGATCATCATGATCATGGTCTAGCTATATAGGGAATTATTAACTGAGAATTAAAGATTTTTGTGAGATTATAAGGTCATGTTTAATTAATTCTCATTCCAACGTACAAAAAGTGTAAGGATAGTAGTTTTGAGCTATGATCACTGCTGCTCTGATGCATGGATATGCATGCAGTGGTACTACTACTACCACTAGTACCTAATTGATTAAGCAAATGGAAAAAACATGAGCTGTATTTTTGGGTTGAGACGTATGTATAGAGGAAATCCATTAGCACATACAACCAATGGATATTTGCATATTCAGCAACTTTACTCTTGTTCTAATTACATCTGCAGCTCTACTACTTAAAGTTACCATCACCATAATTCTTGGTAGACCTGGAAGCTATAAAGATTGCTTCTCTTAACTTACTTCCTTCTATACTTTTCAGCATATAAGAAACATGTCTAAGAGAAATCAAAATCATGTTGTTGTGGCTATACAAACGCAAGATAGTCAGACATCGAGAGTAATTTGGACAGATAAAATGCTAGAGGATTATGTAGACATATGTGTTAGTGAGATTTATGCTGGTAATCGTCCGGGAACCCATTTTAATAAGATAGGGTGGAAAAATGTGGTTAATAAGTTTAGCGAGAAAATTGGTAAAGAATTTTGCTATAAACAACTAAAGAATAAGTGGGATAGTTTAAAAAAGGATTGGAACATTTGGACGAAATTGGTAGGAAAGGAAACTGGCCTTGGATGGGATCCGGTGAAGAAGACAATTGACGCTACGGATGAGTGGTGAGATAAAAAGTTACAGGTACTATGTTTTTACCTATTTATTTACTTCTTTATAATCAGTTAATATTTACTATTACTGATTACATTGCACCCATATATAGGAAATTCCAGAAGCGGCTAAGTTTCGGAATGCAGGTTTGGCTCATATTTCCAAGTTGGATATAATGTTTAGGGGTATAACTGCCACTGGTGAGGGAGCTTGGGCCCCATCGTTTGGATTGGATTTTGAAGATGCAGTAAGATTTGATCAGGATAATGATGTGATGTTGGACGTAGAAGAGATTGATGACTCGGATGATGAACCTGGTGATATTCATGCAGATTTAGACACTCAGACAAAAGAATCTAAACGAGCTACACCTGCAATCCAAGATAGGAAAAGGAAAAAAGGAATTCAAATATTTGATCAACATTTCACACGTCTTTGTGATGTTCTTGAAAAGCGGGTTACAACATCATCGTCTGATAAACCTGGCCGTAGCATTGATGAGGTTATGGCTGTTGTACGAGAGTTAGCTGAGATGGAAAATGACTATGAGTTTTTTAGAGATGCAAGTGAGGTTCTCCTTACGAAATCACATAGAGAAATGTTTATTGCCCTAAAGGACCCAACATTTCAAATTGATTTTATTAAACGAATGAAAAATAAATAAATCAATAATGACAATCATGATCTTATTTTGGGGATTCATTCTTATTTTCTTTTCTAAATGCTTTGTAATGAACTATTTTAGAGGTTGTTGAGAATAAATTTTTATTATTATATATTTTGTTCGAATTTTTACAACATTTTCTCTCTTTATTTTTTTTATGCTTGTTCTTAAGTATTGCGATTTTATTATTTATTTATTTTTCATATTTTTGTGAATTTAACAGACAGGGAGAATAATAGTTACGATACTGAAGAGTATACAAGCGATGTCGATAATGGTGAAGAAGAAGAAAAAGAGGATGATATTGACTTTATGATAGCATTACAGTTAATGATGGTTTCTAAATATTACACAACATATATGGTCAAGGAACCTTGTAGGACCTCTCCACATATAGGTCATAAGTTTGTTATGGAGATTCTAAATGGTCATCATGATAGATGTCATCAGCAATTTAGGATGGAAAAAGATGTATTTCAAACTTTATGCAAAGAGTTGAATGGAAGATATAACTTAACTAGTACTCGAAACATAACTATCGAAGAAATGGTTGGAATTTTCTTGATTACATTAGGTCATGGGTTCGGGAATAGAATGGCGCAAGAAAGATTTCAACATTCTGGAGAGACTATTAGTAGGCATTTTAATAGTGTATTAATGGATGTTTCACGAATGGAGGTCGACATTATCAGCCCCACTGATAGGGAATATAAGGATGTTCCAAAAAAAATTCGTGAAGATGAGCGATATTGGCCATACTTTAAAGATTGTATTGGAGCTATTGATGGAACCCATGTGCCAGTTACTATATCTCCAACAAAACAAATTCCATTTATTGGTAGAAAAGGCATACCTACTCAGAATATCATGGCAATTTGTGATTTTCATATGCGTTTCACTTTTGTTTGGGCTGGGTGGGAAGGTACCGCACATGATACACGTATTTTTATGGAAGCTATTCGGAAGGAGGAATTACACTTTCCACATCCACCTAGAGGTTTGAATTTAATAAGAATGATATTAATGAACTTTAATAAGAATATAAATGATTTTTATATTACTTTTGATTTATTATCCTAAATTGTATGCAGGTAAATATTACTTGGTAGATGCTGGATATCCTCATATGAACGGATACATGGGGCCATACAGAAGGGAATGATATCATCTACCAGATTTTCGTCGTGGTCCTCGACCAACCAATGGGTATGCGTGAAATATTTAATCATGCACATTCGTCGCTCAGATGCACTATTGAGAGAACATTTGGAGTTTGGAAAAATAGATGGAAGATATTAGATCATATGCCAAATTTTCCTTATCATAAGCAAGTTAAAATTGTCGTGGTGTCTATGGCTATTCATAATTTTATTAGAACTCATGCATTAAAGGATATTGAGTTCAAGCCATACGATGATGACGAGGATTATCTACCTCCTGGAAGCATGGAGGACGAAGAAGCAGAAGATTACTCAAGCATGCAACAATCAGAGATATCTAGTGAAAATGTTATTAATATTGAGCGTGATTATATTGCTGTTTCACTTATGCATGGTTGAAGTTATTTTCATTCCATATAATTATTGAAAAATCTATTAGACTATTTTCGTTGTTATTTTATTATAATATTTTATTACTATCAAGCATATGCCCTTTTGTGTCATTTCTACCTCAAAAAGTGCTTTTTTAATTCGTTTTCAAACAAATCTAATATATTTAAAAGTGCTTTAGACATATGGATTCCAAACAGTAAATAGCTTTTTAGTAGTAGAGCTTATTACGTTAAGCTCTAAACTATAAGCCTTAAGCTAAAAGTAATATTTTCTAAAGCAACCCCAAACAAGCACTTAAGCTTTGTGACTTATTACGTAGAATGACATATTGTTGGAATAATTCACCTACTTATGATTAAGTTAAATCTCCCATATATTCCAATAAAAATGAATTGGATGCTTATTATATATATATATATATATATATATTGGTTAAATCCCATCAAGAGAGGTGACGAGAAAAATAAATTATTATTATTATTATTGGTCTGGATTGAATTATGTCTACTAGTTTTCTCCATGGATTAGCAATCACATCTCGTTTTTAAATATTCTTTTTCTTAGATTACGTTTAGGTAGTGAGATAATCTCAGATATTTTTTAAATAATAGTAAAAAAATAATGAAAAAATAATAATAAAATATTAAATAGTAGCGAATAATAATAAAAAATAAAAAAAAGTAACTAAAATTTAATAATAAAATAATAAATAATAATAGAGAATACTATAGTACTCAAACTAGTCCCTAGTGCTTTTTTTATTTTTTCCCCCAAGTGATCATAGAGTTGAAGATTAAAGTGTCTAATAAATGTCATGAAAAGCTGAGACCCATTTTAACTGCCATAAAGGTCTCTGATGTATTGTGTACCATCTAACTGACCCTAATTGCATCGACGAGCCATTTGGTGTGGACCAAGTCCGACCAACGCCCAATTTGTTTTTCTTATAAATGGTCATTATTAATAAAATAGTGCCTAAAAAAGGTAGTAATTCTTATAGAATATAAATGAAAGCTATATGATAATTAACCAGCCTTAATGTGCTTCGCTCTTCAACATTACTAGTGAACATTACTGCATATAACTATATGGTTTTTGCATCAAAGTAAAGCATCATCTATAGGGCTTGGCATGTTCTAATAGAGTCGAAAATCGTAAAATTCAACTTTCATTTAGTCAATTGTATCAACTATCACATCACTTATTCAAAAAGAAATGATATTTGTAATTATGGAGTGTGTAATCTTCGCATACTTTCCTTAAAAATATTAGATAAATTTGAGATTCAAATAAAAAAATTATTTTTTTAATAATAACTCTCACTTTTAAAAAAAATAGAGAATACGTAAAGACTGCGTACTGTAAAATTGTATACTGCATTACCCATTTTTTGATTGTCAACTTAAAACTACATGGGACCCCTACTTGTTTGGCAATTGGCAGTAGCCTTCATAATGTTTCAACATCTATTTGCAATTTGTAGGTTGGGTTGTTCGTTCATGCATTTCAGCATTAGGAAGAAGTCTTGACCGGCAGGCCCTCATTATTTGGCGACTGTTACACGCAACCAATTGAATTGATTCACCTGTCGATGTTGGGTGCATATAATCACCATGAAAAAATTCATTAATCTATGTATTAATTTAATATGATTGATCAAAAAATATATTTTATTAAAAATAGTGTTAATTTAAATTTTAAGTATGATAAAATTACGTAAATTAATACACGACTTTGCTTGTATGCAATAAAACTCCACATACAAAGCCACTGCCATTAATTTTTTTTATTTATTTAACAATTAAAAAGATATTTTTAAATGATATTGTGATTTTTTTTTAAATAAGGATATAAAAAAATGTATCAAAAAAGTTTAAAAAAAGAAGACTTTTTTAACCTATTCTGTGGCCACGTTCGATAGATTTTATCTGTGGTGGTAACAACGTCCATATAATTAAAGATTTAAAAAAAAAAAAAAAACAAAAGTTGACCTTGTAACAATTAAAAATTATGCACAAATTCTCTGACAACAATTTAGATAATATTGAAGAATGTTTAATATATTATCTCCTATCACTCTTATACGACAAGTTAATATTTAAATGCATGATAATTAAGGCTTGCATAATAAGAATGAATGATTTTTTTATTTTTTTTGTGGGACAAATCCCAACTAATTTGGTCGTTTTGAAAGCTGTCCTTCCAAAGTTGGTGATAAATATGTAGCAAACCCAACTTCACAAGTTATTCGGAAGATTAATTAATTTAATTTTGGAAAGAATCCAAGTACTATAAGTTAATTAGATGCTTTTAGAAAGATGACAGATCATTAATTAGTGCCAAAACTCCTTGGTATCCCCTGTGGGTTACAATTCTATATAACAGTCGGTATGCTATTTTTCTTTTTTTTATTTAAATGCAAGTTTGTGATAACATTTTAGAACATTAAAAAATTAATAACTTAATTTTTGTGCTTCACAAAATTACTTGAAAGCGTCCAAAATCCAAACTTGTGATGGGTAAAGAGAGTCGAACAATATTGACAAACATAATTCATAGAAAAAGGTGACAGGTCAACTATGGAAATAAAAAAGAAAAAAGAAAAAGGGACCTACGTGGGTCACCAAGAAAGCTCCACGTGGATACCTTTTTTTTTTTTTCTCTTCTGTTTGTCAAAAAAAAAAAAAAAAAAATTTATTTAAAGAAAAATTAGCTTCTAGAAAATGTGCAGAAACGTATGCATGCTCTTGATTTGGTAGAGAAAGTGAGATTTGTTGGCCTAAATTGTATTAGCATTTAGCCAACCGCCTCCACATATTACGTGGAGAAGATTAAGCATTTTTAATTGAAAAGAATGATTTGGACTACGTTTAGATAGTGAGGTGATCTCAAATAATTTATAAATAATAATAATTAAAAAATCAACGATAAAATATTAAATAATAGTCTAATGATATGAGACAACTCCAATAACCAAACAAAACCTAAGGTCATAAAATGGATAACAAATTGCAACGCCTAACAAGTCAGAGCTACATAATATGGAGTTTAATATACTCAAACAATTGATGAATATTTATTTTTCGAGTCCCAACATTTAATTGCATTTATTTTTATTGACCCATTCTTTGGCTGACCAATATTAGTGAGCATTTGAAGTTGCAATAAAAAATAGTACCTGTAATGATAATATTTTATTTAATTTTTAATAAAATATTTCATTTTATCTTAACTAAGATTGAGATATAAAAAAAATATTACTATTGGAATTTTATTTTCTTATACGTACACACAATGATTAAATCAGTAAAATCAAACAAAAAATAGAAAGAAAGAAAAGTTTATAATTGGAACTTTGTTCACACAACCACGCGTTGTCGTGTTGTGAGTAATAACAACCAACCAAGAGTCCTTTAATGCTACCCCATAACCAAACAAAAGATAAAAAGAGAGAAAATCATTTAATACCAACAGGGGGCTGGCAGGGGAATTAGCTCACCGGCAGCGACCAAATCATTGCTCAATCACAGCCGAAAAACACTCCTACTCCTAGCGCGCCCCCACTCACACCAACAGCTAAAGTCACCGTCGGCGGATTTCACATTCAATGCACTCTCTCATTCTTTCTCTCTCCACTCGCCATCTGTACGTCTACAACTTAATTCTAGTTTGTTTATCAATGGGCCCCACCCTCTACACCCTTAGCAGTTGGCTGGACTGACTGGCTCCTTTAGGCTTTATACTGTCTTCTCTCTGTCCTCCTCGCCGTGGTTAATCGGCCATTATTTCTAATTATTTATTATTATTTAAATTGTTTTAGTTCTAATTCCTCCCGAATTTCGCGATCCGTTATAGCGCTCAGATCGGTAAGGAATTACTGGACGCATTTATGACCGTGGGATCTTCCTCGTGATCCGTGACCGTAGCTCTCTCATTTCCTTTTCACTTCTCCTAGTCGAAGGGGCGCCACTTCTTTCTTCTTCTTCTTCTACTACACTACCTGAGAGCAGTACCGCATTCTCCTCGGTTGGCTCCGACTCGTTCTGGAATTCGGGCCCCGTTTTCCCGTGTTCCTGACCTGAATGCGGGTTTCCTTGATTGATCCTTTGAGCTTGATGCGTGACTGACTGATCGGAGCTGGGTTAAAGGAGCTTTCTTTACACAAGATGTCTGGCCCACTGGACCGGTTCGCCAGGCCTTGTGAGTGGCTTCTCAGTTTTCGATTTTTCTTCCTTGGAAATGCTTTTGTGAATGTTTTTTGATTCATAAATGTTTTTTGTTTGGTTTGGTGCGGTTCTAGGGTTTCACAACTTTAGCCTCTCTGTTTAGTCGCTGAGGACAGTTTTGAATCTGGTTGTTTGTAAAGAACGGTTGGGCTAATGTTGTTGAGAATAAGAAAATTTTACGAGCATGAGGAAAACAATACTCAGGGTTAGGTTTATGCGAATGAGCTATTTTCTTTTATGGGCGCCCCTTAACAATGGAATGAGTGTAAGCTTTATGAAATGTTAAAGGGTATTTTATTCCCTTCTACATATATTCTCAAGAACCAAATGCAATCGTTTCAAAGAAATTGCGTACTGATTGATGTACAGTATTCGTTAGTGAATTTTTATTTTATTTGTTGGAGTTCAAGCTTATGACCGTGGCCGTAAGGATATGAACTGTTCAACTTCGCTTTTGTTTCCCTTTGAGTTTGAGGTGGCTGTGTGATGATGCGTATCGTTGTGAAGTTGATTCCTTGGATTTTGGAAGTTATAAAAATTGGATATGAAATGTCCATATTGCTTATAGTTTGTTTTGGTTAAGATACTATTTAGCCTTAAACACAAGGCTTTGTACACCTTTTAATCCATCGTAGTTTTGTATTGGTCCGTTTGGAGTTCAACATTTTTTGATGTTTCTTTGTGGCAGGCTTTGAAGGGTTCTCTGGTAGCGATGAGAGAAAAGAAAGGAAATCTGATTTCGAAAATTCTGAGGACGAAAGGAGGTTTAGAATTGGGTCTCTGAAAAAGAAAGCGATCAATGCATCTACTAAATTTAAACACTCTCTCAAGAAAAAGAGTAGAAGAAAAAGTGATGGTCGAGTCAGCTCTGTTTCCATTGAGGATGTTAGGGATGTTGAAGAGCTCAAGGCTGTTGATTCATTTCGACAAACACTGCTCTTGGATGAACTGCTACCAGAGAAACATGATGATTACCATATGATGCTGAGGTGCTCCATCTTTTTAATATTTATCTTTCATATGCACGAAAGATTCCAGATATTTTTTGGTGCCTTTTCTAAAATGATTCCCTTTTTATTTTGATACATGTAACTGATTTTGGGGGTTTTCATCTTTAGTTGGAAGATTGCATCATTTTTTTTTTTTATAATTAATAAGAGATTTTATTACCAAGAATAGGCATAGCCGAAGTACACAGGGAGTATACAAGAAAGAGCCTAGTTACAAAACTAAGTGCTAATGATATTAGCATAAAAGTCATTGAGACTTGTTCCTCTTAGTACAATAGAAGAAGCCCAAAGAAGTAAAGTATGAAAGAAGAAAGCCCTAAAACCCTCTGGGGAGCGTTCCCTGTTCTCAAAACATCGTCCATTTCTTTCAATCCATGTGCACCACATTAAACATAGAGGTACCATCTTTCATACAGCTGCAATCTGTCGGTTGCCCCTTAGCCCTTGCCAACAAGACAAAAGGTCGATCACTCTACTAGGCATAGCCTATGCGATACCAAGTCTCGAGAAAATATCATCCCACAAAACCTTGACTACTTCACAGTGGAGAAGAAGGTGGTCCACAGATTCGCTTTTGTGTTTACACATGTAACACCAGTCCATTATATATAGACCCCGTTTTCTTAAATTGTCAGTGGTCAGTACTTTGCCATGAGAAGCCAGCCAACCAAAAAAAGCAACCTTGGGAGGGGCATTGCTCCTCCAGATGCTCTTCCAAGGAAAAGCATTAGGGGGGTGAGTCGACAATGAACTGTAGTATGAACGAACTGTAAATTTCTTGTTACCAGTGCCTTTCCAGCATAACCTATCCTCCCCTCCTGCCCTTTGTTTCAACGCATATAGCACTCTATAGAATTCAGTGATGTCCCCCACCTCCCAATCCGGGACAGCTCTAGTGAAACTCACAGCCCAAAGAGTGACATCCGTAGTACTGCACATATTATCAACCACCAAGGAGCCCTGATCAGATGCAATCCTATAAAGAGAAGGAAATGCGTTTTTCAGGGCAACATCCCCACACCAATTGTCGTGCCAAAACCTGATTTGCGTGCCCCTTCCCACCTCAAAACTGCAGTTACTTAGAAAATCATCCCAAACGTTCCAGATAAGTTTCCAAACTCCCACTCCATTCTTACTTCCTTAGTGCACCAGCCTCCCCATACACACCCATATTTAACCTCTAAGATCTTCCTCCAGAGAGCATCTCCTTCAAGATGATAACGCCATAACCATTTTCCGAGAAGAGCCTTATTGAAAGTTCTTAAATTTCTAAATCCCAAACCTCCACAAGACAAGGGGGTACATACTTTATCCCATTTGATCAAATGGAATTTCTTGGCGTCCTCTAACCCTCCCCATAAGAAATCACGGAAAAGCTTCTCCGGTCTATATGCCACCCTTGTAGGAATAGGGAATAAGGAGAGGAAGTATGTTGGGAGATTAGATTAACGTACTCTTAATAAGAGTGATTCTTCTCCCCTTAGATAAGTAAATTCTCTTCCAACCTGCTAGTTTGCCTTCAATTTTTTCGACGATCCCTTCCCACATTATCCTGGATTTATGAGGGGCCCCCAAGGGGAGTCCAAGATACTTCGTAGGCAAGGATGAGATCTTGCAACCCAATGTGTCAGCCACCTCACTTAAGTTATTGACCGATCCAACGGGGACTACTTCCGACTTGGATAGGTTAACCTTAAGGTCGGAGACAGCTTCAAAGCAGAGTATGAGAGCTCTTAAGGAACGAAACTGATCAAGAACCGGGTCACAAAAGATCAAGGTATCGTCAGCAAAAAGCAGATGGGAGACTGTCAAGCTTTCTTGCGAAGTACCGCACACTGAGAAACCTGAGATGAAGCCCCCGCCCACCGCCCCTTCTAGCATTCTGCTCAACACATCCATGACTAGAATAAAAAGGAGTGGGGAGAGAGGATCCCCTTGCCTCAATCCTCGTGAACTGTTGAAGAAGCCTTCGGGGGTGCCATTGACCAAGACTGAGAATCTGACTGTTGTAATATAGTGCTTTATCCACTAGCACCATCTTTCCCCAAAGCCGTACCAACCAAGGATGTGCAACAAGAAATCCTAGTTCACATGATCAAAAGCCTTTTCCATATCCAATTTACACAGGATGCCTGGAATGCCAGATCTGACTCTACTCTCTAGATATTCATTGGCGATAAGAACCGAGTCTAAAATTTGCCTTCCTTTCACAAAAGCATTTTGGGATTTCAAGATGATCTTCCCCATGACTTCGCTCAACCGCTTCGCTAACACTTTGGATATGATCTTGTAAACCCCACTTATCAGGCTTATGGGGCGGAAGTCCGTCACTTCCACTGATCTCGCTCTTTTAGGGATAAGAGCAATGAAAGAGACATTAAGGCTCTTCTCAAATTTCATAAAATCATGAAATTTAAAAAAAAACTTTCATAAGATCCTCTTTAATAATGTCCCAACAAGCGTGAAAAAAAGCCATTGAAAAGCCATCTGGCCCTGGGGCTTTATCTTTGTTCATACCTTTTAATACACCAAGCATCTCATCTTCGTCGAAAGGCCTCTCCAGCCAAACCGCACTTGTGTGGTCAATGGAGTCAAAAGCTAGCCCGTCTACCTTGGGTCTCCAGAGGTACTGTTCTGTCAAAAGCTTGTCATAAAAGTGAACAATGTGTGCCTTAATAGCATCTCTACCCACTAAGGCCCTTCCTTCCTCGTGAAGAACATCTATGGCGTTGTTTCTTGGATGAGAATTGGCAACTCTATGAAAAAACTTTGTATTCCTATCCCCTTCCGCGCTAACAAACATTTTTCTTGCCCTATCATCATTCGACAATACCCTTTCTGCCTCTTTCTCGTCAAGAAGTTGCAACTCCATAAAAAGTTTGTTCCGCTAGTCGTTGATGTTTCCAAAAGCTTCCAAGTTCCATTTTTTTAGATCATTATTCAAACCTTTTAGTTTCCCTGCTAAAATAAAACTAGGAGTGCCGGTGAGCTGATATGAGGTCCACCAAGTTCTGACTTTCTCAACAAAACCATCCACCTTCAACCACATGTTTTCAAACTTAAAGTATCTCCTTCCCTCATGAAGGCCCCCACAATCTAGTAAAAGGGGGAAGTGATTCGAGCAAAGCCGGGGAAGCCGTTTTTGGCATAAGGTGGGAAAGTGAGCCTCCCAAGAAGAAGAAACAACAAACCTATCCAACCTCGACCGCGCCCTTCCGTTTGACCAGGTGAAATCTCCCCCTACCAAAGGGAGATCCACCAAGTCTAAATCAAACAAAAGGGTGGAGAAATCAGCCATGGATGAACCCGTACTCGAAACCCCCGACCTCTCACTCGGAAACCAAGTGATGTTGAAGTCACCCCCGATACACCACGGGATATCCCACCAGCTGCAAAGGCCCGCTATCTCATCCCAAAGAAGTTTTCTGCTACTATCTTCGTTGGGCTCGTATACATCTGCAAAGCCCTAACAAAACCCATTGTCCACGTTCGAGAAGGAGTAAGCTACTGAAAATTCCCCCACACATTCCTCTACAAGGTTAACTGCTCTCTTGTCCCACATCACCAGAATACTCCCTGAAGCACCCTTAGAATCTAGAGTGGTCCAACCTGCGTAAGAGCAATTTCACAAACTTCTAATGATGTGCCTATCAATAAACTTAAGCTTTGTTTCCTGAAAACAAATGACGTCTGCCTTCCATTCCCGTAATAAGTTCTTTACTGTGAGGCGCTTGTTCGGGTCGTTTAGGCCACGGACATTCCAAGCGAGGATTTTTGGCTTCATGGATCACCAAGAATCACCCTATCTTTTTGTCTCCCCTTGCTCGCACTACCCTCCCGTGCTTCATAATTTATTGAACATGTCAATCTCTTAAGTTCTCTGTCCTTCTTAACTGCAAATCTAGCAAGAGCCGGTTGACCTGCTTGAATGGCGATGATTAGTGCTTGCATCTGGTCCTCATATCCCACACAGGTCATGCCCAAACAATGACTCATGTCGTTAATCTTCTGAAGGATCCACTCCGGATGTAAATCAGCCCCTAGTATTGCTGGTGGCAATGAACAAAGAGGGATGGGCACTTCCTCAGGTTCGCCCGGATCAGGTGACTCAAAATCAGCCCCTAGCTCCTTGTCAACAAGCTGTAGATCTGCCCCGAACAGTGACCCTAAGTCTAATGAAATCCAGAGAGGAGTCATCTATCTCTTCCACTTCAGTGCATAAGACCCTGGAAAGGGACTCAGAGAGGCCAAGGAGAAGGACGGGAGGAGCGGGAGATGCCTCCGTGGATGAGTGAGGTGGGGACGACACCCCCATCTCACTAGAGCTGCCACCCTCCACTGGAAAATGCTCGGGAGTATCCTTCCCAAGAAAAACAGAGGCCATCGGCCCACTCTGAACAGACGGCGAGGAAGTGGTGGCCTGGAAACTGTCCTTCGTGAAACCAGAAACTGGAGTCACCCTTATTGGTGACTTCTGGTGTTCCCCACCCACAACGGGATGTACGCCGGCGACCGTCGGTGAGGTCTGTGCTGGCCCAGAGGTGGACGGAGCAACGGAGGCATCGGGCTGTGCTACCGCTTGGGATGGCCCTTCTGTCACCCGTAAAGGTGACTTCTGATGCTCCCCACCCACAACGGGAGGTGCGCCGGCGATCGTCGGCGAGGTCTGTGCCGGCCCAGAGGTGGACGGAGCAACGGAGGCATCGGGCTGTGCTACCGCTTGGGATGGCCCTTCTGTCACCCGTAGGGGTGACTTCTGATGCTCCCCACCCACAACGAGAGATGCGCCGGCGATCGTCGGCGAGCTCTGTGCCGGGCCAGAAGTGGTCGGCACAACCGCTGACGGGGAAGGCTTGCGCAATGCAGGTCCTGGAGCGTCGGGTTGCCTTTTCGCTTGAGATGGCCTGTCTGAGGCCGAAGGGGAGTCGGGCCAAGCATCAGGCCCCAAGGCCCGTGTATGGAGCCTTATAGCCCAAAATTGGGGGCACACAGGTGCCCTCTGCAATTGAGGGCTTATGGGTCTATGTCCAACACCCAGCCCAGTCGGAGAAAGCGGCCCACTATCCCTCTTAAACCCAGCCCTTCCTAGCGCCTCTTTTCCCATCTCCAGAAAATCCTCTTCAGAAACCGTAGCAGTGTGCTTTTTCCCTCCAACCTCAACGTCAAGTCCCATCACCATACTCAATCCCTGATCTACCTTTTGCATCAAATAAGAAACTTCCTCAAGGACTCCAGAAAGGTGAGCTCTGACAGCCCAAGATACACCCTCAACATCTCCCATCCTTTTGCCTCCATCAGAAGATCCACCCATTTCCACTAGACAAAGACCTTTTTTCCCATTTCCACTGGACAAAACAGAGGCATATGAAGCAGGAGTTTTTGCTTCCAACCTATGGCCGGGACTCCCACCCTTTTGGTAACCACTTGCTGGCTGCTCCACCACGGATTCTGCCACCTTCTTTAAATGGTAGGCAAATCCCTCCCAGCCGTTAACCTTGGTTCCTTCCGGGATGATTATCGAGCCCCTTCTCCTACCATTGTTAAACTCTTCCAACAGAAGGTAACATCCCCTTGAATTTCTAAGATGTTGCAAAGTGAAGACCCCATTGCCCATCCTCAACTCTCTAAAAAACCCTTCGCGCCGACAAGCATCAATGGCTTCCACCACCATTCTAACCACCCAAGAAGCAGTGGCACCGTTAATGAGCATGTACAGGGCCATATGTCTATTTCTCTCTGTAATGCGAAAACTGTTGGCACCCACCTTTGAGAAAAGAAAAGTTTTTGACTCAACTGTAAAACTCCTAACTTCATCCATTAAAACTATGAAAAAACAAGAGAAAGGAAAGAAAGTAGGGGGAGGGAAGTCGGGAGAGAAGGAAGGCAGAGGGGCATAGGGGAATCAACTCAGGCGAGGGGCGCCGGAGAGAAGCATGTGTGCATGCATGCAGGTTGTACAGAGAGAAAACAAAGGGAGATACTGATAATATTTTCCTTATGCATTTTATATTATTGACTGATAAGATTGCATCATTAGCATGGAAGAAGTATGGATTCATATCTTTTTGATGGGTTTTTACTTGCCTCCTGAATATGCCTCTTCTTCAATTTTCTGCTTTTATAAATTTTGGGATGTTTAAATTAGCTTTCTTGGAATCTGTACGTTCTATGCAATTCTTTGGGATTTGCATTCTCACATTTGTCTCCTTGTATGCTCCCATGCTTTTCTTTAAAAATTGGAAGTGGGCATCTTTTACCTATCAAAAAATGGATATACTCAATGTGGAGGCATCCTCAATATTTCCCTTTCCTTGTGCTAAAAATATGTTATGTTCTAACATCCCTGAGGATTATTGCATTACTCACAGGTTTTTGAAAGCAAGGAAGTTTGATATTGAGAAAGCAAAGCATATGTGGGCTGATATGCTTCAGTGGAGGAAGGACTTCAGTGCTGACAACATTATGGAGGTAACTCAAGTTGATGTTTTACCGAGATTTGCAGTGCCTAGTAGCTATATTTTCACCTTATTTACTGTATTGATGTTTACGTCAGGATTTTGAATTCAAAGAGTTGAATGAGGTTTTAAAGTATTATCCTCATGGTCACCATGGTGTGGACAAGGAGGGAAGGCCTGTTTACATTGAAAGACTGGGAAAAGTTGATCCTAACAAACTTATGCAAGTTACGACTATGGATCGCTATATAAAATACCATGTGCGGGAGTTTGAGAAAAGCTTTACCATAAAGTTTCCAGCTTGCACCATTGCTGCAAAGAGGCACATAGATTCAAGCACTACAATCTTAGATGTTCAAGGCGTGGTATGTAGCCAATACATAATCATTGCTGATTGCAGAGTTCATAGTTTGGTTGAAAATCAAAGGATCTAGTTGCTATTTGTTCGTTCTTTCTAACATTTTAGTCATTCAGGGCTTTAAGAACTTCACAAAGTCTGCACGGGAACTCATCATGCGGCTGCAGAAAATTGATTGTGACAATTATCCAGAGGCACGAAGTCTACTTTCTTTCGACATGATATTATTATTTGGGCCTGTACACCTTGGGATTAGTTGGGACGTTGTTCCTGGACACCCAGTACCAATAAAAAAATGATATTATTATTTCCTAGCTGATGCAATATTAGTCATGTGAGCAAAAGTTGAAGTCTCATATCAGTTTTGGAATTTGGTATGCTTTTAACTGTGCAGACTCTTTGCCAAATGTTTATCATCAATGCTGGCCCTGGGTTTAGGCTGCTATGGAACACCATAAAGACTTTTCTAGATCCCAAGACAACTTCCAAGATTCATGTATGCCTTTTTTCCCCTTACCATATGTTCTGAGTACCATGTTTCACAACTGTGGGGCTTGACTTGTTGTATATTTTTAGGTTCTTGGAAACAAATACCAGAACAAATTGCTTGAGATAATCGATGCCAGGTATTTTGGGTTTGGTACTTCAACTAGTATGTGAATATTTCCTCCACGCTTTTAATGGCCGTGATATTTACTCATCTTCCTTTCATAAGTGCACCATTTGTTAACTTAATGAAATCTTCACAATGTGGGCAGTGAATTACCAGAGTTTCTTGGTGGTTGCTGTACCTGTTTAGATCAGGGAGGTTGCCTCAGGTCTGACAAGGGGCCATGGAGAAACCCTGATATATTAAAGGTTATATTTTTAGCCTCAAGATGGCTTTTTGATAAGTAATATAATTTTATTAAAAAGCGTAGAGGGGCGCAATCCTAGTAAACAGGAACTTTTAGCTGTGAGATTTCTATTAAGATTTAGTGCTGTCAGATATGCTTTTTCACTGACCAGTTGTACTTCTTGTGGTAAATGAGAAATAATTGGTTGTTTGCACACTTTCCTGCAGATGGTGCGTAATGGTGAAGCACGGCGTGCTAGGCAGGTTGTGAAAGTTTTAAACAGTGAGGGGAAGGTCATTGCCATTGCTAAGCCGCATTGCCCAATGGTTAGAACTTTTGATTCACCCGATTTTGTTGATGGAGCCACATTTTCAAGTATTTTTTATCTTACTAAGAATTGTTCCAGTTTTTATTGATGGAGCCATATTTCAAGTGTTTCTGATCCTACCAATCACATATTTTTCTTTCGTTACCATCTCCAAGCAGTTGAGAGGTAGTGATACATCCACTGCTGAATCAGGATCTGAAGCTGAAGACATCACTTCACCAAAAGCAAGTAAGAGTTATGCACACCTTCGATTGACTCCTGTTCGTGAAGAGGTAGGTTGCTCACCTCTTTAATCTGTGATTATGATAACAAAATCAATGTCTTTCATTGATGATTTTATCAATGGTTTTGGGTGCCTTGAAATTTATTTTGCTCGAGGTAAAATGACAATGGGACCTCAGAAGATTTTTCCTGTTAAACTCTGGTTTTGAATTCACGAATTGGTCAGTTTTGAAATGGTTATATTGCATATCAATCTCTTGATTTATTTGTTTTGAACCTTGCCTTACTTGGAGATCGTTGATCAATAATGTATGTCGATGTACTAGGCAATATTATCTAGGAGTTCATTCGAAGCTATCATGAATAATGAATTTTGCTCATGTTTTGAAGAAACTGCTTAATCTTTTAATGTACTTTCATGGATATGCAGGCTAAGGTCGCTGGAAAGGCAAGCTTTGCTGGTAGTTTCTCAGGTTATGATGAATATGTTCCGATGGTTGATAAGCCTGTTGATGCTGGTTGGAAGAAGCAGATGCCACTCCATAGGCCTTATGCTCCCAAAGGTTAGAAATTTTATCCTGGATCAACCGTTGTCTATCATGTTTATCTGTCCATTCTCACTATGACTGTGAAGTAAGCCTTGTTATAAAACAATTTTGGGAACCGTCCTTCTGGACTTGAAGTGCCCTTGTGTAACTCCGGCATTGTTGTTGTCCTCCTATAAGTATGGGCTCTTTTTGTCCAATAGAATAATAAAGCCTCTGAAGTATGATCAAACACCCCCCCTCTCCTCTCCTTTCCTTTTTTTGACTTGACTCAATTGTTTGTCTGGTATATGATGCAGTTATACGAGATACATAGCTTGATCTCATTTCTTTTCACCTGTAATACTGGTTGTTACCCACTTATCAAAATATAATTTCCTACACAGGGACACTTCCTCTTCCCAAGACCCAAAAGGCACCTGAAGGGATTCGTGCTCGGATTCTGGTGGTGATTATGACCTTCTTCATGACCCTTCTCACTCACTTCCGTTCAGTGGCTGGTCGTCTGACAAAGAAGCTTTCTGAAACACCAAGTAATCATGAGCAAAATTCTCCTTCCTTGACGGTTGATGGAACTGACAAAGAGGATTTTCACACCCCTTCACCAACTCCAGCTCACACAGAGGCAGATCTCCTGTCTTCTGCGCTGAAGAGGTTGAGTAAGCTTGAAGAGAAGGTTGATACACTCCAATCAAAGCCATCTGAGATGCCTTCTGAGAAAGTGGAATTGCTTAATGCTGCCGTTTATCGCGTGGATGCCTTAGAGGCAGAGCTAATTGCAACTAAAAAGGTACAGTGACTAATGCACTGAACTTTATCATTATCCTGCAGGACCATTACAAGTGCTGTTGTGGAGTCCTTTCACTAGTCAATGATTATAATTATAATGCATGGTAATTGCTGGATTGTCCAGTGCACATTGAAGCCATCAAATTACAGGTCGGTCATATCTCAAAGGTGGGAACAACATGCAATAGATGGCTACTGTGTGCATTGGAAGCATCCGGCAATTGCACTGTATTCTAGCCCTGATGCATACCTTCATAACTCAAACTTAAATTTTGAGGAGCTTTGTGGGAACACTGCAGTGCCTTTCATTTCTTTTTATGCTAGGTGCCACACAACCGTATTTATTACTCCTTTGGCTTGTGTTTAAAGGGACCCAAAATGAAAAGTTTTTTTTTTTGTTTCCTTGGCAAAGAGGAAGTAATTAATTAACAAGAGTAATATGCTTCCCCCTCCTAGTCTATAACATGGTTCACCAGCAAACGGAAACTCTAGTTTGGCTGTAAGAAAAGACAATTAGCTGTTGTAGAATTCTCTTTGGCTTCCCCCTTCCCCTTCTATGATCTATATTTGATATATGTGCACGATAGCTGTCTGGTGTCTCGCTATGCATGCATTAACCCCAACCTCCCCCCCGCGGGGCAGTCTTTTTTTCTTTGTAATTCCCTTTGATGTCATGCATTTGGAATGCGATCTGAAGATAACAGTGTACTCATATATTTTACGTATTTTTTTAATTCAGCGCATTTTTCACAAGATGCATGTATTGATTATGAACTTTCTTCTGAACAGGCTCTACATGAAGCTTTAATGCGGCAAGAAGAATTGCTTGCTTACATAGACTGTCAAGAGGAAGCCAAGTTGCGGGTAAGTCGATGGATTAATCTTAATGTTACGTGTGTGATATATGCATATAGTCGATTTATTGCTTCATTAATGAGATTGTGAATTTGTGAACTCATATTTCCTCTTTTTGCTTGTTAATCAGAAAAAGAAGTTTTGCTGGTAAGATGTTTGGCCGACGACAATGCTACAGGAGAAGATCCGTTTCTTAGTGCTTTGGATACGCAATCTTGAACAGTGCATCAATGAGAAACAGACCTTGTTGTCAAGATGTAAAGAATAGCATTGATGTACTGAAACTGTCAGCAGTTTTTAATGTTTTTTGTTTTTTTTCAAACGTCGTACCTCCCATGTAATGTTTGGAAAGAGTGGACTTCTCAACCGTTGAGTTTTCATATCTTTGACTTTTATGGCCTTGAGAGTTGAGATTATTAGATTGAAACATTTGATGGGAGAGTTATCCAACTTTAATGAATCACTTTTGTGTCTCCAAGTTCCCACTTCCCAGTGGTCATGTTCTTTTCATTTTCAGAACTTAATGGAGACACAATTTTCATAAATCTTCTGACTCAACTTTTACTTAAAAAGTCAATGTTCTTTTTTCTTTTGTTTTATTTGATCTAAACGAGAGTAATTTTAGAGATCAACTATTTCTTTCCGAAACAATTAATTAAATCATATTCCTTTAGATATTCATATCTACTAAGTTGAACAAAAGAGACGGAATGTGATGTTGTTTTGCTCCAGTGTAGTTTTAGGTTGTTGTGGAGTATCATGATAGTTTGGGAAATATGGTGATTATTTGTCACTTGAGATGTTTGGCCTGCAAATAAATCTTTAAAAAGAAGTTCATAAATTGACGTGATTTGATGAAATATATCATACTATCAACTTTTTATTATAAATTTACTTCTTTGTAGATGCAGTACTTTTGTCACTTGCGATCATCTACGCGAGCTACCTCAGCTCCGGGTATGATATTTTCTATAACTCATCAAGCATATGTGAGTGGAAGATGTAATCTTGATTTGTACGACGGAGTGGACGAAAATGACAAGGTCGTTACACGAACAAAGAAGATTGTGAAAGTGAATGACATTGAGTTAATGAATGTTGAGAGTATAATCCTCCAATCCATCCGAGACAATGAAAAGACTGGACAAAATGCCCAAGAATCAAAACAAAAAAATTCTCCATCTTTTTCATTGGTAGCCAAACTTCTGCAGTGGATTTTTTCCCTTTCATTTGGTCAGAGGAAATGAAGCTTTTCAGTGACTCAAAAAGTCAAAAACTGCAAAAACCCCATGAATATTTATTCAATATACACACTATTTCGAATAAACGACACACTCTTAATTTACAAGAGGCTTTGAGTTTATAACTGGACAAAACAAACATGAAACATGGACTAAATGCATTAAACAGCATCTTCATGGGATGAAAATCAACATAGCCGCCGACTTACAGTTAATCTTTAAGTATTTATTTGGAGCATTGTACAGAAACCAGCAACCTAGAACCTCACCAGCGGAATGGGTTCTGCAATCACAGTCCAAAATAAAAACTTTATAGTAAAATGAAAGCTCTATTTCTATATCTGAAACAGGTGCGATTGAAACTTGTAAGCAACAGCCGAGACTAAGTAACATACCAGCTTGTTCTTCTTCTTCTTCTTCTCAATGTAGGCTACGAGCTCCTGCTGATGAACAAGAGAATCCTCAAGCGCCTGCACAAAGAAGAATAGCATTCGTTACATTTGGTTATCTTAAATTAAAGTTGTCTTTGTGTATCTTATATCAGATCATACCTTCTTGGTTGAGGATAGCTGCTGTTCAAGGGCATCGACACGGCTCAGTGCAGCGTTCAGTAACTCCTCCTTCTCAGGTGGCATGACGGCAGGTTTGTTGCTCAGAGCAACAACCTTCTTCTCCAATTCAGCCATACGTTTCATCATCGACATGTAATCGGTACTGGTGATAGCAGGTGGTGGCAACTGATGGCTTTTCATCATGGTGGCATCATAGTAAAAGGAGCTGTCATAGAGGGACGCTTCAGTAACTTTCTTTGGCATGTTCCTTGCCAGGCGGACCACAGTGAAAATGCCCATAACAAGGGCCATAATCCCACCAATAATGGGATTGCTTATTCCTTCAGGAGCCTTGAAATTATGCGCAGGGAAACATTCTGTAGCAATGGAAAACACAAGTAACATTTGTTCAATAAATCCTTGATCACGAAAATTCCCAATTTAAAGTAAATGGAAACCTTTAAAAGGTGGGTGTTCTTCCACTTTCGTGTCACATTTCCACAAAGAGATTATGTCAATTTTAATCGTATTTAAATAAACTGGAATTATTCCATGTCGAATAAAATAACCTTGCAACATGTTTACATGTAAACCAGTGAAACTACACAAGATAGTATTAAGGATATTTTTAGTTTATTCATACACATCTGATTCGAAACTGGAACTAGAAGGCATCAAAGAAGCAAATTTTGTACCTTTAGAAAATGAAAATTTATCATCTTGAACTAAGTTTGGCCAAGCTGCATCCAGAGTCTTTTCTACAATTGGAACGAAGCTGTGATAGGCACTATTCCTCCTTTTGATGATGGGAGCCTGCAACGTGAATAGAATTTTTATTAACTCATAAGGAGCAAAGGTAACAATCTATGTCCAAATTGCAAAATAGAGATCCAATATAGAAATTAATGATACATGACTTCTTCAGTTTATGTAAGAATGATGATGTTGCTGCTATTCATCTCCTTATATGTTTAATATGCGTGAATTAATATTACGGCCTGATTTATTTCTTTCCCATGTCTATATTAGGACTGCTGTATGTTTGCTTGGAAGCACAAGAAGGGCAAAGATATAGGAGTTCTTATGAATCAGCTCAAATTTCTCACAACTTGGAGATTTCCTAAATCAACTCAGAAATATATTAATCTCAAAAAATTCCCGCCAGCACTCTCGGCCTCGATGACATAATCTTCATGTCAAAGTTGATAAACTTGATTAGAATAATTAACTTGTAACTTGCAATGATTTTAATTGAGTAGAATGAGATGAAAATACAGAAAAATGTACTTCTTCTGGAACAGGAGAGAGTCTTGGATCCTCCGCATAATCCCTTGGAAATCTTGGAGAGAGACATTGCACGTTGCCTGCTTCTGAGTTGAAAGAATCGTACCTCTTCATATTATAGCATTGAAAAAAAGCGTCAGGCATTTAATTACTTGTATAAAGACAGACCAGACAATTCAAAGACCACGACCAAGAGTATACTTGTAATGGAATCGTGAATTTTCAAATTCTCATTCACGAGAAAGAAATGAAGTGAATTCTATCACATTTAATCCGAAGAAATTTATATGAATAACATTAAATGTTATAGAATCCTCTTCACATTGTTTCTATCACTCACTTGAAGTTCTCAAGTCTAGACGAACTTGAAGGAATCTTTTATCTTATAGAATACAGAGAAGATCATGAACTTGCCAAAGAGGTCAGACTTCTTTCAACTCATTACCTTTGGGCATGCATTCTCATCTTCAGAGATAGTCTTCTCCTCAATCCCGGACAGTGTTGTCCTTGGGCATTTGGCCTCACCATTTTGAACCATCTGGCTTATCAAAATTATAATTAGTCATTTATTGTTTATGTTGCATCTTGCACAGATAAAAAGGACATTTTAACTTGATCAAAGATCATTTAGAAGTATAGTCAGTCACCTTCAATATGTCTGGATCATTCCATGGCCCCTTATCAGAACGCATGCAACCACCCTTGTCTGCACAGGTACAAGAACCGCCGAAAAACTCTGGAAGCTCACTGCCACAAATCCAGGAGAACAAGGTGTAAATGAGATTCGATGGAAAAATTATTTATAATAAAATTCTTCCATCAAGCATATTATAGATGCTGTCAAGGTAGCTAACGTGGAAGGATCTTCTTAAGTAAGATTTATAATTGCAATTGTGGAACATGCAATATATACTCGATGAGCTGGTCCTTTTGCAAAATAAAAGTGGCCAAAATAGATAAAATTCAGATTTGGTGTGAACTGGATGAAGAAAGACTTACCTAGCATCAATAACTTCAAGCAACTTGCTCTGGTACTTATTGCCAAGAACCTGGTAAATTAATTGTGACTTTGTTTAGCAGAATTACTTGATCAAAGTCAGTGGAAGTTTTGGATAGATGGATGACAATGCTTACATGAATTTTTGAAGTGGTCTTAGGATCAAGGAATGTTTTAACTGTATTCCATAAGAGCCTAAATCCAGAGCCAGCATTGATGATGAACATGCGGTTTAGACTCTGCAATAAACAGAAGATTGATCAGTCGATGTGAGTGAAGCCAGAAACTATAATTCAGGCTAAGGTAGAACACCAAGAAGCTTGAGGAAAATCGTGAGCTTTTAGAGAGAAAATGCGTACCTCAGGATAATTGTCACCATCAATCTTCTGAAGGCACATAATAAGTTCCCTTGCAGATTTGCTGAATTGTTTAAGCCCCTGAGGCGTCAATCGTATAATAACTTAGGATACACCCTTTCCAAAAATAATTAATTGGACAGAAAGTAAAAAGAATTCACGAAAAACAAAAGCAATAAATTGGTTTTCAATCAATATTTTGAGTGAATTTCTACCATTCTCTGTTTGGTGATTTAAGTACTGCTTGGTTGAGCAAATATAAAATAGGACCTGCTAACTTACCACTCCTTGCACGTCCAAAATAGTTGTGCTCTGGTCAATGTGCCTCTTAGCAGCAATGGAACAGGCTGGCATCTTTACAGCAAAGGTCCTCTCAAACTCCCTTACATGATACTTCAGATAGCGGTCCATTGTTGTGACTTGCAACAGCTTGGTGGAATCAACTTGACCTAGCCTTTCGATGTAAACAGGCCGTCCTTCTTTATCAACGCCATGATTCCCTTGTGGGTAGTAATTTAAGACTTCATCGACTTCCTTGAAATCAAATTCCTTAACCAAGAAAGGGAAGAAAAAAGAGTTGACAGCGTGTTAGTGAAAAAAAAAAAAAAAAACAGAAATCAAGTGTTAGAAAGTACTTTAATTTTTCAGTGAATACCTCCATGATTGTGTCTGTTCCAAACTCCTTCCTCCACTGGAGCATATCAGCCCACATTTGCTTTGTTTTCTCAATGTCAAACTTCCTAGCCCTTAAAAATCTGTACCAACATATATGAATGGCCTGGTTGGTTTTTTGTATTCTGGAGGCATAACTGAACTACAGCTACAAGTGCAACCTATAGCCTTTTAATAGTGAAGAAAGATAAGTATCTGTGACCTTAGCATCATATGATGATCATCATGTTTTGAGGTTAGTAGCTCTTCCAAGATAAGTGCTTGGCGGAATGCATCCACAGCCTGTAGCTCCTCTGCATCGATGTTATCCTCGATAGCAACAGACATAACCTTGCTGTTTCTCCGGCCCCTCCTTTTCAAGGAATGCCTAAACTTGGTCGAGGCATTAATTGCCTTCTTCTTGAGAGATCCGAGTCTTGTCTTCTTCTCATCCTCAGAGTTTTCGAAGTCATATTTTTCAGGACCTACAAAAATGAACAATGTTTAAACCACTCATAAATTTAAGGTCGTAACAAAAAGACCGGCTGAAAGATCTTCTCCTCTTGCTACTGCTCTTTCATATTGCATCCCATAGCAAGTGAATTTTGACATATTCAAGCCCCTCAAGAATCAAGAAAGCATCATGAATCAAGGCAAGTTCAACCAACAAGTTTACATCTAAATGATAGAGGAAAAACAAATCACGACTACAAAGAAAATATTTTCCACAATTGCAACAGCTTTTCATAATTTATTTATTTTCGTTTCTTTTTTTGTATCCCAAATATTAGATCTCTGAGGTTACATAAAATTGACAGAAATCTCCATTTGGCTCATTTAAATATTTTTGATGTCTTTAAAACTGTGTGATGCGAAATTTCCTAAAGCAAAAGAGATCAGCTTTGAGCTTATTTAAGAGGTCTTCCAAATCTGAAATCTTTCTATTCCTTTTCTTCTTCTGCTTCTTTTTTCACTTCTCTCAGAAACCAATCGATCAAGAAGAACGTGAAAAAACAATTCTCATATTGTCATACATGGCACATAATCAGCAGAGTATTTAGAATAATCAAAACTACATCAAGATAGATATAAATATCATAACAAGATTCCAGCAGACGAAGTGGGGATAAAGGCATGGTTGCAAGAGACTTACCCTCTTTAGATGGTCGTTCAAGAGGCCCAGACATACTTTCGCACATGGTTGCCATATTGCAAGATAAGCTCAATTAAGACCACAAGAGGACAGGAGGATCAAGCACTCATATATAACAAGACGCCCAACTAGTTCCCTCACGGTATATGCCTACACCTTTACCCATACACAAAAGTCAGAAACTTGCAACATTCAGAGCAAACATAATCAATATGAACGAAGGGAAAAAAAAGTTGGAAAAATAAAAGCCCGTTGGAAAACATCATAGTAGCCAAAGAAAACGAATGCACGCAAATGCCATACAATGTTGGATCCAAAAGTTCAAGAATCTGAAGAGTAATGACGTGAAAAGAGAATGTGGGTAGGGATGAAGACAGAGAGAGAGATGGGTTTTGGGAAAGGAATACCTTTTGATAAGAATGTAGCAAAGGGGTGCTAAGAGAGGAAGACAGAAGTGTATATATCACCCGTATTACTCTATGAAGTTGCGGCCCCAAAGGGACGGCCAGAATGGACAGCCAGGATGACATGACAGAAATAGGAAATGAAATATCTTGTTCCCTGCCATTGACAGGTTCTTGCAGAGCGTAGATACTTGCCTCTCTTTTTTTCTGTTGATGAGAAACCGAAGAGAAAGAGTAGGCGAAATGCAAGCCACTCCGTTGGGACTCTCTCTTCCCCACGCAACTAAACAACCAAGATGATGTAATAGCTCCAAACCCACCCACTTTCCCCGCACCATTAACGACTAGTTCCATGTTCATAAACTATATGCTATATAATTTATTTTATTTTTGTCTCGTTTATTGTCATTGATTATTTTATTTTTTAATGGATTTGCTTGCAGGTATTATACTTTCATAGCTGTATTTTATACACTGCTGTTGAAGTTAGTGAGAGAGTCAATTTGCTAAACGTCATGGCTCCCAACTAAAACTTTTCTTATTCTAGTTCTCATGCCGGCTTGTGGAAAGCTTATGTCATGTTGAATGATGATCAAATGTAGAGATCGTGTGAAATTCAATATATATATATATATATATATATATTCAACCTCCATTAATTTTTATATATTTTTCATTTTTCCCACCTCCTTTAACTTTCTTGTTTTCCTTTTTTGGGTGAGTAAATCTCTACCTGATTTCATCCATACGCTGTGCATGCCATGAGTTTTCCAATATTAGTTTGTGGTTGAGAAGTGAGATCTGCATGCAATGGACCCACGACTACAGCCAAAAGATATATGAATGGTATAGAGAAGAGTTTTGAACTATTAAATTGAACTTGAAAAACCAAAAATAGAACACGCGCAACTTGAAATTAGTCCCTATTTTAGTACGTGCTCGAATCACATATTCTCTCACGTGCCTCCATGGCCAAGCGATACTCTGATAATTAAAGATCCTGGTTCGACATTATCAAGTAGGATAACTATAATTACATAACGTTGAGGACAAATTCTTGGAGAGAGAGAGAGAGTGAGAGAGAGAGAGAGGTGACTTTGGATATTGGTATATTGAGTACTCGAACTTTTGTTGGAAAGCCATTCTCTTGCCCTCTCTCCTTGTAAATAAGAAAAATAATATTTACAGTTATAAAATATGCAAATACTCATGTATAAACTCTTTAAAAAAATGGTAAATACATAAATCATATAATAAAAAATTAATTTTTTAATAATAAATCTCATTTTTTTATAAAAAAATTACGTAGCACTTATATACTCTATAACTATATTTAGTATTACTCAAAGTGTGTGTGCTGATTACCAATGGTTGATAACCCAATTTGGTCACCAACCTTCAACCAATTCTACTCTTCTATTTGTCCCAAAAAAAAAAAAAAAAAAGTCTACTCATCTATCACGCTTCCCCTTATGTCTCACATTTAACCGTAGCCACACATCACCTTACCATCACTAGTATAATTATCATCAATAAGGACATGCTACGTCCACAGATAAAGGGCCACCGTAAGGCAAAATGTTTATATTTTTTTAAATGTGATGTGTGGCCTCTCTTTGTGGATGAAGCATTATCCCTTCGATAAATGTATTGATATCTTCAATCTTAGAGATACATATAAAGTGAATTTTACAGTATTTATTGAATGCTTAATATTATCCAAATAATACACACAACTAATAATAAATAAATACTATATCACATACTTCATAGGATTTTCTATTAATCTTTTTAAAACCTCGTACTTGAACAAAGTTTTGAAAATGGAAATTATAAAGATCCAATTCTACAATTTTTTTACAATATAGTTTTAAATAGATACTTTTTATGATTATATTTTATAAAAATGTCTTCTATTTAAAAAAAATTATAAAAATTCTGTTTTATCATGCTCTTTGAAAAAACTCCCATCGATGACCTTCCGCGGCCCTTCAGGTTGGAGCAAAATCCTAACATCTGATGCTCTCGATAATGAGTTTATTACAAGTGCATTTTGAATAATTTAAGGAAAATTTTTTCAATATGATGGTCTCTAATAATTTTTTTAAAAAAAGTCATCAATGACCACTGGTCAATCCCGCAACCTCCCGACCAGTCCCTTCCGTTCGAGCAAATATTTGCATTCTGGATACCGATTGTACTTTTTTTTAATTTAATAATTAAAGAAATATTTTGTAGATTTTTTTTTAAACATATTTAAGGTGTTTAAAAAAATATTTTTTTAAAAAAATTACATTACCAGTTAGGATTCTCAGTAAATCCTCGGTGGTGTGGCGAAAAATTGAGTGAGACATGCATGTTTGGACGTAAGAACAACTTAAACCGAAAAATATCTTTGATTGAGATGTAAGATATTTTGATTTGGTGTCAAAGCCAAACATGGCTTACGACCTTTGTCAATCCGAGAGATTCTAGTCTCTTCTAAGGTTAGGAATTTGGACCTCCTAAATTCACCTCATCTAAGATCTATCATTTACAAGAATAATAAGAAAATAGAGAAATAATAATAACATGAGATTTTACTTGAAAAATTCCTAAATCGGAGAAAACCACCAGACCAAAGAAGAAAATCTACTATATAAAAAATTGTTTCAATTACACAATTTTTCTCCTCACTCCAAATACACTCACAAAGCTTTCCCCACTAACAAAATTTTAACTTACACATCTTCTCATTTTACAAAAAAAAAAAGACAATAGATGTATTTAACTAGAGTAAAAAGTTACTATATAAACATTTAACTAATGCACTTTACAAAGGAGGATTAACATCCTTTTATAGGCCTTGAGCCTTGCTCTTGCTTCACTCTCATCCCATATGGAACAAAAGCAAAGAAGCAAAATCCAACAATCTCCACCTTGCAACTTTGACTGATCCCACAGCTAAGCTCTACCTTAATGAAGATTTTCATAACTTCCGCTATCATACTCCACCATAAAAGCATACCCACTCAAAATAAATCAATTCTAAGCATTTCATTTCGGCCCATATCAAAAAATAACATTGCTGAAAAATATGGTATAACTTTCACATTTGACTTTCTTAGAAGTTCATCAGCCATCGATATAAATTTCTACCACACACCCTACATCAATATCAAACCAATGCTTGTGTGCAGACTTGTGGACCTGCTAACATTAACACATCCTCTATCATGGCAATTTTAGGAATTAGCAGCATGCCATGAGGATATACATGTCCATTTTTCCATGGAGAGAGATACAACTTTAACATCAATACCAGTATCTCCATTTACTGACTTGGAGCCATTTGCCGAACTTGCTCCTTGTACTAACTGTTTTATCAGTCGCTAGTAACACTGCGAACTTCAGGGGTTAATCTGCCCTTCAACGCCTTGTGTAAACTCGATTGAATCAATACATCATTAACTTGGACTTGCCACAAGCCGAAATTGATTCTCCCATCAAATTTCTCAACATTAAATCTGATAGGATTTGAAGCCCTTCTTCCTAACATTTTTTTTTATGAATTTTACCGTAGAAATGAATAGTACCTCACTAAGTAAGTTCCCAGGAAAGATTGAAAGGTTACAATAGACACGCTTAAAATTTTCAATCCCTTAGACAGAACCTCCTTAGATAGTACATATCCACACTACCACACCAAAATTTCACCCATACCAAAAGAACTTGGCTTTGATACCACTGTTAGGAATTTAGACCTCCCAATTTTACCCTGCTAGGATCTATCCTTTGCAGGAATAATAAGAAAATAGAAAAATAATAATAATACAAAATTTTACCTGGAAAACTCCTCAATCGAAGAAAAACCACCAGACGAGAGAATAAAATTTACTATATGAAAAATTGTTACAATCACACAATTTTTTTTTTCATCCCAATACACCCACAAAGCTTTCCCACTAGCAAAACTTTAACTCACATATCTTCCCCTTTTACCAAAAAAAGGACAATAGATGAATTTAACTAGAATCAAAAATTACTAAAAAAGCATTTGACTTGTGCACTTTATCAATGAGGATTAGCCTCCTTTTATAGGCCTTAGCCTTGCTCTTCCTTCACTCCCAACTCATGTGGGACAAAAAGTAAAGGAGCAAAACCCAACATCTAGAAACATTCATTCGCGATACTGTACAATTTTCTAATAAAACAGTCATGAGTAAGACCTTTTGTCGTTTTGTCAATGCTGTCTTCTTCGTCCATGGCTGCCACAAGTTTCTTCTCTCACTCCTCATCCCTCCCTAAAATCCACAACAAATTCACTCTTAACCAAACCTTGTTTTCCCCAATCTTACATCTCAAACTCGCCCCAAAACCTCTTTGTTGGAGACCTTGGTCAAGCCTTCACACACTAAGGAGTCTATCATCTTCTTGTTGCTCCTTGATTGACCAAATGGACTCCTATGCTTGGTCTTGATCACGTGTAGCCTAATATGGGAGCTTTGGTAAATGGTGACTAGTGTTTAAGGGTGGGAATAACGGTGGTGTATGGGCTATAGAGATCTCGAGTATGGTGATAATGGGGCACGACAAGGTCTCTCTTGAGTGCTAGGCGCCACTTGAATGATTTAGGGTTGGAAGATGGGTGAATGAAGCCAGGGTTGGATGTATGTTTCTGCCAAGGGTAGTAATGGGATTCGGCTAAATTATTGGGATTAGAATTTGAATTCTAATTTGGAATGAGTTGGCTAAATATAGGGATAAAGATATGGTTGGATTTGATTTGGTTGTGGATGAGATTTGATTGAGTCAATTAAGAGATAATGACTAATCAAATAATATATAAAAAGATAAGGTGGTGGTCATATGGGAAGTAGGGTTTCGGTCAAGCCAATTAAGCTATGGCCGAATGGCTCAATATGGTAATTAGGATTGTGATTGATGGTCAGGTATGGAAAGTGGTGTGGGCGTGTATGGAAGGTGGTGAGGCTAGGGTTGGCCAAATGGTGTGTTTGGAAAATGGGAAACTTCAAGAAACTTCAATGAAAACTTATGAACATACAAGAAAATACATGAATACAAGAAAAACTTGAAGAACTTCAATCACAAATCCGAAAAGCACAATGCACCTCCAATCAACAACACTCCACAACAATAACAAATACAAACTCCAAAGAACAAAAGATAACCAATCAACATTGATTTATGAATTTTACAAAAATTAAAAGGAAACCTTAAATGATAAATAAAGATAAATAGAAGCACAAATATTCACGAATTGCAAGATGTGATCATTCTCCTTGGGGATTCATGAATTGCACCCCAAGAAACTCAAGTGCTAAGCACCGAATAGAGAATCCTAGGCACAATGGCCAGCCACACAAGGCAAAATGTCAAATGTTCAAAAGATGCAAATGAAATGACTAAGGGTCCTATTTATAGAGCTTACAAATTGAAAATCTCTAAAAGGTCCCTAGCAAATTATTGATTTAAATAAATAAAGCAAATAAATAAAATAAATATAATGGATAAAAAGCTCTATAGTGGCCGTCGCATGCAAAGCCCATGGTGGGCAAGGATGGTGCATGGCCCACAGCTGGACTAGTCCTGGCTTGGTCCGATGGCTGGCTGCATAGCATGGCATGGTGTTGGTCTAGTGGTGGGCACGACATGGTGTTGTGCATGGCCTGCTAATGGTGGGCATGACATGGTTCTATGCCTAGGCTTGATGGCGGGCACAAGGTGGTGTCGTGCTGTTGTTGTGAGTGGTGCTGGGGTGCGCATGCACATGCGCACCCGCAAGGGAATGCTCAAGGACTGCGCGGGGGCAATAGCCTCCATGGACACCTGCTGCGTATCCGGACATAAGCCAATGCATGCATGCAGGCTAACCATGTGACTGTCCTGACCCTTCAAGAACTGTGTCGAGATGTGGTCCAGGACAATCATCCTATGGGTTGTGACAAACCTCTCTCCCTCACAGCCGTCCTCGCCCAAGACCCAACCCAGGCCACACCATTTCAGTATTGTTTCACCAAATCCTCTGATGGGTTTCTTAACTGTGAGGGCCTCATAGTCCAGGACGTCATGGAGTCCGTTGATAAGAGGCCTTTCTATCTCTATAGTAAGCCCCAGATCGCCAGGAACTTAGAGGCCTATAAGGAGGCATTGGAGGGGTTGAACTCGGCCATTGGGTATGCTGTCAAAGCCAACAATAACTTGAGAATTCTGGAGCATTTGAGGCAGCTTGGTTCTAGTGCAGTGCTTGTTAGTGTAAATGAACTGAGGCTGGCTCTCCACTTCGGATTTGATCCCACCAAGTAAGTTCACGTGCTCTCTCACATATATTGATTTTCGAGATATGTTGATCTAGATTTGACTGGTAATGCTTAAGCGCTATCTCGCATTGCATCTGTGCCACTAGTGTGTTAATATTTGGTATTCGTATGAACAGGTGTATTTTTAATGGGAATGGGAAACTCTTAGAGGATTTGGTTTTAGCTGCCGAGAGGTGTCTTTGTTAACGTGGATAGTGAATTTGACATGGAGAATATTGTATCAACTGCAAGAATAGCGGACAAGAAGGTTAATGTTTTGCTTTGGATTAACCTAGACGTGGACTCTCAGGTATGTTGTAGCCAGATTATTCTTCATAATTTTTTGGTCGTTTTCTATGTGGAACTTCTATTGTAAGTAAAGAGAACACGAACACCTTTTACAGACTTGAAATTTACTGCGTTAAAATCTTTGCCAATTGACTGGTTCATTCAGGACCTCAGCGAATTCCATACATTAGATGGTCATTTGCACCTTGGGAACACTTTGGGTTTCAGAAGTTTGAATCAGTCCTTAGTCCACCACTTATTCTTGAAATTATTATCTCTTATAGGAGCGCCCTTGATGCATTTGATTTGAAACGTGTTTTATCGTCCGTTTGCTTCCTACTTAGTCATCTATACTATTGAAGTAAGGCCGTACATACTAATCACCACTGTTAAGGAAATCACCTTGGCAAGGCATGTTCCAGCAGAAACCTTTTTCACTAAAGACAAACTCTCCACTACAACAGCAGACCACGACCCAGCCAAATCAGAAAGTGTCTCCATTAATACCACGGCATGCAGAGCAGAGGACTCCACCAACACCACAGCATGGTCAACAAATGACAGCAAGGCTTTTCAGAAGATCAACAGAATATCCCCCGTACAGAAACCATTTCTAGTAGGACAAGTGTCCATCAATCCTGAGCTCATGGAAAAGTGTTAGCTATTGTAGCTATCTAGCTATCTATAAAAGCATTGTAAAGTCACGGCAGACCGAAGTGGAAAAACAGATGGTTCAATAGAAAAGTTTTCTTTCAAACATTCAACCAGAGCACTTGATATTATCTTGAGGAAATATCTCATTAACCAGTACTCTTTTGTCTGAACTACCGCAATTGCACCACCTCACTCTGTCGGTTACACATTTTTTTCACGTTGGTCCACTTTGTTTGTACTGAACTTTATGTCAGTGACGTGTCTATTCTTTTCTAGGTCCATCCCTATGTAGCCACTGGGAATCAAAACTCCAAATTTGGCATTAGAAATGAGAAGCTGCTATGGTTCTTGGATGCTGTCAAGGCACATCCTAATGAGCTGAAGCTTGTGGGAGCGCATTGCCATCTTGGTTCCACCATCACGAAGGTATTTCAACTACATTGTGTTTGTCTCTATTTTCTCTCATGTAATTGTACTTTTTTTCTTTTGGTATAAGTTTTCCATAATTGAAGGTGATTTAGAACCTGCTGAAGTTGAGTCTGGGAAAAGTAATGCTCATGCATGATGTACGTATTGCTATTCACATGACGAAAACTCTTTATACAGTACAATTTTTATTTGCGTAGCTTGGTTGTCTGTTGCTGTTTTGACTTGTCAGGGGCTGTTGCAGCAGAAATATAATATTCTTCTCCTCTGTTTTTGTCTCCTTAATCTGTCCCACTATTTTTTCTATTGATCTTGGATTCATTCTCTGTTTCTTTTTCCTTTTTATTTATTTTTTTTGTTTTTGTGTGTTGGGGGGGGGGGAGAGAGAGAGAGAGAGAGAGAGAGAGAGAGTCTGTCAAATTCAAATATCCTGCATTTGGTTTTTCTGTCTTTTTTAGTACGTAAACATGTATTGTTCTTTCTATAATATCAGAAATTTTCAGGTGGACATATTCAGGGATGCAACGGTACTTATGGTCAACTACATTGACCAGATCAGAGCTCAAGGATTCAAAGTTGATTACTTAAATATTGGAGGTGGGATTGGAATAGATTATTATCATTCTGGTGCTGTCCTCCCCACACCCAGGGATCTCATTGATACTGTGAGGATCATATCTCTCTATCCTTGTTTTCTTTCTTTTGTTAAGTATGAAAATTAAGTCTGCATTGTGAATAACTCTCTTGATGAAAGAGATAGTTCTTGATGC
Source organism: Carya cathayensis (assembly GCA_011037825.1). Classification (NCBI taxonomy): domain Eukaryota; kingdom Viridiplantae; phylum Streptophyta; class Magnoliopsida; order Fagales; family Juglandaceae; genus Carya; species Carya cathayensis. The sequence continues at coordinate 1,414,287 of QGSO01000214.1, read as the reverse complement.
ATGGTAGCATTTACTCCCCACCACGGACATGTTTCAGGCATCAAATGCTAATTTTTATCCTCTGAATTCTACATGGTTTAAGCTGCACACTAGACACTCGAAAGTAGTTATCTTAGAATGATTAGTGCAGAAAGGTTTCTTACATTTGCACATATTACAAGAATGTAGCGCACAGTTAGGCTTCGAAGGCAAAGGGATTTTAATTTTTACCACCATCATAATCATCTATGAGCCTTACATCAATTTTTGTGATTTACATGAAAATCCAATACCTGGCAGAAATAATTTGATTTTGACATGAATGGTCCTTGGACCAAATGGCATCTCTTCTCCCCATAAGCAAAGGGTGGAAGGTGGGTCACTGGTTCCATCCTTTATTGTAAGTTGTTTACCTCTTGAAACAAACTTTTGATTCAATCATTTCTGTGCCATCAAAATCTTCTACATGTGATACAGAATGTTTTTTTTTTTCAAAAAAAGGCAACCAAAAAAGGTATTGGCTGAGTAATTGCAACATGTAGGGAGTTAAACGCTTCTCCCACTTGAGAAAGCAAACTCTCTTCATTACTTTTATTTCAGAGTCTTGGCTGGTATTTTTTAAAAGAGTCCTCGCAGGTGTTAAAATGGTTGACATGGTAAATAAGGCTTTGTTTCCTAGTGTGTTGTAGTTACCATGAGAATAGCAAAGTTCCTACTTTTATTTGTTTAAATTCTCTCTTAACATGCATTTTTAGAATCTTGGTTGTTGGTGCAGGTTCGTGACTTGGTCCTTTCGCGAAATCTTACTCTCATTATTGAGCCTGGGAGATCAGTGATTGCAAATACTTGCTGCATTGTTAATCGGCTAACTGGGGTTAAAACTAATGGAACCAAAAATTTTGTCGTGATCGATGGCAGCATGGCAGAACTTATCCCTCCTAGCCTCTATGGCGCTTATCATGTAAGTATTCAATTGTACTTAACTTCCCTCGTGGTCAATTGCCTTAACGTCGATTGGAGATGATGGACATCTCACTACAATCAGCTCAGTATCAGTTTGTTTGATTTTTTCTTAAATTTCAAGTGCGTTATCAAATGCGTTTGGTTTAGTGCTCGAAAAAAATAATTCAACATGTTGTACTTGATCCAAAAATCATAAAAGTGAGATTTTACCGATCAAAAAATAAAAACTTGATCCAAATATCGTGTTAGTCAGTAGCCATATCTCACAACTATATAACAGTGAAGTATTCAGTCTATTTGAAACTCAAATTGCTGATTCTGATCTATAATATTATGAAATAGATGTTCTTGTAGTTTTCCTCATTTCAAACTAATTTCACTAATCAGCATTTCTACATCCCACGTTCCCGTGCCTTCTTCTTCTTCTTCTTCTTTTTTTACTTATTATTTTTTTTTATCAGACTTGTTTTTGCCTTTCTTATCACAATTGACTTGTAAATATCTGGTTGCAGCACATAGAGTTGGTTTCTCCTGCACCACCAGGTGCTGAGATGTCAACCTTTGACGTGGTGGGCCCTGTTTGTGAGTCTGCAGATTTCCCGGGGAAGGATAGAGAACTTCCAACTCCGGCCAAGGTAGTGTCTAGGCTCCTGTTGGATTCTAATATCTATAATCTTGTTGCCTTTTTCTCATGGGGGCAAAGTTTGAATGTTCTTGTGCTGTGTGCGTCAACCAAAAAACATGAGGATTCCATTTTACTTTCTCTGATTGAGTTTGACTTTGCAGGGAGCTGGTCTCGTTGTTCATGATGCAGGTGCTTATTGCATGAGCATGGCATCAACTTTTAATCTTAAGATGCGCCCTCCAGAGTACTGGGTATGAAAGAATTGACTTTATGCTGTCTGTTTCTTGTACCACACGTCTATTCTGTACAAAATGATACTGGAAAGTCTCGAGTGTTCCATCAATTAACTCCAGAGATGGCTTCTACTGCTTTTAGTAACTTAAAATGTTCAGATTTTTTGCCTCAATGAACTCCCGTATTATAAATCTAATTTCCTGGAGAAATCCCTGCTCTCCTTTTCTCTAAAACTATTGACTGGTTATAAGATATTTTATTTCAACACCTCCGCCCCCCCCCCCCCCCCCCCCCCCCCCCCCCCCCCCCCCNCCCCCCCCCCCCCCCCCCCCCCCCCCAAGAAAAAAAGCCTCTAAAAAAGCTAACCATTGGGAATTGTATTTCTTGTTTTTAGGTTGAAGAAGATGGCTCGGTGGCCAAAATTCGGCAAGGGGAAACATTTAAAGACCATATAAGATTCTTTAAAGGGCTTTGATCGACACCATTAGTTGTCTGTAGCTGCAGGTTAAGATAGCTTCCATTCTCCAAATGCATGGTTTACATTACTCCAAACTGGACGGGGGAATTAATATATTAGTTTTGCAGCTTTACATTATATTTTCATCACTCTTATTTGATTGCAATGGTGGAAACAAAGCCAGCCAGTAAAGCACCTTTAAGGGTCTCATCATCAGTGGATGTGAGCATTATTTGTGTTGCCCCTTAAATATCTCCTTCTCTTCTATATTTCTTTGTTTGGTACAAGAATACACGCACACACACTGTGCAGACAAATCAACTTTGACTTCACATCTCTTAAACGCACTTGTGATAGCTTGCATGTTTGTTCGTGGCCCATATCTATGGGTTTGATATGCAGGCGTTCTCAGATTTTTGTAAATCTTTCTTTTATTTACCCAAGCAATGGCATGGAATAATCATTGTTTGGGTGAGCCATTAATAACATCTAGCATGTGGAACCAAAATCTTGAGAAAGGCATACTTGATTTTTTCCAAGAGAAATATCAGATACAATATTAAAATATGTAAATTCTACATAATTCCTTTAAATAAGTGGAGCCACAATGAAAAAGTTAATTTTTTCACTTAGAATTTTAGATGTGTCTAACTTTTTTCAAATGAATTACCATAAACAAACATGCTTTTAGAAATCCTAGCAATGCCTATAACTCGTTTGGATTTGAGTTGATGCAAAGCCAGCACTGACCAAAAACACAAAAGTTCAATTAACTTTCTCCAATGTATGTAATTGCCAGGCCACACTCTTTGTAAATTTAAGAAAAAAATTGTGAGGCTAAGACAATTTCTTCAGGATTTGGAAAAGCTAACTTAGAATTATTAGAGTTCTAATGGCCTGCCGACAGTTCCTTTTAGTGCAAGAAATGATTTTTGTAGTAATAGAAAATATTAGCGTCTCGTATTTCTTAAAAAAAAAAAAGTAAAAATAAGATTTGCAACCACTATTCATAATACGAGACGCTAATATACTCTATAACTACAAAAATCATTATAGTAAAAATAAGCATTTTATAATATTTACATAATTCACGATTATATATGGTAATACCCGTTAAATTGTATGGGCTTTGCATGATTGGCTCAGAACATATTCTAATCCATCTCATTAAATAAATAATAGGCTTCGCAACCACTATTCATGCTACTTAATTGAATTGTTCGTACAAGTGTACGACATTTTATCACAACAAATGAACAGGAAAATGAAAAAAACAAAACAAACATTACACTATATATTCTCGAACTATCATGAATTTTCAATTTGACTGTTGAGATTATATTACAAATTGATTTATTTTTAATCGAATTTAATGGTCAAAATTTATATAATTTAAAATATTAATGTGTAAGAAAAGAAAAATAATAGTTACAATTGTGAGTGTAAATGCTGTGCAATTAATTTTAAAAAAATAAATAAATACAAGATTTATATAAAAAAATTAATTTTTTAATAATAAATAATATTTTTTTTTAAAATAACTAGACCATATTTATATACTCTATAATTATATATAATATTATTTATAAAAAATATATGTACAATAAAGGGTGGCGGAGAGAGCAATGTGGCAACTCGTGAGCTAAAATTTTCCTTATTTTGTTGGCAACATTTGAATGGATGTTTTTCTGTGTACATATCAATGCATACTTTTCTATAGACAATGACCCTTTCTGGACACATTTATGTTTTAGTTCATTCGTCATTTCAAAAATTCACTCCCCCTAAAGCAAAAAACTACATCAATGTGGGCCCTAATTTTTTTATATTAATATCAATGTGGTCCCTATTTTTATAACCTAGATGCTATGCAAATTGCAAAGGCGAGTAAAGGTCCCCATCATGCATGCTATTATATTACTAAAAAGATAATAAAGAATTAACCCCTCATTGTAAGCAACGAGGAGTAAATGGAAAATGTGTATGTTTTGGGTCCTTGTAGGCCCAAAATGTTTCTACTTTTCCAAGATTTGTAGACATCACAATCCCCACACCTCCAATCCTAGACTTCTTTTCTTAATTAATCCAACATCACAATCCCTTGTTTGCATTCAAGTGCCTCTTTTGAAATTGTTGTATAAAGTAAAATACTTTTACAATTATATAATTTTATTAAAAAGTTAAAATATTAAAAAAAGTAATTTACTATTATTTTATAAAGAATAATATTATATACAGTTTTAGGATACGTAAATCTCACGTATTTATTTTGAAAAAAAAAACTAGAGTCTACGTTTAAGAAAATAATTTTTTTATGTGAATCTCGTATTTATTTATTTTTTTTAAAATGAGTACGTAAAGCTTGTACATTCTAAGACTGTAAATATTATTTCTCTTTTATAAACTTATGAAATATATCATTTTTTTTTTTAAATTTAAAGATGCTAAAAATCACTTTTTAAGATTGTAAACTCAAATCCAAATAAGGCATAAGTTAAAGTTGAAAGGGAAAAGTTCCCCTAAGATCATGACTCCATTATATCGACTGTTGTAGTAGGACTTGATCTAAACGTGTAGACGACGCACATAGGAAAAATAAAAAAAGAAGAAGCTTTTTCTCCTATTCAACGCAAGAAAAAATAGATGCTTTTTATGGGTTGATAGGATTGTTGAATTCAAAACCCTTCAATCAATTCGATTTTAAAAGCTTTTATCTAACCCACAATACGATAAAGTTTTACTGGAATTTCCGCAAGCAACTTTTGGAGCTTTACCACTTTGTCATCAATACCCTTTTTCTTTTCCTCCTGCCTTTTGTCTTCCCATTGACAATTTGCATATTTATTTATTTTAAAAAATTTTAACCCTTTAAGTCCTCCATCACTATGGTGAACCCAATGAGTAACATGGCTTGGATTTAATCCACGGGTAACACGAAAATATTAATTTTTATTGTTTTTGTTACGTGTACATATCAATACTTTAATAAAGAGTCTTGGATCTTCTATATCTTTTTAAGCGGTAATGTTATATATATTTATAGTTATAAGATTTGCAAGTTTCACGTGTTTATTTAAAAAAAAAAAGGGTTTTACTGTTAAAAAAATAATTTTTTATATAAATTTCATATTTATTTATTTATTCAAAAAAGTATGCTAAATTTATATATTTTAAATATAAAAATAATACTTATCGTCGTAAGTGTGCAAATGTCGTGAAATCACTTTATAATAAATAAATAAATACGTAATTTATATAAAAAAATTAATTTTTAAATAATAAATTTTATTTTTATTTTAAATAATTACACAAGGCTTATATAAAATTATATTACTCTTCTGAAGAAGGCCAAGCTAGTTATTGGTGGGAAGATAGGATTACAACGTATGGATGATTGAGAAATGATGTTACTTCCTTTGATATGATGTTTTGATTCGCTTTCATCACACTTAAAATACTCTTTGTAGGTGTATTTTTCTTTGATGGCCTAGATATTCACTCTCTCTCCTTATCTTTTCTCTTTGTTTGAAATAATCTGCCAAATTTTATTGGATACTGCAAATCTTTTGTCGATTGCCAACAGGTTTTAGGCCCCTTTGCATTTCCTCCGGTACCCTTGTCGGACTATAACTTTTGAATAATTTCTTAATAAAAAAATTATCATTTTTTTTTTAAAATTTTAAACTATCAAAGTCAAGTAAAATTCATATAAATTAAAAAATAATAATATTTTACTGGAGAATCGTGTAAAAATTAGAAAATAGTTGTATCTATAGATATTTTTTAAATAATAATATCGTTTATTTTCTTAATTTTATTATTCTAAATTAATATAACACATTTGAAGTGATGTTAGATACTAAATCTATCATGATTACATTTTTTTTAGAAAAATATACATTTTAAGAGATAAAAATTCTATTTATAAGCTAGTATAGATAACGTCAATTAAAATATTAATGTGGCATAATTTGATTTTAAAGAAAAAATTAATTATTTTAATTAAATTTTACTATTTAAATGATGTGAATGAAATGTTTTAGATATCAATTTAAGAATAAAATAATTAAAATGGTCTAATTTCTTGATGGAAATAAATATATATAATTCTAGGATAATAATTAAATTAATTGTAGTTAAATCTCTTCAATAAGAATAAAACAAGCAAGGTTCCATCCAGTGAGTGAATAATATTAGAAAAACACTATTTTGCTCTTTTAATATTATTGTTCAAAACTATCGTTAGAATATTTTAATATTATTTAATGATTAAAAATTGAAATTATATATTTTTTAATTTTTTTAATAATTAAGAATAGTAAAACAATATTTATAAAAGAATAATAAAAAACTACACTTTTATATTAACGACCACAATGACACAAGTACAGTCCGGCTTTGCTCAGACAGAGACGTGTACGGCCGAGATAGCGTGGCTGTAGATTGCTTAAACTGTGATCTTTAAGGAAATTAGTAACACCTATTTTACGATTAATTATATAGAGCTGAAAAGACACTGACAGGTATTTGCGATTGACGCCAAATGGACGGCCGATTATACTCTGCCCATTGCTCCATTTGCTGAGACTGACAGGTGTCGTGCTACTGGTAGTTGTAACGCGATTTCCCGCCTGAGGATGACCGAGATATTAAAAATGTGCTTTTGTTTTTTTTTTTTGGCTATTTTAGTTTCAGATATTACGTTTTTTTTTTGGGCTAATCCAAAACAATGACCTAATACCCTAGTAGCCCTGATCTTTACGAAATTATAACCCGACCACCATTTAAATTTTAATCCATTGTGTGTATCTTCTTTTTGTTTATATTATAAACTAGAGCAATATTACGTTTTTATTTTAAATTTTATTAGCTATATATGTTTGTCTTGATATTTTAATTAAAAATTTTATGTATAGTTATTTTTGTGTATTCTTTTATGTACTAAATCAATGTAATTAGTTGCGTCATTTATTTTTAATAGAAAATAATTGAATTGACCAATTACATCAGTGAAGTGTGTAAAGAATACGTAAAAATATTTCATTTCATCTCAACTCAACTTTTTAAAATTTTCTTACAAAATATAATAAACAATTTAATTTCTTCAAATCTCAAAATAATAATATTTTATTTAATTTTTAATTTTAATATAAAATTATTTCATCTTATTTCACTATATAAACCGTAACTTCTGTTTGTTACATGAAATTTGAATAAACTCTTATTTAGACAATACGAGAAAAAGATAAAATATGAAATTGATGAATATGGGCCTAAAAATAATGTGAAGGGACCCCAATGGTGCTGTCATGAAAGGGCGATTGTGAGGTTGATGCGAAGGAAGAGGATGGATGCAAAAGAAAAGTAGAAGAGGAAGTTAAGATAAGGGTTAGTTACTTGAATGCGGAAGGCCACAAATTAAAAATGATCCATCATCCATCGTACGGCAGGGAAGTGGGGACATGTTGGTAAAACGACGCAACAAGTGAGGGCATTTTGATGAGACCAACATCATCCTATATTTACTCAAACACAGTACACACACGGAGAGAGAGAGAGAGAGAGAGAGACCTCGCGGCGCCCCGCGTCAACCGTGCCTTTGGATTTTTCTCTGTTCTCTTTTATCTTTCGCTTTTTCCCTTTTCTTTTCTTTTTTTCTACGCAGAGAGGGGAGAGAGAGAGAGAGAGCGAGGGGTGTTGGAGTGAGAGCGGTTTTGGGCTTAGTTGCTTGTTTCTGCAGTCTCTTTCTCGTGCATTCTTCTTGTTGTTCTGCTACCATTAGTCTCTGTCTCCTCCAAAATGCCGCGTAGCTAGCCACCGACCGAAATAAAAAAGCTCCCCTTCTTCCATTTCCCTTCTAAACCCTTATATCTCTCATCCTTCTCCCTCACTCCGAGTTAAAATTTTGTGGTTCGATTCGAGATCGGCCGGTAACTTTTTGGACATTTTCAGTTTTTTCCCTCTCCAATTATATCTTTTCTTTTTGGCAGTGATTGAAGGTTCGTTGATCGATGACTGCTCCATTTTAGATATTTTACGATATCATTTTTCTTAGTCGATTTTCCTTAGTTTGGGGATTTCCAATGAATATTTGGTGGAATTGTAATAACCAATAAGTTCCTCTTATTCAAATTCGCATTATCAGTCTAATTTTTAATACTTGTTTATTAGCATCAAATTCTCTCTCTCTGTATCTCTCTGTCATTTTTCTTCTTAAACACTGAATGAGAAAAATCTTATCTTTAGTGTTTGATGTAATTTAAACTTTACAAATTATGGTAGTTAATTGCTTTTTATATAGAAATGTGTTGTTTCCGGTTTAAATCACACTTGTATATGTATAAAAAAAAAAAAAAAAGGTTTAAATCATATTGGGTTTTTTTATTGTCTTCCAACAATGATCTTTCCCTTGTTTTCCGCTGGTTTTAGTTACTCGTTGCAATGACCTTCATCAAAACAAATACCAAAAAACAATAAAAAAAAGAAAAAAAGAAAGATATTGCAGTGCAAATATTGTCAAATTGCCTTGCATGTGTATATGTATGGGACATGTTCTCCTGAAAACCTTTTTTTTTTTTTTTTTAATGATAAGTATGTTCTCCTGAGAACCTAGTCTTGTTTTGTTTATTTATGGTTTTAGTTCAATAATAATGTCAAATTTGAAAAGTTGGATGGAGAATTGGAATTTTGATTGGGATTAGGGTTTAGTTGAGTTGACCCGAGCTAGACGATTGGAATTGGTTAGTTGGTTTGCTTTGCATGTTCTGGTGTTTCAAATTGGGATGCCATGCCCTGTACTTACATATATTAAACTGCTTGCAATCTTCTTTCCTAAATTTTTCTAAGCTTGATTATTCCTTTGTTTTGCATGTACCAGTCGTCACTTTTCTTATTGGATTGCAGCTGAGGGAGGGTTAGTTATATATATATATATATATATATATTGTTTTTCTAATAAATTTCTGCGATCTGTTTTAGGTCCTACGGAACTTCTGCAAAAGTTGGCGGTGCGCTCCTTTTTCAAGCCATCGTCTTTAAGTTTCTGTCAGGTTTTGACTTCAATGAAGGCTGGTGACTCTTTGATAAGCTCGAATGGTCATGGTCATGGTAATGGCAATGGCAATGGACAGCCTGATCCACAGAGAACTTACCAAGTTGTTGTGGCTTCAACCCGAGAAATGGGTATTGGTAGGGATGGAAAATTACCATGGAAGTTACCTTCTGATCTCAGGTTTTTTAAGGATATCACTACAAATACATCAGATCCTGGTAAAAAGAATGCAGTTTTAATGGGTAGGAAAACGTGGGAGAGTTTTCCCGTTGAGAGTCGGCCTCTGCCTGGTCGCCTTAACGTTGTTCTGACCCGCTCTGGGAGTTTCGATATTGCAACTGCAGAAAATGTTCTAATATGTGGAAGCATGGCTTCTGCTTTGGAATTATTAGCTGCCCCCCCGTATTGTCTGTCAATTGACAAAGTGTTTGTTATAGGAGGTGGCCAGATATTGAGGTGTGTTTTTGTTCATTTCTGTTTTTGACGAGCACTTCTTTTTTTCCTTCCCTTTTTCTATTGATCGTCTTTAAATAAATACAGAGAAGCTCTCAATGCGCCTAGATGTGATGCTATCCACATCACTGAAATTGAGACAAGCCTTGAATGTGACACATTTATCCCTGCAGTGGATACCTCTGTATTTCAGCCATGGTACTCGTCCTTTCCTGTGGTGGAAAATAATATTCGATATTCCTTCACGACATATCTTCGTGTTAGGAGTTCTGCAGATGAATCCCTTTGTCAAAACGGTGATCTGGTCTTTGATGGTAGTTCAGATTCCATTAAGTTTGAAGTCAAGAAGTTTTCTTTCTTGCCCAAGATGCTCTTTGAGAGACATGAGGAGCTCGTTTATCTTAGAATGGTTCAAGAAATCATCTCAGATGGCACTCTCAAGGATGATAGGACGGGAACTGGTACTTTGTCGAAGTTTGGGTGCCAGGTAGGAACTCAGATAATCAAGATATACTTGTTTTCTTCTATTTTTAATATCTCTTGTTTACATATTAATGATTTTCGGTTGGATTCTCTTTCTCCATTGTATTTCAACAGATGCGGTTCAATCTGCGCAAAACCTTTCCTCTTCTTACCACTAAGGCATGTGAATATTTCTTAAGGATTTAGTAGTGAATGACAATCAATCTTTCTCTGGTTCCATTGTATGTATTTTCTTTTTAATCATCAACTTTAATGTGGCATGTATCTTTGGTCACAAGGTTATGTTGCATAAAAAATGAATTTATTTTATTCATCTCAATATTAGGTTGACACATTTATTATTTGGTTAATAGAAAGTGTTTTGGAGAGGTGTTGTTGAAGAACTTCTGTGGTTTATCAGTGGATCAACAAATGCCAAGGTAATATCTTTATCGAACATTTTGAGCCGTATGCTCCATCTCTTCCTTGCCTTATTGGAAAATGGAACCAGAGTGGAACTTCAACTTCCTAGTATCAGTAGCCCGATGACCAGATTCATTCATTGGATTCATTGTTTTTTCTTGCTTGAATTTTTCTTATTTCAAAAAATTTGTGAAGAAGATTATTTTATGCGATACTTTCAGTGAAGACATACCTATATAGTGTGAAGTTTTTGAGAAAAAGATGTAATCACTTATTTTACTCTTCCTGTGTATTGGACCAAGTGTACATGTTGCTAGTTTGTACGAAGTATGATTGGTATCTAAAAAACTGTTTGATTTTGTGTTCCTGTTGGTGATGTTGCAAAGGGAATATCTTTAGTTGCATGGATGGCATATGCATGCAACGAAAGAAACATATTGCAATCTTAGAATATAAAATGAGTATGTTTAAGCTCCCATTTCTAATATTTGTTGTCTTCTTTGATATTTGTTTGGTCTTTCATGACAAATGTAATGAGTTCATTTTAAACACCAAGTGAAATCTTTGGCTGGTCACGTGTCTTTCATTTACCTGATGCATGTATGATTCTACATTTAGAATCCTGATCTGTCTGATGAAATGGAATGCATTCTCAGAAGTTGGTTTAATGACAGGTCCTCCAGGAAAAAGGGATTCATATTTGGGATGGCAATGCTTCCCGAGACTACCTTGATAGGCAAGTATTGAATCTAGATATCAGTAAATACATTTATATTCATTCACATGTATCATCTTTGCTCTGCGGCTAGTGTAAATAACTTCTGCCTTCATGTAATTTTATATTATATCTTATTTTCCTGTTTCCAGCATTGGTTTGACAGACAGGGAGGAAGGTGACTTGGGACCTGTATATGGATTTCAATGGAGACACTTTGGTGCTAGGTTGGGAGGATTTCACCTTTTCTAAGTTCATGTTGTTGACTAGCCTGAAAAGAATTAGATTCCCACTTTTACTTGTCTTACGTTCTACAGGTATACTGACATGCATGCTGACTACACTGGGCAAGGATTTGATCAGTTGTTGGACGTTCTTAACAAGGTTAAAAATAATCCCAATGACCGAAGGATAATACTCTCAGCATGGAATCCTTCTGATCTCAAATTGATGGCACTTCCACCTTGCCATATGTTTGCCCAGGTTTGTACTGAAGCATTGCACGCAACCTTTTATTTTATAATATCTCTTTATTTCTGAGTACATCATCTTTCTCTTTGCAGTTCTATGTGGCCAATGGCGAGTTATCATGCCAAATGTATCAGCGGTCTGCTGACATGGGCATTGGTGTGCCTTTTAACATAGCATCTTATGCTCTCCTGACATGCATGATTGCTCATGTTTGTGGTATGCATTTACATCATTTGTTTTTGCCAGTGAAGATCTTTCTAGAATGATATACTTTAGATGATTTGTGTGGTGGCATTTGGTGCTTAATGTAAAGAGTTTATGATACTGCATCTGATGGTTTTCTAAATCTGCAGATGCCTAAATTATTTGTTGGTTTTCTAAACATTCAATTTTGTGGTTTATGGTACACTTCTGTAGACAATCATAATCATTTATCTTTTACAGATCTCAATCCAGGTGATTTTACCCATGTTATTGGGGATGCTCATGTTTACCGCACTCATGTCCGACCTCTGCAGGAGCAGCTTCAGAAACTCCCCAAGCCTTTTCCAGTAAATATAGCAGTGTTAAGCCAAAACTATGTTGAATTGATTTTGATCTCTTCTTGAAATACGTTGCTGGTTGGGAAATGGTATGATTTTTTCATTACTCTTTCCAAATTCCCTGTTGTTTGAAGTGTTATTTTAATGCAGATTTTGAGGATCAATCCTGAGAGGAAGATCATAGATTCTTTTGTGGCTAGTGATTTCAAACTCATAGGTTATGATCCTCACCAGAAGATAGAAATGAAAATGGCAGTATAGCCATCTTGTAGAGCTTCTCACTTGATAAGACTTGAGAGAATGATCCCTCCTATCAAGCAATATTTGCCATAGTTTTTAAGGCAAGTATCTGAATTTATACTTTTTCATTTTCTGCGAGAGGTTCAAATTTTTGCCTCCTTGACGCTTCACCCATTAACATGAAATTCCCTGGCCCTGGCATGTTTATTTAGAGATCTTTAGCCTTCTTGTAGATGGTTCCTTGCTATGAAGATTTCTTTTTCATCTAATTGGTGCCTGTTGTAGTTGATTATAATCTTCAGGATACATAATGTTTGACACTGCCTAATTCATCTTTTAAGTTTTGATGATCGAATCACATGTCATCTTTATAACTGATCATTATGCCTTTAAATTTCTGCATGTTTTTTCCCAAGAACTGATAGATTTCTGTCTATGATGTCTCAGGCACAACTGTGGGAGGTTTATGTTGATATTGAATTCTATACGAATAAAAAAAAAAGAAAAAAATAGTTGAATATACTGTAGAACTTGGACCTGCAGTGAGGAGAATCCTTCAGTTCCACGGAGTTTGGTGGTTCTAAGGTGATTTAGGAGCTTCTGACGTTTTTTAAGTTTGTTTTTCCCTTTTTTATATGTAGCTATCACTTTTTTTAAAAAATATAGCTGCAAATACTCTGGCGGTGTTATTGAAAGTAACCAGAGTTTAAAATTTCGAATTATCTCTATAATTTTTGTTGAAAATTACTAGGATTCTGATCTCGACTTCTGTTTCAGTGATTGTTGTGCTAAGATGATGGATGGAACTATTTTTTTTCGTTTTTCTTCTCTCTCTTTTTGTGGGTTGGTCGAAAAAAATAAAAAGAAATAATTTGGGCTTAAGGTATGGACTTCTTACGAATTATTACTGCATTTTATTTTATTTTATTTTTTAAAAAAGGACCTCCATGCCCAGGCCCAGCTTTTATCCTTTCATTTTTTTTAGTTTTAAATTATTATTTATTTATTTTATCCTTTCATGTTGATCTCCAAACCACCTATCCCACTCCTTGATATTAAAAATTTAAAAGCTTAAAAAGGTGATGGCGGGAGAAGATCATACCTTGCAAGTAGGGGAGAGTATCGGCCGGTCGGAACCGGCAAAACCGACCGGACCGGCCAAACTTAACTGAGCCAGATCGAGAGTAGGTCCGGTCGGTCCCGGTCTAAGTTTTAGTGGACTGAAAGGTTTCGGTTCGGTCCCGGTCTAGGGGTTTTTTACCCCGGGCTAGACCGAATAAAAAAATATAAATATTTTTTTATTATTTATATAATATTTATAATTGTATATAATTAATTATAATTTTTATCTAACCTAATAGGTTAATATTTATAATACTAATATTTATATTAAGACTAAATTACTAATAGTCTAAATTAATACTATTATACTTATATACTATTATATAGTTATACAATATACTAATCATAAATTCATAATAGTTAAATCATTATAAGTCTATAACTATATCTAATAGTATTAATATTAGTATTAGTTAACTTAATATCTAATATGCTAGTATTACTATATTAGTAATAAGATTATAAGAGTATTAGTATTAGTTAATTTAATATCTAATATGTTAGTATTAGTAAGGGTTTTTTACCCCGGGCCAGACCGAATAAAAAAATATAAATATTTTTTTATTATTTATATAATATTTATAATTGTATATAATTAATTATAATTTTTATCTAACCTAATAGGTTAATATTTATAATACTAATATTTATATTAAGACTAAATTACTAATAGTCTAAATTAATACTATTATACTTATATACTATTATATAGTTATACAATATACTAATCATAAATTCATAATAGTTAAATCATTATAAGTCTATAACTATATCTAATAGTATTAATATTAGTATTAGTTAACTTAATATCTAATATGCTAGTATTACTATATTAGTAATAAGATTATAAGAGTATTAGTATTAGTTAATTTAATATCTAATATGCTAGTATTAGTAATAAGATTATAAGAGATTAAGAGTGTTAGTATTAGTTAACTTAATATCTAATATGCTAGTATTAGTAATAAGATTATAAGACTATAAGAGTATTACTCTTATTTAATAAATGAATAAAGTATTTCATAGGGTATTAGTAAATGTGTTGGGTTTGAAGACAATGAAGAGATATAGTAAATTAGTAATACTAGTTATAAGTTATTATCTATTAGTACTAGTGTTATTACATATTATTAGTTATTACATCTAGTTATTAGTTATAATATTAGTACTAGTGTATTATTAATTATAATAAATAAGTTAATAACTATTATTAATTTACTATGTACTAATAGACTAATAGTATTAGTATTAGTGTATTACTAATATATAAAATATATATATTAGTAACTTAGTTATATGTATTAGTAATATATAATATATAATAATAGATATATATTAATAATACATATAACTAATAATTATATGTAATAATAGTATTACTATATCTTTTCAAACCTCACATATTTATTAATACTCCATGTCATAATATATTAAATAATAGTAAAATACTCTTATTATTAATACTCTTATGTAGTTATATTAAATACTATATTACTAATACTCTATGTAGTTATAGTGATTTAATACTAACATATTACATATTAAGTTAATTATACTAATACTATTAATTTATACATATATGATATATTATAATTTATACCATAACTCTTATAATATGTTAATATATACTAGTACTATATATTATAGTTAATAACTTAATAGTTATACATTAAAGAGTATAATAATACATTGATACTAAATATATATAGTTATAGACTAATAATGATTTAGTTATTATAAATTTATGATTAGTATAACTATATAATAGTATTAGTACTAGTGTATTATTAGTTATAGAAAATAAGTTAATAACTATTACTAATTTACTATATACTAATAGACTAATAGTATTACCGTATTACTAATATATATATATAATAGTATACTATATGTATATATATTAAATATATCACAATATAATTACATTAGTATTAAACAAAATGCTCTTGGATTATAAAAAAAAAAAAAGTAATAGGGTGGACCGATCAGACCGGACTGGTCGGTCCTTAGGAAGTTCGGTCCGGTCCAAGGTGGGAAAATCTTGGACTGAATAGGTTCGGTCCGGTCTGTAAAACTTCCTCAGACCGGACCGAACTCTCCCCTGCTCGCAAGGAAGAATTTCCATGACATTTATGTTTGGGAACATTTTTTTATCCCAATTCATTCCATTTTTTTTTTCTAAACATTATTCAAACACAAAATACTTTTAAATTATTCATTATAATTTTTTCAAACTAATCATTACAGTTTTTATAACTTTTCGAATAAAAAATAAAAAATAATTTTATTTTATAATATTTATTATTCAATTTTTTTACTTTCCTTCTCCAAATTCAATAAATATTTATCTCAAATTATTTTATTACTATTTACAAAAATTTTATCTCATCTCATTTGTAAGGAAGAACATCCATCAAAATATGTGATCAGCATAATATTTTACTTTTACCGTGGCCGCATGTGGCCATGTATTTTAATATTCATAAAGAGACTTTTGCCCTAGGCATGAAGAGTTTTTATAAAAGTGAATTCATAAACTATTTTATAATCTGATGTAATATATCGAGTTATGCTAATTTATAAGTTTATTTTTATAAAACCACACTATTCTTAAATTTAAGAGGCTGAAGTTGTTATTCGGAATCTAGATTTTGTATTTGTAACCTCTATCTAAACCAACATGAAGCAAAGTTGCATGAGAAATGATTAAATTATTGTTTTAAATTAGGTATGAGTAATAAAGATTCGAAAGTTTTTATGTTAATGTTGGATAAAGATGCAGTAATTTGGACAAGGTAAAGTTAAGTATATTTATGGTAAATTTAAATGTCACGACAAGTGACAACCCCACAACCATACAATGTGCATTACAAGCAAAAGGTTCGATTCTCTATTTGTTATTTTATATAGATACCAGCTTTATTCCTTCAACTCCGTTCCCCAAAGCCACAACATACCACTCTTCATGTTTTTGGGACTTTGCTCACCCTTTTGTGGTCCCGCTTTCACCTTTTCCCTCTGCCTCCTGGACACCATCCTCTCCAAGTGTTCCCTGTTCCTCTTTAGTAGCTTTTGGTTCGTTACTCTCCCTGTTCTTCCTTTCAAGGAACTCGATTAGGTCTTTTAGTGCAACTTCAGGTTCCTCACTTTTCAGCAACTGCTCACCTATCTCTGCGGGAGTTACCTTACTTGTTTCTATCAGCTTCTCAACATCTGAGAAAAGTGAATGTTCTGTAATCCCAAGGTAGTTTGATGCTAGCGTTTTGAATCCGCCTGGGGTGCAATAGGACAAGTGGATGTGTACATCCATCCGGCCGGGGCGCAACAAAGCTGAGTCCAGCCGATCTTTGTGGTTGGTTGTGAACACTATTATCCGCTCATCCCCACAGCTTGACCACAGTCCATCTATGAAATTCAAAAATCCTGACAAAGTCACCTATTTAGAAAGAAAATACATTGTCAAGTTATTGGTCAACAGGAGTTCTTGAGAAGAAACCGCGTACACAAAAACACATGCACAGACACACCCACGATAATGATTGCAATGCTCCCACTAGAATTGAGAAAATCTACAAGCTTACATATTGATTCTACTCTTCTTCGGCCACTAGTCTTATGAGACTCCAGTTCTTAAGCCCACTAATCAGATTATGTGACATCACCAAGCCCGAGAGGCCCACATTCATGTCTTTCTGGTTGGAACTGGCGGCGTTCTCATTGTTTCTCCTCACTCTGAACTTTGATGATTAGTACTGCTTTATTGGCCGAGGTGTATGTCTATATTTCCAGATGAAACTAAATAAACATTTGGTCTTCCCCATTTTTCGGGCAAGAAGACAGACATGCTCCACACAAGAAGATTGACTAGTCCAGCTCATAATGGAGAAACCCGTTCAAAACAAAGATTTTCTTTACGGGTCCAAGGTAATTCTAGCAATTGAAGGACTTCAAATCTACTCAGAAAATTTAGGAAATATAAATTTCACAATCAGAGCATTAAACTAAGGCTTTCTCTAAATCGAATTGTCAGAGGTTTGAAGTTCTCTAGCCTATAAAAACCTGAACCAGGGGTTGAAGAAAATTAGACAATTCAAATAGATGGTTAGAAATTAGGACGGTGTGATCCAGCAAAGATGTAAATATAAAACCCATTTGCCCACAGACATCTTTTCTCCATTGATATCCTAATTATAAATCACCACCAAAATCATTGTAACACCTCTTCACAAATCTAAATTATATTACCAGAAACAGACATGCATCTAGCAATTATTGTTGGACAACCAGTATCTATAAACAAAATCTTCAACATGATCATGGGGAGTATGTCTATGCAGAACTACCATGTATTATCGAATAAATCATTAATAAAGACAACGGGTAAAGAGGGAAAAATAAAAGAAATAATAAAAAAGCAATCAAATTTACCTGCTCTACTTTATTAAAGGGATCAAAATGGCGACGAGGATTCACAGCCCTGGCTCGCGCAAGCCTATCCTGCAATTCAATAGTGCAATCGATATCCTCCACAACAAGAATCGATCGGTTAGCCGTTGAGATCAGCAGATTTCTGAGCTCAGAATTACGTTTAACGTCGGTCAGCTCCAGGTCATAGATATCAAAATTAAGGTAATTCGCCATGGCTGCAATCAAGCTTGATTTCCCGGTACCTGGGGGCCCGAACAACAAATACCCTCGTTTCCAAGCCTTCCCGACCTTCCGGTAAAACTCCTTCCTCCTCACAAACCGCTCAAGATCCTCCATTATCGTTGCCTTAACATCCGTATCCATAGCTAAGGTCTCAAATGTCGAGGGGTGATCAAGATTTACAGACTGCCACGGGTTCCCTCTCCTCCCTGGCATCCGAACCCGATCATATTTCAAAGTGAAAAGCTTCAGTGTCTTTCTCCCTTCAATGACTTCCTTGGACTTCTCCAAGACAAAGGGCAAGTATTTTTGGAAAACCATGTCCCTATGCTTCTTGTTGAAGCTCAACTCGAAGTAGCGGAGGTCTGACTTGAGGGTGGAGTGGTGTAGTTCAGAACCCGGGTTTGATATCCACTTTGATGGGATTTGCTTGCAGACCATCTTCCATTTGAGTTGAACCCCTTCGTACACGTCAACAATCTCTTCGTTTCTCTCCATTGAGACCGAAATCTTGGTCTCCTTCACGGGCAAAGTGACCCTGAACCGTTTCGTGTTGGGAGATATGGTAGGTCTAAGATAGACCGCGGCAGCTTCGAAGAGATGGTTGTGATTGAGGCCTTCGAACTCGTCGATAATCAGGGTGAGTTGTGAGGAGAATGCGGTGAAGAGGGTGCGAAACTTGAGTTGGAAGTAGATTTGGAGCTCCCGGGGAAGGTAGTCGCGGGCGATAGAGCGAAGGAGGACGGCCGTGGCGGCAGCCGATGCCGCCGCGGAGATCAAAGTTTTGGTGGAGGGGACTTGGAGGTTTTGGAGGAACATGGTTTTTGTAATTCTGGGTTTTGGTGGGTTTGTACCAGAGGATGGTGTTGTGGAAGAGATGTGCTGTAATGGCGGAGCTTTCGGTGTTTGGAGGAGAGGACGGGTTGTAGTGGGCGTGAACAAGGAGGATTTGGTTTTGGGGTTGACTCTTGTGGGCCAATTTGCTTTTGGGGTCTTCTTCTTGGTCAATGGTCATGCATGTTTTATCCAATCAGTAAATGTAAAAAAATTCAAAACACAGGTTAAAAGACGTTCACTTTGAGTTGGCATATGCTTGGAAAAGAGAAATTTTAATTACAGTTGAGACATCTGCAAATGGTTTAACCGGTCTGAATCTGGTTTTGTATATATTTTTTTTGAAATCGAACTCTTATATCGATTTCAAAAATTTAAGAATCCATATATTATTAAAATTGGAATTTCTGATTTTTCGATTTATCCGGTTTAGTTTTTTTTTTTTTTAATTTTTTATAGATTATTTATGTTAGTAATAATATGATGTTTACATATACTAAACTCTTATTCTATTTATATTATAGTATAAAATTAATTTATAATAATTAACACATATTAAAATAGTATTGAATTTAATTATAGTTTATATAAATTCTAGATTTTTTATATGAGTATATATAATCAAATGTGTAGAAATGTATTTCTAAAATATATATATTATAATTTATTATGTCAAAAATCTATTACATATATATATATATCAAAAGTAAATTTATATTAATAACTTAACATTAATGTTTATGTTTAAAATTAAAATTTATATGTTATATCGAATGTTATATTAAAATTATAAGATTATATTTAAGTTATAATACTAATAGATTTAAATAGTAAGATTAGAATTTCATATTATATTAATTAAAAATTTAACATATAATATAATATAAAAAATTATATATATTGCGGCCTGGTTCGGTTTAAACCGGTATTCAAAATATGAAAATTAATACTATACTAATTTAGGATTGGTTTTGATTCTTTAGAATCAATATTACACCGGACTGCTTACAAACTGAATCAAATTCACAAGTTCAATCTGATCCAGTTTAACTGATTTTTTTTTTTTTTTACAACCCTACATATGCGCGCGACTTTAGGAATGTGTTTGGTGGTAATTGCAAAGAGAAATGAACTTTTGCCTCTTGCAGGGTCTCTCAAAGCGAGATTAACTTTTAAATCAACCAATCGCCTGTTGTCTAACCACACTGTTCACACTACATTGTTCATATCGTTAATTAATTAAATTGATTTAAAGTTAAAGTACTTATCAAACTTAACGTATCTTATTAAGATTAGATTTCTCATCTAATATTTTAGTTTTCCATATATATATATTTTATCTGTCTCAACTCACATCTTCTAATATTTTAGTCACGAGGCCTCATGGGTATGAGCATGAATAAGTCTTTATATGTGGGTGACCAGTATTATGGTTCTTCATATAACCAAAAACAAAACCTATCTATCAAAACACGTCCTTTTTAGCTTGATTACAAGTATTCATCTGGTGAGAATTAGTATAAAGTTACAAGACGTGTGGCTTTTCGTGAATGAATTTGATGACACTCCTCTCCACTTTATATGTGATAGGCGTGTAAAAAGAAATTAATTGCAGGCAAACCAGGCGTAAGGGATCACTTGGCTGGCAGCGTCCAACCGTCCATTTGGAGCATGAAGGTGATAAATATTATATATATATATAGAGGGAATTAAGAATCAAACCATACTACTCTCCACAGTCCACAAGACCACACATTCGTACGTAGGAATTTCTTCCTTTTCTTTTTATTTGGTAGGAAAAGTACATCATACTGATCATAAATTCAGACTATGGACACGCAAAACCTGAATTGTTTTCATGAATGCGTACTGGAATATAATGCAGAACTTAATCCTGGTGTTGAGAAGTGTGATCAGAAATATTAAACATTCTTGGTCATGGAAATGGTGATAAACGAGTACTTGCCTTCCTCATCCTCCAAATATATATTCTTGTATCTTATTGGAAAATCTTTCAAACAAATCATCCATGATCTCTTCTCCAAAATGACCCACCAGCATCGATTCTGCAACCACCCTTATACTCATGGCCACATACTTCCCTCTACCGGGTTTTTCAAAACTAAACCCTTTTTTACTCATGTCATCCATGTTACAATCCCAGTCCGCTTCAAATGTTTCAAATCGATGCATGTTAAAGGTTCCTTCTGTTTGGATCACGGCCTTAGCTTCCTCTATAGTAGGTGCATAAAATGGCAGATTGAACCTGTCTAATTTCGCCTCTTCAAGTTTTCCCTGCATGGATTAGTCCCTCTTATAATAAGAAATACACATGAGCGAAAAACAACCCTTTTGTTTGCATTAAAAAGTCTTGTGTTTGCCTGCCCTTAATGCAACTGATACCTTATGTTCAGCAGAGAAAAATAAGAAAATAATTTTACCGTACCTCAAGGACCATGTCATTTAGAGTGATTCCTAATAACTCCCAGATGGAGCAGCTTTGGTTGCTAGAAGAATCAGCTTTCCTGGTACTTCCCATCATCACAAGGACCATGTGACCACCAGGGACCATCTCTTGCGAACGTGATCTTAAAAATAATGTTAAGTCTTTCTCAAAAAGATCCGAGTAGGCTTTAAGCACATTACGGGAGCTTATCTTTGCTATGTGAATATTACCCTTGTTTAATGGAGCCCCTGATTCCCCTATAAGCCCTTTATTAAGAAGTCACACACGGCTTAAGAACAAACTTATCCTGGACTTTATAAGGAATTACTATACTCCTCCTATTAGACCTTTTAAGAAGAGAAATGAGTATTTCTATATAGTATCAGAGTCAGGTTAATTTATGACCGATGATGGGCTCCTGTGACCTACCCACGATGATGGTATCAGAAATACCGGCCCACACGTGAGGGGGCGTATTAAGAAGTCCCACACGGTTTAAGAATAAACTCATCCTGGACTTTATAAGGAGTTACCATACTCCTTCTATTATACATTTTAAAGGGAGAAATGAGTGTTTCTATATAGGAACTTGTAAATACAATTTTCAACATGTTTGATCATGTGAATATTTATAGGAAGCAATTCCACGTTTATGTATGCTTTAAAGATCTGCTGCCATTTGAGTAATGCGAAATTGTTTTTCTTCAACAAAATTTGAATAAGTAGATTGGACTAGTATTAGTGACGTATGCCTTCTTAGCAGAAAAACAGTACCAAAAGCATCTCCATAATGCCACCAAGCATGCTCTTTTCTTTTTTCTTTTCTTATTTATTTATTTTTTCAGTGATGAGAGAGATGTGTTATATATCCTTCTAATATGATTAGCCACCAAAAGGAAACAGATGAAGGTCATAACTGCTAACCTGGGAACGCCAATGAAGACTGAAAGAAGAGTAAACAAAATGAAGAAAACAGTCGGGAAAGAGCCTCCCATAGAAAGTTCCAGGCATTCCTGCGATGAAACAAGCGCGCTCAAACTCACTTCCCTTCTCTTTCTTTAGTTTCTCATAAAAACTCGGCAAAGACCTGAATATGGTATTGAAATCATTTCCTGGAAGATCATTAAGGAACACTTGGAACATGGGTGCCTTGCGATTAACCCGTTGGCATGTTGCATGGATGATGTCCATAATCTCCCAAACCAACAACAGCGTATTGTTGAGTCCTGATGAACATCCAAAATCTGCTAGTTTTACACACTCGGGGAAGCTGCTTAGAGAGAGCCGTAATACGCTTTCTTCTAATATTGGCTTTGCCTTGAGCATCACCCATTTGATCTGGAAGAAAAATCAAGTGGTTCAATAGTTTTTCGAACGAAATAGATGAAGGGAATGACTTAAAACATTGAAAATTGTGACTATATCTGTGAGTAAGAGAGATAATACCTGAATTGAAGAGTTTTTGGCATAGCTTATTTCTCCGTTTCCTCCATTCATGCTGAGAATTTGATTCACTTCCATCTCTAGTCTGTGTGGATTGGTTAACTTGGTTCGAATATAAATAGTTAGATATAGTAATACAACGGTAAAACGTATAAACGCTACGTAATCGTTTTAACAAAAAAATAAGATTCATTATTAAAAATTAATTTTTTTTATATAAATCTTATATTTCATTAAATTTTTTTAAAGCCACTACGTGTCAGTTGTCTAATTCATAATTGTAAATATCTTTTCACAAAGAGTGCTCATCAGTCTGTCCAACTTCGTTTGGTTCTCTCTTTTAATTGCTTCAAATCAAGCCGCCATTGGCTTCGAATCGTTTTTCCGGTCTTTATTTTTTTTTTGTCCAGTCTACATAAGTGCTATTAGTTCTAGATGAAATCAATTATTTAGTCTTTTCCATACTCATTATTTTTTGTCTTTAGTCATGTAATTCGTCGATCAAGTCAGTGGTATGGAATTTGCAATAATGATTCTTGCTTGTTTTACATATTTGGTTGGTAATTAAAACATTTATATGAAATTTTAGATGGATTTAATAAAAAAATTTTGTAATTGTCAATCTGTCCAAATTCGTTTGTTTCTTTTTAAGAGTTGTTTGGATAGTCACGTGAGATGAGATAAATTTAAATAAAAGTTAAATATAATATTATTAAAATATTATTTTTTAATATTATAATTATTTAAAAATTAAAAAAAAATAAATTAATTATTATATTTTTCGTAAAAAAAATTTTTAAAAATATAATAATAAGGTAGATAATTTTTCAATCTAAACGGTCTGATCTTCCTTTCAAGATCCATCGAAGAGGAGCAAGACACCAAAATGTGAGGAACGACACCAAAAAGTAAAGAAACACACCCAAGCAGGACCGGCTGAAGGGACAAGGTAACTAACATCATTAGCATTAGCACTAAATATGCAAAGTCAAATTCAAAGTTTTTCTAATATCACGTATTTTGTCTTCTCTATATTCTATTTAAAATCTATTACCATATTGGATTTGAAAAAGCAGTGATTCTACCAATGACGATTTAATACACTTAGAGGGAGGTGAATAGGTGTAATCTAATTTTTACGGTTTTTTCAATATTAGTCAAATAACAGTTAATAAAGGAATCAAATAATCAATAACCAATTTAGAAACACTCACAAAACCTTTGTAATAGCTAAACTTGGCTTGCAACACTACAAGTGACCCACTCGATCTCTACACGCATGTAGTGCACGAATTCTGACCTTTCTATAGCTTCCCATTAGAACATCTCAATCTCTGCATCAACAGTAACTCCGGACTTTTCCAGCCAATTAACACATCGACTTCAATGGACTCATATAAAGTTTGATCTTGAGTGTGGTGTGGTGGATATGTGTTTATCCAAGAGAAAATCAACCAAATGGGGGAGAGGTTGTTCTAAAAAGTTCTTGGAAGCCCTTAGGGTTTTTGCTCTAATTCTCTACACCAAAGAACAAAAGAGAGCTATTCTATTTATATTCACAAGTGAAAGAGGCGCTCAAAACCCTAAATTTTAAATGATCTAGAACATTGGCTCGAGCGAAGTGTCAAACGAGAGTCGAGCGCACGCTGTCTTTCAGAAGTCGCTCAAGCGCCATGTTGAGCGTACATCGAGCAACCCACTCTGGATGGGTCTTGCACTACAACATATCATGGTTTTTGCGGCTGATTTTTTCCCAGCGTTTTATGCCTTTGACGCAAGAATCATATGAAGTCCAGTGTCTTACGGCGACCAATATAATGACGCTATAGGTGATATTTTGCGGCGACAATAATTTCGCCGCGGGAACATTGACCGCTAATTGAATTTTAAGGCAGGTCTTGAGCTTATTACCGCGACATTAAGGCGACGCAATACTGGTTTGCTTCAGCGTTATCTGTTGCAGCGCATGTTCTCACCGTAAAAAAATGGGAATTATTTAATCCCCTGTTTTCCTTCTCTCCCAGCCCGATGCCCTACACATCTGCAGCTGAAAAACACAAAGCCCCCGACGACGCCTCTTCCCAGGCCGCTGAGTCACCGCCTCACCCAGCAGGTATTTGTCGCTCTCTCTCTCTCTCTCTCCCCGTAATGCAGAGCATTTTCTCATGTTTACTAAGAACCCTAAGGGAGCCAAAGGAAAACAAAAATTCGAAAGCATATATAGTCGTTTTCTGGGTGAGAATGTATATATTACTAGCTAGCTAGCGATTGCAAAGAAGTGTGGGCAGAACCTTATCGAGGAGGGACCTCTTCATTTCAAGCTGGCGTTGCAAGTGGTTCTATGGTTTGACCCTCTCGGCCTCTCTCCATCTCTCTATTTGCAGCACAGATCTAGCAACATTGGGAAATTGGGAGATTCACCTTTAACTCCGACTAAAAATTTCTACGATCCATAATCCCGCTGTCGCAACAATAATGTATATATATAAATTTCAGCCACTCATCTATAGAAAATGCATTTTATATACTCTTCGAGATACTTTCTGGGATGCATTAAGTCGGTGATTTTCACCCCTCTCTGTACCTCTTGCCCTTGTTTGAATATTTGACGTGTTTCTTGCAGTTTATTGTGGTATATATGTTTGGTTTAGTTATTTCCATTAATTAGATGAATATTTTCAGATTCCTTGCTATTTATTTGTACACTTCCCATGGGTGAAGCAGATTTATTTCTTTCCTCATTTTGCTCTGTTTAATTTTGTTTTAGCTGAAATTATTGAGCATTTTACTAAACTACAACACTTGTAAAATGTTTGGTGATGTCCATCTATCTCAAAAAGTTTTTTTTTTTTAACCTCCATTACTGCACATCTCCATCTACAATGCTCATGATAAGGATCCTGATAAATCTCTTGTTTGTTTCTTCTTTTTTTTTTTTCCTTGGGGAAAGGGGTTATAAGTCATGGAATGGTCGATGTAAGCTAAGTCAATTCAAATTAGAAAGTCAGAAAATTAGAATTTCAATTTATCCGAATTATATATAGTAATGCAAAGTTTTTTATCTGCCTTGATTAGAATATATGGTGGCTAGATCATAGTGGCATTCTGTCTGCAGCGATTTAGGCAATGACAAATTTAGCAGTCTTCATACATGACTACTCATGTCTGGAATCATTAAAACCATCAAGCGCCATGGTTCATGTGGTACCTATTCATTTTAGATGCTTGCAGTTAGTTGATTTGAGAGTAATTTTGCAAAATTACTCACAACTGCATTGTTAGAAAATGACCTGAAGAAACTTTACCTGCTGCCCTCTCAACAAAATCACCCACTGCCACACAATGCTTACATGGAATTAAATATCTCTTTCAATCTTGGATCACCAAGTAAGCTGTAAGGAAAATCATTCACAGTAGCAGTGCATTGGTACTATCATTACCCCTACCATTCATATATTTCCATACCATATTTACATGCATTGAGGGTGGGTTGGATCATGCTGTATGCTCACATTTTTGTGAGCTAATTCGTTACATGACTTTTGGGACCATCTATCCATCAAAACTATTGTAAGTTCGCCGCAGCCCATTAATTCAGTCCAGCGTGAATGATGAATCCTTGAGTTGCTTATCTAATAGAGTGTATATATATATATATATTGGTGTTGAAACATATACTTATATATATGCATTATAAGCAGCTTGGAGCTTATCTAAAGCTTGCCTATACCTAGAATAGGCTAATATTAGTTTGTTGAAGTTAAATCCTATAAAAGTAATTGGGGAAACTTTTCTATAAGGATCGAGGATTTGCCATTAAATCAGTGCATTTCTTTTTTTTGTTTTTGTAATAGAACTAAACAGGGACATATTAGATCAATGTCATACTAAAAATAATGTTACAACTTTTTTTTAACCACAACAAGTTTGTAAACAGGTTTGGCATACTACTTGTGGAAGAATACGTGCATATATGGCATCGTGGGGGCGAGAGCCCGATAAACAGGTACCTTTCAAACACTTGGCTTCTATTATATTGGTAATGTTAGTTTGCAATTTAGGCTAATATTTTGGGTTGCTTTATTGCCAGAACATTTTTATATGGTATGTAAACTCCAATATTATTTCAGTTTTATAATAATGGTAGACATGTACCCATATTTAGTTGCATTTATATTGGTTTCAGACTTTGATTATTTAACTTGAGGTTATGCACTAGGTTCGAAGATGGCCAGTTGTAGGTGGATATATAGATAATTAAATGCAACTTTATGGTGTATAGATAGGTGATGGAACTTGCTGTGTACTTAGTATAGCACTTTAAAAATTGGCTTTTGTTGTAGCATGCTGTACTTCTTGTATTTTTTCTCAAATGATTACGCTCTTTCCAGTTGGTTCCCTAACATTTCTGTGAGTTAGTAATTTAATGATGTTTAATTCATGTATAGGATATGTTTTCTGGATGGGAGAAGCAATTGAAGAATGGAATTGATTGTTTGGATATTTTTTGAAGTGTGCAAACCAACATACTTAAACTTCTAAGTAGTTGATTAGGTGGAACTAATTTCAATACTAGATGTATTAGAAATGTAATGAGTTGTGTAGTTGTCTAAAATGCATATATGCATGTAAACAATACTAGTAAGGTCTTAGCTAGGTTCGCATCTATGTCCATCACATGGACAGAGAAGGTCTTTCTCTGTTTTGACATATGCATCGCATTAATTTGAACCATTGGTAGTTTATTTAAGAACTGCTTGTAGGTGATTCTGACTACTCATGTATATATTTTATTAATCATGATGAAACAAATTTTATGTTCGATTAATTGTCTTTCATCCCCCATTTCAAATATCTGAATTTATTTAGCTCTTACAAGAATTGGATGCAGAAAAATGTATTTCACATGAAAGCTGATAGGTGATTGCTAAACTAGATGGGATCTACAGGTTCTGGGCCATATACTTACCATGCTTCGATCACAGAAAGGACTCAAAACAATTACTGCCACCTGATATAGTGTGCATAGCACATATTATAGTTGTCTTTTTATTAGATGTCCAACCAGTTTTAGATTGCTTGAGTGAGTGGAGAACAGTAAGAAGTTATATATGTAATACTCGATGTTGAGAGGAACTGTTTGGATATGTATAAACTGATTGGGACATCACTCAGGTGGATGAATTGCATTATGCTTTTGATGAACAGCTCTCTGTGCATGTTTTTCTTGATGTCTAATTGATATTAGTATATTTTTAGTTCAAATGGGATCTCTTTAAATTTTACAATTGTAAATAATCTGCCTAGCTATATGTACGTATAAGAATGAATGAGTGGACACAGTACTTTACATTTATAATAGCATATAGTTACAATTGCGTTTCAATTAATTGTTAACTTAAAAAAACCGGAGCTCTGGTTTTTAGTCAAGATTATGGTCATGATAAATCAGAATATGATTTGTCCAACACTTTGTACTGCTAGTAATTGAGGTCTAACGAAGTAAAATATTTGAGTATTTGCATGTAGAAATAAAATAATATGATGAAGATCAGTTTCATCAAAGATTAGAGGTTATCATTCACGGCACTGGATGTGGCCCTTCATAAATCATTTGCGTTGAAAAATAAACCATTTACGGCGAAATTATTACCCTGCAATAAGTCTATGTGAGGCAATGGCGTCGTTATATTTTTTCTCCGTTAAAAATATATGTACTTATTACAGGCGCAAGATGATTTTTTTGTGACCAACTAGTACGTCACGTAAAAAATCGTTCTGTTTCTCCAGCTTACCTTTTGCGACCACAGATTTTCGCGGCAAATGTTTATACCATTAGTGGCACTCACCATGCAATTTATGACAGCAAATTTGGACGCAAGTTCAGCTTTTTCCCTGACAATCATGTTGTATTTGCGTCGAGAGAGGAAGTCCTTTTACTGCGAATGAAATAGACGTAAATTGGTGAGCTTTGGCGTGGCAAGCAACTGTCGCCGTTAATGACTTTTTGAGACGGAGTTGTACCGACCATGTAGCGGCGATAGTCATTGGACGCAAAACTCTTTTCACGGCCATTTTTTTTGGTTTTGCTGCGATGTAGACAGACGCAAATGGTAAGTTCTGTTGTAGTGGCTTGAGCGCCACGTCGAACGACCCACTCTAGATGGGTCTCGCTCGAGTGTCACGTCGAGCGTACTCTCTATTTTGAGTTCTGCTTGACCTATGATGAGCACACTTCAATTCTTTTCATGGTATATCACTTCAACACTTGTTACAACACTATTTTATACAAATTTTCATAAGAATATACTAATCAACTCATTTTTCCCTCAACAGAATTATTTATCAATAAGTCATAATAATAATATTATTATTTTTATCTAATTTATTTTCCTTATATTTTGCAATTCTTCCTATCATATGTTAATTAATAATCAAATTATAATTAAGTTATTGTTTAAAAATAATATTTTTAATGGTAATTTAATGTTAATAATTACAAATTTTTTTTAATTAAACTCACCTAAAATTTCATATAAATGTTTTAGTTACCAAGGAAATATCTAAAACAAGCAAGAATCATTATTTCAAAAATCCCATACCACTGACTTGATCGACGAATTACCTGATGACTAAAGACAAAAAATAATGAGTATGGAAAAGACTAAAAATTGATTTCATCTAGAACTGATAGTACTAATGTAGACTGGAAAAATGATTCCAAGCCATTGGCTTGGCTTGATTTCAAGCAATTAAAATGATTTCAAGCATTCAACATTTTCAATAGCTTAACAAAATCTTCATGATCCATTTGCTCCCGAGGCCATTTAACAGTATCATAAATAAACTCACTGCCATAAGCCATGTTCCACAAAATGTTCAGCTCCACCCATGACAGTCTAGTCGCCAAACATTCGCCAAACTCTTTCAATAAGTAATTCAGAGAATTTGCAATCGTCTAGTTATTATTAAGTCTAAAATTTAATTAAAAGTTAAAGGATTTAGCAAAAGTCAAAATTATTGTAGATATTAATTCACATTCAACTATATATTCAACTCAAAGTTAAAATAAAAATAATATGAGATATTTTAATAATGATTTTTTCAAATTTTTTTTAATAATTTTAGTAATCGACCACCGTCAATGTCGTTGCACTTCTCACTCTCTCTCTCTACGCCGCACAACCTCTCTCTTCCTCCGTATCTGCACGAATGAGGACGCAATAAAAAATTGAATGATGTTAATGATCATAATTAGGCAACAATTTAGACAGAACTGTACGTACGTACCTCCAAGGCCATGCCATTGAGTATCAGACCCTATCCAACTAAAAAACACACAGAAAGAGAGTTTTTGATAATTAATTTATACATTTGGGAGACATGAGATTCTTAATTTATAGAGTGTTGATAAGACTCACGAGACTCTCATGCAGGCCGGTTCATGTGTGAATCTGGCGACTAGAATTATATATGCTTCTTTATAACCAATACAAAACCTATCGAAACAGCTTTTTAGATTAATCTCAGGATCCTTGTTCTATGGAAAATTAGTATAAGTTATTAAGTTACAAGACGTGTGGCTTTTCATGAATGAATTAGTATATGTCTGATGCATGGGCGTGTAAAAAAAAGGAAATTAATTGCAGGCAAACCAGGTGTGAGAGTTCACTTCACTTGGCACGCAGTGCCCAACTGTCCATATAGATCAGCATGAAGCTGCTGATATATATAGAGGGAATGATAATCAAATCCGCATACAAGGACGGACTGGTCTCCACAGTCCACAATACCAGTACATATATACATAGGAATTTCTTCCCCTATTTATTCAGACCATGGACACGCAAAACCTGAATTGTTTTCGTGAATGCATGGGATATATATATAATAATACAGAATTAATCCTACTGTTGGGGAAAAAAAGCTCCTTTGAGAAGTACTGCTCAGAATTATAAACCATTCTTCGTCATGGAAATGATCAAATTCGTGTACTTGCCTTCCTCAACCTCCAAATATTCTTCTATCTTACTGGAAAATCTTTCAAACAAATCATCCATGATCTCTTCTCCAAAATGACCCACCAGCATCGATTCTGTAACCACCCTTATACTCATGGCCACATACTTCCCTCTACCGGGTTTTCCAAACCATACCCTTTGTTACTCATGTCATCATCAATGTTACAATCCCAGTCCACTTCAAATGTTTCAATTCGATGAATGTTGAAGGTTCCTTCTGTTTGGATCACGGCCTTAGCTTCCTCTATAGTAGGTGCATAATATGGCAGATTGAAACTGTCCAATTTTGCCTCTTCAACTTTTCCCTGGATTAATACCGCTTATAATAAGAAATACATAGCGAAAAACAACCATTTCGTTTGCATTAAAAAGTCTTATGTTTGCCTGCCCCTAATGCAACTAATACCTTATGTTCAGCAGAGAAAATGAAGAAAATAATTGTACTGTACCTCTAGGACCATGTCATTTAGAGTGATTCCTAATAACTCCCAGATGGAGCAGCTTTGGTTGCTAGAAGAATCAGCTTTCCCGGTACTACCCATCATCACAAGGACCACGTGACCACCCGGAACCATCTCTTGCGAACGTGATCTTAAAAATAATGTGAAGTCTTTCTCAAAAAGATCCGAGTAGGCTTTAAGCACATTATGGGGGCTTGTCTTTGCTATGTGAATATTACCCTTGTTTAATGGAACCGCTGATTCCCCTACAAGCCCTTCAGGGACCTGTAAATATAATTTTCAACTTGTTTCAGGTGAATATTTATAGGAAGCAATTCCATATTTTTTAAAGAAATGTTTTTCTTCAACAAAATTTGAGCAAGTAGATTGGACTAGTATTAGTGACGGGATGCCTTTTTAGAAGAAAAATAGTTACAAAAGCATCTCCACAATGGCACCAAACATGCATTTTTTTTCCAGTCAAGACTGAGATGTGGTATATATCCTTCTAATATGATTATCCTACGGCCACCAAAAGGAAACAGATGAAGGTCATAACTGCTAACCTGGGAACGCCAATGAAGACTGTAAGAAGAGTGAACAAAATGAAGAAAACAGTCGGGAAAGAGCCTCCCATAGAAAGATCCAGGCATTCCTGCGATGAAACAAGGCTCAAACTCACTTCCCTTCTCTTTCTTTAGTTTCTCATAAAAACTCGGCAAAGTCCTGAAAATGGTATTGAAATCATTTCCTGGAAGATCATTAAGAAACACTTGGAACATGGGTGCCTTGCGATTAACCCGTTGGCATGTTGCATGGATGATGTCCATGATCTCCCAAGCCAACAACAGCGTGTTGGGTCCTGATGAACATCCAAAATCTGCCAGTTTTACACACTCGGGGAAGTTGCTGCTTAGAGAGAGCCGTACTATGCTTTCTTCTAAGATTGGCTTTGCCTTGAGCATCACCCCTTTCTGGAAGAAAAATCAAGTGGTTCAATAGTTATTCTATCGGAATAAGGAAATGGATGAAGAGAATGACTAAAGACATTGCAAATCGTGGCTCTGTTTCTGTGAGTACGAGAGATAATACCTGAATTAAGGAGTTATTGGCATAGCTTGTTTCTCCATCTCCTCCATTCATGTAGAGAATTTGATTCACTTCCATCTTTAGTCTGTGTGGATTGATTCCCTTAGATCGAATATAAATTTAAGTTTTTTGGACAAATAATGACTCCTTCCTGTCTAGCTAATAGAGAAGGCTCATCAATCGGTCCAACAGGAAAGGTCCATGTCCTAGGGAAATGCTCAGGCCACCGCTCCACCGCTGGCCTTTTTGGTGACAAGACACCAAAAAGACGAAATAACAGAAGACTCCCAAGCAGGGACAAAGCCAGAGCCATAATCTTGAGCGGCAGATTTTGTTTAGAACTAGGGAAATGCTTAGGCCACCGCTCACCGCTGGTCTTTTTTTTTTTTTTTTCATGATTAAGAAAAAATTGTTTAATATTATTATAAATTGTTTATATATTTTTTATATATTTAAAAGTCTTAAAAAATTATTTGAAAGAAAAAAAAAAAAATCGTAAGCCTAGCGGTGGCGGTGGCTCTAGCATGATCCTTAGAACTAATGTGGTTCAACTTTTTTTGATAGCACTACCAACAACTTGCATTTTGTATTTTATTTTATTTTTTCCCTAATCATTGTCCACCCTGAGTCTTATTTTATAACACTCGGCTTATCAGACAACCAAGTGACGATTGATATTTGCAGCCATCATTGGCTCATTATGGCTGAGAACAATCCTCCGCTGACTCAGTGGCCCCAGAATCATGTTTGGAGCTGTTAATCGTGCTCTAATCAAACGTCATGGATCATCAGTTAAACAAGGTTTATATCACTATCTTGTAATTTATTTTATAACCAACAAATACATTAGTGTCATTTTATCACAAATATTCAATCTTTTATTTGAGTTTCAGATTTTCCCGAGGATCGAAGAAAAAAATATGTAAAATAGATTATGATCAAGTTCTTACGAACAAAAAACAAGGTCACTTTTATAGGCTTAGGTTTTGCTAACTTATGGATGATTTGTCACCATGTTTTTAAGTGTGGCACAAAAAACAATCGATCAGTATGGTACTCAGCAAAATTAGCCAACTGATTTTTGTATGATAGGTAGAAAACCCAAGGGGTTGGACCAAGTGATTAAAGCGGTCTTGAGGTATCACCATCTTCAAAATCCAAGATTCTACATCCTATGGGTGCAAACAATTATTTGGAGGCACATTCCCTAATGAAAAGTTGTTAAGGAAAATAGCAAAGCAAGCACCTCAGCAACAAATATAGAATCTGTACAGTACAAGCCACGCACAACTGAGAAAGAGGAAGCACAATAGAGAAGCAAAGAATCTTCTAGAAATCAGAATTCATTTCTAGTAAGACAGGTGTCAATAAATCCAAGATTTGTGAAATTTAGTTAGTTGAAAATATTATCTATATATAGAAGTGTATATCGTCCACTATAAGCAAGAAAATACAATGAAATGAAATGACAATGATATTCACTCATTCTCTCGAGCAGTGGATATGCATATTGGGCATTAATCTCAATAAAAGCCAACAATTTAACTAGTTTTGTATAGGAAAACTTTTGACTTTTGAGGGTGCGGTGCACACGATCGAGGTTTATTCTACAGGGTTGGGTAGGCTACATTTGGGTACTGAGGAATACCTCAGGTACTCTCAACACTTTTCACTACTATTAATTACTTTTCACATACTTTTACTACTATTCATTATTTTTCACCTACTTTTTATTACTATTTATTACTTTATTATTACTTTTCATTATTACTATTCATAACTATTCTCAACACTCAAACCCATCCTAAAAGGTACTACTTGGGGGGAGTATCGGCCGGTCCGAACCGGCAAAACCGACCGGACCAGACCGGGAGTAGGTTCGGTCCCGGTTCAGAGGTTTTTTTATCTCGAACCAGACCGAATGAATAATATATATAATATATTTTACTATTTATATAATATTTATAATTTTATACTAATACTAATATTTATACTAACTTACTAAAACTAAATTACTAATATTTTAAATTAATACTAATATACTATTATATAGTTATACAGTATACTAATCATAAATTCATATTAACTAAATCATTATAAGTCTATAACTATATTAAATAGTATTAGTATTAGTTAACTTAATATCTAATATGCTAGTATTAGTAATAAGATTATAAGACTATAAGAGTATTACTCTTATTTAATAAATGAATATAGTATTACGTAGAGTATTAGTAAATGTGTTGAGTTTGAAGACAATGAAAAGATTTAGTAAATTAGTAATACTAGTTATTAGTTATTATCTATTAGTACTATTGTTATTACATATTATTAGTTGCTAGTTATTACATCTAGTTATTAGTTATAGTAAATAAGTTAATAACTATTACTAATTTACTATATACTAATAGACTAATAGTATTGGTATTAGTGTATTACTAATATATATAATATTTATAATATATATAATAGTATACTATTAGTTATATACATTTATATATTAAATTAATATCACAATATAATTACATAAGTATTAAACATATTCCCTTGGATGTAAAATATATATATTGTCAATTGATATACTCTAACTCTCTAAGTTAGTAATAAAGTAACAGTTAACATCATCAATATAATTTTAATTAGTGATTTTTTTAATGAGTTAATTAAATAATACACATTAAATAGTTTACTTAATTTTATTTTTACTAGCTTACATATATTTTTACTAACTTAATAATTTTTTTATTGTTTATAATTAGAAGTGAAAATCACATCTGAATCTCTGATCTTAGTGAGGGATTGAAAACGGCGCCATTATAGTAAAATTGAATCTAAACAACGCCGTTTAAGTCTATTTTTAAAAATTGACACCGTTTCACGCAATCCATAAATTTTTTTTTCCAAATTCATGTACTGAAACGGTGTCGTTTGATGATAAAAGGTTAGAATTGCATAATTAAGTTGTTTAAATGAGTGATTTATTTTATCAAATAAAGATTGAACACTTAATTATGCATCAAATTCTAATATTAAATGCAAATTAATTAATGTCAATATTTTATATACATAAAGTTCTATATTTGCCTTTGAAAGAAATACATTTTTTATGTACTGCAGGGCATTTATGAAAATACTAAAAGAGGCTGGAACTCAAGGGAGCAAGCAGAAAATCAGCACATGCAGAAAAGGAAGATGCAGCACATGCATATGCAGAAGAAAAATGGACAGCACACACCAAAGTTAGGCCACCCACTCCCAAGTTAGGCCACCCACTCCACCATTCTTCAAAGTTAGGCCACCCACTCCACCATTCTTCAAAGTTTGGCCACCCACTCTTGATAAATGGTAGGATGCTCTCTCCTATAAATAGGAGAGAGCTCAGAAGAGAAAGGGCATCAAGGCAGTGGAGAGTTTTTGGAGTTTCAATTTTATTACCTTGTTGGAGTTATTTTGCAAGTTATTTCCTTTGTATTTTGCAAGTTATTTCCTTTGTATTTTGCAAGTTATTTACGGGGTTAATTTTTAAGTTATTAGTTTTGGAGTTTTGAGTTTATTACTTTGTGAAGAGTTTCAGTTTTTTTACTTTGTTAAGAGTTAGTTTTTAGTTTTCTTTGTTAAGGTTTTCAGTTTATATTACTTTGTTATAAGTTTCAGTTTTCATTATCTTGTTATAAGCTTCAGTTTTTATTACTTTGTTATAAGTTTTGGAGTTTAAATTTTATTACCTTGTTATAGTTTCAAGTTTATTACCTAGTGTTGGTTTCAATTTTATTACTTTAATTTAGTCTGTCTTATTTCTTCGAGTTGATATTATAGACTTTTTATTTTTTATTTCATTCTAAAGTTTATTTATATTTTCTTAGTTTTTGATATGATTCCACTTAGATTTATTTTTGTTACTAAAAATATCATGTGTAACTAATTACTAAAGCTTGGGTTGTGGAATGAGATTTAATTTATTTTAGATTCTAGTTTGATGCAATATATTATTGTTTAATGTTGATTTCACTAAATTACTAGTCGGATTCAAATGGAAAAAAGATTGCGGCTCTTGCTCTTGTTTTGTTGTTGACGTAAGGCACAACAAAAGCTTGAATTTATCAAGGTCTCTTTCGATTGATTATGAATATAAATTTGGCTAGTAAATTAGAGAATTTCTTGAGAAAATATTGCAAAAACTTGAGCTTAATTTTTATGTTCCGAATATCAATTCCTTGACTGGATTGTTAATCGATAAATTATCTAGAATCCGAGATAAAAAGAATCTCAAACCCAACCCAAGTGTTTGTTAATTTGTTTTTTTTAGAAACTCTAAATTCAATTTCAATTATTTTTTTTTGGCATAGCATTTTAATTTTATTTTCATCTCACATACTCGATTCATTTGTTCCTCACAAATCTTTTATACGCTTTGATAACCCATTGTCCCTGTGGAATACGATCCTGGACTTATCCTTGATACAACTTGACACTTCTGCACTTGGAAGCACATTCTAAATCGAGTCAAGTTTTTGGCGCCGTTGCCGGGGACAACTGGTGCTTATTAGAGCATTTCTCTACTGCTAAGAGGACGTATGTGGAGCTGTGAACCTCTTCACAGCCTGGGTAACATCTAATTTTTTTTCCCTTCTCTCTGTTTATTTTTCATTGTCCTTGATCATCTGCTCTTGTTTGTATGACTGGTTGGACTAGAGACCATACATCTCGACTGTTTAAGACAGAATCATTGACATCTTTTAGCTCTGCATCATCTTCCGTTGAATCATCAGCCGACACTGATAGCATCATGGCTGAAAATGAGCATCAGGATAGGGAAGTGGGTAATCCAAACAGGACACTTAGAGAATATCTACAGCCTGTTAGGACTAGCACACCTTCTTGCATCATTTTACCTCTTAATGCAAATGCTTTTAATTTCAAACCTGGGATGATTCCATTGTTACCACACTTTCATGGTATGGAATCTGAGAACCCCTACTTGCATATCAAAGAGTTTGAAGAAGTGTGTTCCACATTCATGGATAGAACATGCACTGAAGAGGTCATAAGATTGAAACTGTTTCCATTTTCCTTAAAAGACAAGGCTAAGACATGGTTGAATGCCTTAAGACCAAGATCCATTGGGACTTGGCAAGAAATGCAAACTGAATTTTTAAAGAAATTTTTTCCCATGCATAGAACCAATGCCTTGAAAAGACAAATCATGAATTTTTGCCAAAAGGATGTGGAAACATTTTATCATTGTTGGGAACGATTTAAAGACCTTTTAAATGCATGTCCTCATCATGGATATGAGAATTGGAGGGTCATTAGTTTTTTTTATGAGGGGTTGCAACCAAAGATGAGACAATTTGTGGAGACCATGTGTAATGGAGAGTTTTTTAACAAAGAACCTGAGGAAGCTTTTGGGTATTTTGATTATCTAGCTGAAAATGCACAATCATGGGATACATCTGATGTTCATAATAGGTCGGAAAGTTCAAAGACAATTTCAGGGGGTGGGAAATATAATCTGAGGGAAGTAGATGATTTGAATGCTAGGTTGGCTATGATTTCTAAGAAATTAGAAACCATAGAATTGAAGAAAGTGAATGAAGTACAAGCTGTACCTCAGATTACCTTGAGCTGTAATATTTGTGAGGGCCAAGGGCATTCAACTAATGATTGCCCAACCATTCCAGCTTTTAAAGAAGTTCTTTTGGATCAATCTAATGCTGTTAATATGGTTGCTAAATCTTTTTCAGGTCCTTATTCCAACACTTACAATTCGGGATGGAGAAATCACCCTAATTTTAGTTGGAGGGGTGAACAAGCTGCTGTACCTGCAACCAACATAGCTGGTCCTTCACAATTTGCACCC
This sequence comes from Carya cathayensis, assembly GCA_011037825.1. NCBI lineage: Eukaryota > Viridiplantae > Streptophyta > Magnoliopsida > Fagales > Juglandaceae > Carya > Carya cathayensis. The sequence goes on along the minus strand of QGSO01000214.1, from coordinate 1,375,770 downwards.
TATACAACCCCAGGAGGTTCAGGACCATCTCAATATGCCAACCACATGGTGCCAGCTCAGAAAAAGAACCTTGAAGACAATTTCCAGCAATTATCCACCAATTTTCAGCAGCTGTCCACCAATTTTCAACAATTCATGCAAAGCCAAGCTGCTATCAACAGTCAAAATTCACAAGCAATTGCTGACATTCGAGGGTCAGTCACAAGGTTGACCACAACCATGAGCACTCAAGAGAAAGGGAAGTTCCCTGCACAATCTCAGCCTAATCCACAAGGCCAAAACCAGCAATTTCAAGGTATGGCAGGAGATCCAAATGTCAAGCAAGTCAAGGCTGTTACAACCTTGAGAAGTGGTAAGGTGATCGGCATCCCAGATCAAGAGGTAGAAAAGAATGGTAACATTTCTAAACCTCCTTCTGAAAATGAGGCTCATGGTCCTTTGGAATCTAAAAGTGTCCCAAGCACTACACTTGCACCTTTTCCTCAAAGGTTAATCCCTTTGCATAAAGATAAACATCACGCTGAAATCCTTGAAATTTTTAAGCAAGTTAGGATAAATATACCATTATTGGATGCTATTCAACAGATTCCTACCTATGCTAAATTTTTAAAGGATTTATGCACTGTGAAAAGAAAATTAAATGTGCAAAAGAAAGCTTTTCTTACTGAGCAGGTTAGTGCTATTATCCAAACCAACACTCCTCCCAAATACAAGGATCCAGGATCCCCTACCATAGCTTGCATGATAGGGAACTCAAAAATAGGCCAAGCATTATTAGACTTAGGTTCCAGTGTGAACTTATTGCCTTATAATGTTTATGTTCAGCTTGGATTGGGTGAGTTGAAATCTACTTCTATCACATTGCAGTTGGCAGATAGGTCTATAAAGATTCCTAGAGGTGTTGTGGAAGATGTTTTGGTTCAAGTAGACAAATTCTACTATCCAGTAGACTTTGTCGTACTCGACATGCAATTGACTAATCATTCTACTTTCCAAGCACCGGTTATCTTAGGAAGACCTTTCTTGGCCACTTCTAATGCACTCATAAATTGTAGAAGTGGAGTTTTAAAATTGAGTTTTGGAAATATGACCTTGGAGCTAAATATTTTTAATCTTTGCAGGCAACCGCAAGAAGTTGAAGAAGTTCATGAAGTGAATTTACTGGAAAATTTCATTGATGACAATTCTGCACATTACTTTCAACTTATTGATTCTTTAGAGGAATTTGAAGAAGATTTGAAAATATTTGATAATATTAATGACTCATCTCTTGTTTCCTCAATAGGTCAGCAAGTTACACCACCATGGAGGCCAAAATTTGAGCAACTTCCACCATTGACATCAACTCTCAAACCTTCGGAGGAGCAATCCCCAACTTTGGACTTCAAACCTCTTCCATTGGAGTTGAAGTATGCTTTCTTAGGACCACAAAGCACTTTCCCTGTGGTAATTTCTTCTCACTTAACTAGTGAACAAGAAGATAAATTGCTAGATGTGCTTAAGAAGCATAAAAAGTCTATTGGATGGACAATGGCTGATATAAAAGGTATAAGTCCCTTGGAGTGTACCCATAGGATTTATTTAGAAGATGATGCAAAACCTTCTCGGGAAATGCAAAGAAGGTTGAATCCCACAATGAAGGAAGTGGTTAAAAATGAGGTGTTGAAATTGCTTGATGTGGGTATCATTTACCCCATCTCGGATAGCAAGTGGGTAAGTCCCATTCATGTAGTTCCAAAAAAATCTGGGCTTACCATTGTTAAAAATGATCAAGATGAATCGATTCCTACAAGAATTCCTACTGGTTGGCGCATGTGTATTGATTATAGGAAGTTGAATGCCGCCACTAGGAAAGATCATTTTCCTTTGCCTTTCCTTGATCAAGTGTTAGAAAAAGTCGCTGGACATGCTTTTTATTGTTTCTTAGATGGGTTCTCCGGTTACTATCAATTGGAAATAGCACCAGAGGATCAAGAAAAGACCACCTTTACTTGTCCCTTTGGTACTTTTGCTTTCAGGAGAATGCCTTTTGGTTTATGCAATGCACCAGCAACTTTTCAAAGATGCATGCTTAGCATTTTTTCTGACATGATTGAGAACACTCTAGAAGTGTTTATGGATGATTTTTCTGTATTTGGTGATTCATTCGAGGTTTGTTTAACCAATTTACAAGCTGTTTTGGCCAGGTGTGAAGAGAAGCAGTTGCTACTTAATTGGGAGAAGTGCCATTTCATGGTGCAACAGGGCATTGTTCTAGGACATGTTGTTTCATCTAGAGGACTTGAAGTAGATAGAGCAAAAATCGATTTGATTTCTAAACTTCCTACACCTAAGTCAATGAAAGACATTAGATCTTTTCTTGGGCATGCGGGTTTTTATAGGAGATTTATCAAAGACTTTAGCTCTACTTCTAAGCCTCTATGTAAGCTATTGATGAATGATGTAAAATTTGATTGGACACCCGAGTGTCAAGAAGCTTTTTGTCGGCTTAAAACTTTGCTAACCACTGCTCCGATTCTTCAACCTCCTGATTGGTCACTTTCTTTTGAAATCATGTGTGATGCAAGTGATTTTGCTATAGGAGCTGTTCTTGGACAGCGTAAGAACAAACTTCCTTATGTCATTTACTATGCAAGTAAAACTTTGAATTTTGCTCAAAAAAATTATTCTACTACTGAAAAAGAATTACTTGCTGTAGTATTTGCTTTAGAGAAGTTTCGTGCATATATTCTTGGTTCTCCTATAGTCATCTTTACTGACCATGCAGCTCTCAAGTATTTATTGACAAAGAAAGATGCAAAACCAAGGTTGATTAGATGGATACTTTTACTCCA